>LPNX010392455.1:130908-181743 GCA_001517045.1 Pseudotsuga menziesii | reverse complement strand
GACGCGGGTGTAATACCCTTAAGCCCCGAACTTATGATGCTTCATGTGACTTATGATATTTTGCATTATGGACTTATGATATTTTATGTGACTATGGACATATGATCCTTGCATGATTAATGTGATAAAGGAATTATGATTATTATTTGATAACGTTACTTTGAACTTTGGCATTATTATTAATGGTAATGTTATTAATAGCATATTTGCTATCTTTGAATGTTGTTACTATTGATGAAATAAAAACTAGCTCAACAAAGGAAACTAAAAGAGTATGGGGGGGAAATGAATTCCATAAAGTGAGGGGGAATGGGGACATCCCTATCAACTTATCACTTGCTTTTATCTTAATTTTGTCCATCCCAATTCATATTTGCACCTGGGTGAGATTAATAATGTTGGTCACCCAAACCTTGTACAATGGACCCTATTCTCAATAATTATAGACTATGGAGTTAGTATTCCATATTTTTCACACCTTAGTGGGCCCCTATTACCTAGGGTTCCCTCTTTGGTAATATATTCTCTCACATTTATGTGTTTTTGGTCATTTATGAGACATTTTCCTAGTTTTTAGGGGTTGTAAGCTATTTTATATCTTCAACTCTTATACCATGCATTGATGATCCTATTTTTGTGCTTCCATGATATTTATGACCCTATTGGATTCCCTCTCTCACCTATTTATCCCTCCTTAACGTTTTGTAACCCCTTCTATGCATTAGTGTGCCTCCATGTACTCTTCATGGCTCCACTCCTTAATTGTTGGTAACTCCTCCTCATGGTGCTAATTCGGGAAAGGGAATATTTTCACTAAGACACCACTCCACTAATTCAAGTTAAGTCTCCATGATGAAGCTTAAATATTACCTCTCTCTAATTTGAGTTTATCCCTTTAGGTTAGAGTTGTCCTCCTTGTGCTATAAATTCATATTCCCTCTCCTTGTTGAAGTTAATATGGAGCTTTGGACCATGTGACTTATGCTATCTAACCATGTTGGGAATGTTGATATTATTGAGAGTGTGTTGAGACTTAGAGTGAGTCTATTTATTTTCCTTTGCTTCCATTATATCACTCTACTAGTCTAGGTTCTTGCACATGAAACCAGGAAATGGGAATGGTGATCTAGGTCACATCCCATAGGCAGTGGATACGGACATAAAGTAGTAGTGGGAAGCATTGTGGCTCTCGGAGGAGGTAGTTTTAAGAGTAGTGAGACTATGTGAGCCTATGGTATCAACTAGGGGGTTATTGTTGTTCAAGAAAACACACCCTTATAACCTAGGGTCTCTGGGGTTACCAACTTACTAACCTAGAATTGCAGACAATCAACCATGTAGAAATTGAAATAGGAATAGGAAGAAAACTTAGCAAACCTGGTTCATGACGGTTGATCCTAGATTTTCTTCTCCTCTTCCAGTTGCTTCCATATCTTCCATGGTATCTCCAATCACCAGCAAATAACAAATTTTTCCTGCAAATATCTTTGTATATATCAATGGTTAATGAAATCACATGTTCATAATGAAACTATAAGAAAATTTAGAAATCAACATGTACAAGAGTGCACAATATTGGAAGAAGAAATTTCTTTATTAATAAAAAGAGATGGTGAGATTACAACCCAATGTCTGAAACAAGTGCTCCTGTGCAAACCAAGGACACTGAGTTCTGCTACTCTAAGATGTCTGAAGGAATACCACCAGCATAGCTTTGCGCTTCTAAGAATGATTGATTATCACCATCCCATGCCCTCTATTTATACATGAGGTAATAGAGAGGTTTCGATGGTTGAGATGGTTGAGACAGTTGAGATAGTTATGATTAGGGGCTCAACTATTCTCAACTAATCGTGTTTAGATTTCTTAACTTCAAATGAAGGTACACTTGAGTATTGATATAGGCAAGATGCGTATGAAACACGGCTTGCTTTAAGGAAACCCGTGTGTTTAATGTACATGCGAGTTGCAATGTAAATACTCGTGTGTGACATGCTAGTTGTTGTGCAAATAGTCGTGTGTGCAACCCTAATGTCCAAATAAAAATATATTCAACTGGTCAGGAGATGATGTATCAACAATCATTCCCATCTATAGTTTTTTGGCTACTTCAATCCAGTTTGTCCTTTTCTATCCCGACATATTGGATGTCAGTACTCAAATGGAGAAGTGCCATTTTACATGATAACTGTGACCTTTTCAAGTGAGGAAGGTTGACTAATTCTACGGCTAGGAGGAAAATTGTCCTGCTGTAGCTAGCTGCCCATACTTTGAGATAAGTATTTCTCTTATGTTATTTTTTCATTCCATTATTTTATTTGGTTTATGTGCAATGGTGGATGATTGTTTGTTAAAGTGTTCATGTAAATAATGTCAGGATCTGCATGCAAAAGGACATATTTCATATAATATGGAGTTGAGTTTCTATGCTCATTACCTTCTCTCTTTTCTTCTTCTTCTTATTCATAAATTGTAATTTTGGCTCTATTGTATTGAGAGGGGAGCAACAATATGATATGTTTCACCCATATATTCGCATTTATGTGTTTTGAGACCTATTCCATTTCATCTGCAATAGTGTTTCCTATGAATAACACCTTTTGTTTCATTGAAAAATATTTTCGGATGACCAAGATATGTTTGTTTCGGTCCAACGTTTTTCTGGTGCCAAGATGAGAACACATATCATTTGGTTGTAAATTTTTTGTTTACATATTTATTCTTAGTTATGGATCTAAGGATAATTGATGTATTCTAGATGTAAAAGTAATCGATGGTTGGAGGGGAGAAACCATACTATCTGATTTTTATTAGTGGGAGACAACTATAGGGGTGTTGCTGGAAATAATCACCTCCTACGGATGGGGGTTGTTTCCCTAGCTTGAAATCCTTCACAACTAGAACAAATGAGTAATAAAAATAAACAACACTTTCCCTAAGATAGATATATTTTTGGAATGAAACTTTCACCTTCCACACATAGTAATGCTCCATCCTTCAAGAGTACTAGGTATCCATAGTTTACATGCAAAAACACATCACAAAGCACACAAGATCAAAAGTACCAAATACAATCTACTATCTTATATCAATGACTAAGGATTTTGATAGTAAACCTAGTGATTAAAACAAAATAGGAGTTATGGGAAAGGAAATTTTATTGCATAATCATATAAATAGAGATATTACAACCGATATTCCTTAGTGTTGAGATGTCTCCTCTCAAGAAAGGTTTTTCCTCTAAAGCTTCAACTTGTCTTCTTGATACTCACCCTCCTTGGTTATATTTGGCCAGAAATTTGATGTTGTAGCATAACTTTCCTCCCTTTACCCATGGGGGGTGAGCCACTACTTATATCCCTTGGGAGGATAGGAATGGTTGATATTATCATGGGTGAGGTGGAAGGGAGATCATAAAAGGAAGGATATCGAGTCCAGGCGGTCCAGGAGTGTAGGGATGAGGGTGCCATGAAGCTGATCTTCAAGAAGCTTCGTGAATATTCTCTTTTTCATTTTGAAACTCGAGCACCGCTCTTTTTCTATTGAGACATAGTGTTACCAGGGATACACCGCTTATTTATCAAAGGGATAAGGCGGTGGTACCGCTTATTGTCAACTAAAAAATGGCATTACTGAGAAGGGTAACACACATTGTCCAAAGGGTAAAAGCGGTGGTGGGCACAAGTGTAAAATCATGAGTCCTGACCTGAGTCTAACTTCATATTTTGAGGATTTGAGGAAATTTCTGATGTTTTGGTTCTCATTACATGGTGGTGATGAGAAATGTGTTTAACAGAATTCCCCCTAAAGCATGAGGCTAGAGGAATAGGATAGGTGAAAGCTTTGTAACAATAAGTTATCACTTCAAGGCAAGAATTTACTGATCGAAGATCTTCATCAACTTGAATTTGCTGCAAGACATCAAGACTTTGAATCATATCCAAAAGACTCCTCATCATGGCTGCATACCAATACAAGGAAGATCCATGCAAGGGATGAACAAACATGGCTACTAAAATACAGTTTAGATCCATGCGAAGAAGACTCAAACTTGGACATAGCTACCTGACATACAATGTAGATCTATGTCATATGGGCACAAATTTGAGCACAACCACGGACATGCAAATGTGGATCCATGCTAGGACTCATACAAATACTCCATCACAACCTCGAGAAAGAAATAAGCGCTTAACAGATACCCAGGGTCTTCGTCTCATCTTTAACAAAGTACGATTCTATCCATGTGATTACAATTTCTTGATGTCAAACATGGTGGAACCCACTTGATTATTGGTGAATGATGATAAATTTTAACAATTACGAGGGAGATCAACATTTATGTTGATGATTCCCAAGGTACCTTAGTAGAATCTCTCGAATGTGAATAGATGATCTGATGTCGAACACTCGGTTGAATCCTTGGATCAAAGGTCAATGATGTAAACCTAGATGTCGAAAGCAAGAGGATATGTCATTGATGCATACAGATATCAAGGTACTACTTTGTTTCTAATACTATTTTCTGGATGATGAGCTAAAGTCGACAGGAATCGTCTCGTCGAAGGAGGGCCATGATGAATCCCACATCGACGACATGAAACTTGGAACAAAGTTTTGGAATTTGAGTATGATATAGCCATAGGGATGAATCCATAGTAACTGACACAAAGGTTTGACTGTAGATGCAAAATATCAACATGAATTCCCTTTAAACATTGGGCAACACGACCGAAGACTTGGAAGAATTGACTTGACCAGGAGAATACCAAGACATAATACGTCGATGGACGATGCATTCTTTGAAAGACTCAAAGGAGTGACATGACTCATGAAATTTGATTGATCTAGAAACAAGCTAAATACCCAATTGACTAAATGAAATGTAGACAAGTGCCATGTTCAAAGGTGACTAACAACTTCCATTTATTGCAAATGAAATATAGTTCCCTTCCCTTAATTTCCCCATCATGATTCATGAGTTCCTATTTTTCATTTTTACGAGTTCAAAGAGGGTAACAAACACTCGTTGTAGCTTATCATAGGATAAGTCCATTCTCATATGTTTCACGAACCTGAGAAAGGATGGGTTCATTCTCAAAAAGGGTCTCTCAATGTTTAATTTAACGAGTCCATTGAAAGTTAACTCAGTATCATTCATGATTAGAGATTCTAAACAAAAATGGAAGAAGACTCTAAGAGGATCTTTTTCGTATGATTTAGTCCCCAGTGCCCAAAAAAGTATAAAATAATTCTTGAGAGAACTCTTCTAGCTGATATTAACAAGAGCGTTCTTTTTTCATAAACTACTAAATATGAACCGAAAAAGGGGTAAACTATCGTCAAAAAGATGACTCGTCAAGTACTTTTATGAGCATGAAGAAGACAAGTTCACTCGACAATATTTTCAAATTGAAGGAGTCTGAAAAGAGATTAAAAATAATCCATTAGCGTTTCTTTTTGTGATAAAGGAGTTTAACGAGCCTGAAAAGAAGCAAAAGTCGACTCAAAAATTTGGTACTAGGTTTAAAGAGCATGACCAGAGTTTCTAAAGTAGAGCTCAAGGAATTTTTCCATTTTATATAAGTACAAAAAAAAAAAACTCTCACATAACCAAAAAAAAATTAATTCTCGTCCCTGCAAAACATTTGAAAATACTATTAGATGTCCAAAAGATTAAAATTAAATTTTTGATGACTAATTAAAGGGTAATTATCAATAAAATAATTAAAATGATGAAAATAAAATAATAAAAACCCAAAATATTTCATATAAAAACTATTGAATAGTGAAAAAAACTTACCATTTCACTATTTACCAATTGGAGAGCCATTTGGAGCCATTTGTGTGTCATTTTCAAGTGAGGATTCTGGAGTCATCAACCAGCCATTTTCCAATCTGTCAGCTTGAAGTAAAGGATAAAATTATTCCTAACATTTCTATGGTTTTATTTTTTCATTCCATGCAAAATTTTTAGGGTTTGTTAGATTTACCCAAGGGTAAAACACACCTACATGGTAACACGCTTTCACCTTTCGAGAAAGGTGGTTCCTTGGTGACACCGTGCTTTTCATGCCAAAATCGGCAGTGCCGCAAACTTCCTTAAAACGTGCAAGAGCCACACCAAAATAATGATTTTTAAGTATTTTTAATGGTTGGTTTTCTCTTCTAATACCTCAAATTGACATTTTGGCAGGTTACTTTGGTGAATATGGTTGTCTGGAAAGAAAGGAAACATGAACTTGATGATGTTAAGGTTGGGGTTGATCCCATTGTTGTGGAAACTCTACAGGGTTGTCGGATCTTGAAATTTTTCAATGTTCCTAAAATGAGATCCCATGTGAGACTGCTAGAGTACATCCTGAGAATGTGGAACTCAGAGTAGCAATATTTCGAGGTGGGGGCTCACATTCTCACTCTAGAAGTAGAATACATATACTTCCTTATAGGTTTGTTGAGGAGCAGGGTGCCTATGTCACTGACAGGTCCTCGAGGAGGAAATGTTACCACACAGGAGCTCATAGACCATCACTGCTTTCCAAGTACTCAGATATCCGGGAAGAAGATTCCAATCAAAGAGGTAATGGATTTTCCTCTTCGCACAGTTATTTTTACTATGCAGCGGGTTTTAGGGAGCCAAGGAACTCATCAGTCTTCTCAATCACATATGCTCTATGCTCTGGAGGATATGGCACCCATAATCTTCTACTGGGTTGAGTCTTTACTGAGCACTTTCAAAGAGCAGTTGACCAAGTGTGGACAGGGAGAGCTGAAGCAATTCGGCTATGGTACTATCTTAGTATGCTTCTTATTTGAGCGGGTACCTCATTTAAGGCTCCATGTATATTTCACTGAGCTAAGAGCACAAGACCCTCACATGCTGCATTGGGTAGAGGTGATGGCTCGCTATCGTGGTGGTGGGTCTAAAGTAAAGTATGGGAGCACCTTCTTTCGTTGGTTGGATTACCAACTACTTATGATTGAGGACTATGCATACGTTGCGACTCACTTCATAGGAGATCCAGACCTAGCCCTACCAACAGGTGCCCAACAGGGTGACCTTGGTAAGTAGAATACTATGACATTGATTATTTTTGTATTTTATACTTTATAATTTTAATGGATATTAATGTTGAAATATTGTAACTTCGAAGAATATTCTATATGTATTTCTTTGTGGTCCCCGATGGTCCTACTAGGAGAACCACTTGTATTACTTTGTACCCCAATGCTCCTAATCGAAAGAACTAATAAGAGTCATGAGGCAGTCCCCTCTAATTGTAAAGGTGGGTAATTAGCACCCCAATGTGGTAACTTGAGCCTACATGTGTAACTCGAGCCTACATGACAGATGAGTTAACTTAAGTGAACGGATGAATATAAATAGAGGTGTAGTGCTCCTCATTTGAGACACACACACTCACTTGAGTAGCACACTTATGGAGGAGAGAAGTAGCTAGAGAAGGAGGAGGATCAGATTTTTTACCTCCTTGTTGGTTTTACCTTTTTACCTTTTTGGGGCATCTATATTGAGGAAGCTTTTGTTGGGTTTTTTCCCTTTAGGGTTTTCCTAGGATAAATATGTGTTGTTCTTGTGATACTATTTATTTCAGTGATACTATTTCTATGATTTTGTTATGGAAATCAAATGAAATACTGATGTTTTTAGCTAAGCATATAAAAATTCAACATGGTATCAGAGCCATCCTGAATAGGACAGCTTTCACAAGGCAAAATAGCTCTCCCTCTCTCCCCGGAAGAAATTAGGGATTCTTTTTGAAGAGGAATTTTTTATTGAGCCTGGAATAGGATTTATCTCCTCATAAAAATCGAAGTTTAGAGACCTGGATCAATATTTTTGGTTGGATGAAACTCCAGGAAAGTCAAACCCTAGTTTGACCCCAAGCTAGAAAAACCCTAAATACTAAAACTGCTAAGTTTTGGTAAATTCTCTATATCCTGAGATTGGCAAAGATTCATAAGCTAAAACTTGCAGAGGAATAAGATAAACTCCTAATGTACACTTTGTCCAAAATGCAGCCTCAGATTCTCTATATTTTGGGATATCTGATCCCTCCACGTTAGGGTTCCAGCCTCTTCCAGAATTCATCCCTAAACAGGACACCTGGGGACAATTGATATAGCTTGGTCTATGGAGGTCCAAATTTAATTCCTTAAGATGTTACAGAAATATCATGAACTTCAATTTCTGTGGTTGGAATTTCAGAACCAGAATATGAAACAGTGACACGTGGCGGTCCATACAACTTCATTGTTCTGAACAGTCCTGTAACAGGTCACCGTGGGAAAAGGATAATAAATACCAATTGGTGAAACCAATTCTGATTAAAACTATGGTGTTGGATCAGGGACATGCGAGGTTACCTCATTGCGAAATTTCAGACACATAGGAACAGTAATTTTGGATATATCATAGAAACAATGACAGGCATTTTTGCAGAAGAAATTGGAAAACTAGGGCTTCCTGTTCCGGGAGCTTCCCTCCACTGTTTTCAGAAAAGGAGTACACTAGACAGCTCCATTTGAAGAGATCTATCTTTCTATCCAATCAGATCTTAAATATTCCAAGTTTTGAAAATTAGGGTTTCTCTGACAAACCCTAAATCAGCTAGCTCTGGAAGCAGAACAGACACCTCAAATCGGTAAGATCTAATCTTTTGCTATTTGCATTTGAGGTTCTCATTTCAAAGTGATCTATCACATAAGCTTGATGATAAGCTAGTAAAGTTGACAACTTCCAAGCATGGAATTATTTGATCTCTCTAAAGAAAATGAATTGGACACCTACATAAGTAGAGAGGTTCCAGTTCCATACAGAGATGAGGCTCAAAGCCTTACACAAGAAGAACTTGATCAAGGCCAAGAAGATCATTGTTGATTCAATCACGGATCAACTTGTACCACAAGTGTATTCCCTAAAGACACCGAAGATGTTTGATTCCTTGATCAAGCTATTTGAAGATAAGAACTTAAATCAGAAGATGGCTTTGAGAAAACAGTTGAAGAATGTGAAGATCCAGAATGCAGAACAACTTGAAGTGGTAGAAGAAGAAGTGGAGAATGCAGAAGTGGTGATATCCACCTTGAATGGCCTCCCAGGATCATGGGATTCCTTCATGCAAAGAATGTATGCTAGAAGGAAGTAATTGCTTTCAGCTCGACTCATAAGAAGATAAGAAGAAGATGGGAGCAATTGAAGATCAAGGTCTCACCATTCAAAGAAGATCCCTCAAGCGATGAGGAATATGAAGAAATCAATTCTTGAAAAACCTCTTATTCATATTATCATTTGGATAAGAAATGATGATTTCATGAATGAAGAAGATGATAAAGTAGAATGATCAAGATGGAGTCTACCCATGAAACAAATAAAAGATAAGTATTCAATTGTCATTTCATGATATTGTTTTGTTATACATTTGATTATATTCAGTTGATGTGTTATGCATGATAGATTGTTTGCATTAATGACCGTATACTACTAATATGCATGTGATGGGTAAGTAGCTCATGGTGCTATAGAACTCTCCATTGCTACTTATCAAACCTCTTTGCTGACATATTGGATCAGTGCACAATCTCAATGATGTCATGGTAGAGATGGAAGGCATCTAGAAAGTTTATGTGAGATATGGATGAATGTTGTATTGTCTAAACAATTACATGATGCATAAGAATTTGTCGTTTTATGAAATAGTTCTAAACATGCAACTGGTGCATTTGAATTGTAGGAAAGGTCGTGTACAACCTCCTACAAGAAAAGAAGGATGAGACTTGTTCCGAAGAACAAGTGATGACAATTCAAGATTCACTCCAATAAACATGAATATGAAACTCCTAGGGTTAGAGACACCATCATGGAAGAAAGAGCTTCAGAGAGTGGTATATCCACCTTGAAGGATGAAGACCACCATGGGCAGAAGAGATAACTCAAGATGAAGAAAAGAATACTATGAAAGAAGCTATGATCAAAGAATAACAGTTGATCATGGGGAATGATGTACACGATATGATTTCGAGACATAAAGGGAAGTACGTAGTATATTCCATATGGATATACAAGAACAAGTGCACAAAGCAAGGTTTGTGATTTGCCTTAGAAATAATAGACTATGACATGACATACTCTATTGACCAGTATATATCAAGCATAGAACCACATGTATAGAATGAAGAGGGAAGATGATACTCCACTTCAGGGGGAGTGACTACAGAAAATTATATCTGAGTTCGACATGGTACGACATGATGGATAGCTTCGTGATGGATAGAGACTTTACCAAGAGTAAAGTGGGTTCCAACCTTCAAGGTTGAATGCAGAAGACTAGGATATGTTGATGACCTTTGAAGACAAACTTATAGAAGATGTTATGATACTAGAATGATGTTTGGGATATAGTACTCAAACCAGAAAGCAAGAATGTGGTATCTTCCAAATGGATTTGCAAGATAAGAGATGTCACTGATAGAAGTAAGGTAAGACTTGTGGCTAGAGGTTTAATTCTGAAGAGTCACTTAATCCAGGAAGTAAGGTTCACTTCCTTCAAAACTATCATGGTAGTTTCTTCCATGATGAAGTAAAGACAAGCCTTCCTTAATGGTATGATTGAGGAAGAGTTTTACATCGAATAATCACGAGGATTTGAAGTTGAAGAAGGCCCTCTATGGCCTGAAGCAAGATCCCAGAGCTTGGTATGGAAGAATAGATAGCTTCCTGATGAGCATGGGATTCTCCAAGAGTAAAGTCAATCCTAACCTTTCCTACAAGGTTATAGAAGATGAACCTTCCTTTCTATTACTATATGTGGATGTCTTATTCTTGACAGGGAATGAGAAACAGATCATGGAAAGCAAGAAGAAACTAGCAGAAGAATTTGAGATGAAAGACCCTGGTTTAATGCATTATTTCCTAGGTCTAGAAGTATGGCAAAGTTTAGAAGGAATATTTCTCAACCAGGGAAAGTATGCGGTAGAGATATTGAAGAGATTCAATATGTTGGAATGCAAAGTCATGGCCACACCCATGGACTCCAACCTGAAGCTATTAGTTGATGACTCATTAGAGTTAGTGGATGTGACTCACTACAGATAGATCATTGGGTCATTGATGTACTTAACAAATACCAGACTAGGCATTTGTTTTGCTGTGAACACCTTAAGTCAATATCTTGTTCAACCAAGACAGGTTCACCTAGTAGCTACAAAACATGTGATGAGATATATGAAAGGGACTATAGACTTTGGTCTATACTATGATGGTAGCCATGAGTATAGATTGTATGGCTACACAAATGCAAATTGGGCTGGAAGTATCTCAGATAGGAAAAGAACATTAGGTAGATTCTTTTGTTTGAGTTCTGCTATGAGTTCATGGTTTAGCAGGAAACAGTCCAGTGTTTCTCTTAGCATGGTTGAAGCAAAATACATAGCAGATTGTTCTAATAAGTTGTGAAGCCATATGGCTTCACAAGCTGATATCAGGTCTCTTTGACCTGAAGATGGATACTACAATGATTCTATGTGATAACCATAGTTGTGATGACAAAGAACCCTATGTTCTGACGTAACACATAGAAATCTGGTATTTCTACATACAAGATAAGATGCAGATGATGATACTGTAGATGCAGATGATGGTGATTTGGTATTTCTATATTGAATATAGAGATGATGATGTTTTAGTATTCCCATACTGAAGATATAGATGATGATGATTTTAGTATTCCCATACTGAAGATATATATGATGATGATTTCAATATTCCCATACTGAAGATATAGATGATGATGATTTCAATATTCCCGTATTGAAGATATAGATTATATTTCAGTATCCACATACTGGAGATACAGATGGTAATAGTTCAGTATTCACATACTGAAGATGTAGATGATGATGTACTGATGAAGCCTCTTCCTCGAGTAGAGTTTGAACACTTTCGAGACAAGCTTGGTCTTGTTCGAAAAGACCTTCCTCGAAAGGGAGAGTAGTGATGTTGCAGTGAGATTGTATCATCCCTGGGCATTTTCCCTAAAGTGATCCAGAGACCTCAGTCCTCAAGAATGAAGAGGGATTGTATCATCCTGGGACATCTCTCCACAATAGATTCAGTGACCTCGATCCTCGAGAACATGGTGGGATTGTATCATCCTTGGGCACTTTCCCTAAAGTGATCCGGAGACCTAGGTTTTCGAGAATAAAGAGGGATTGTATCATCCTGGACATCTATCCATAATAGATCCAATGACCTCGGTCCTCGAAAATGTGGTAGGATTGCATCATCCTTGGACATCGTCCTAAAGTGATAGGGACTGATTCTCCTGTAATCAATCTGGTGGCTTTGGTCCTCAAGAATGTGGTAGGATTGCATCATCCTTGGACATAGTCCTAAAGTGATAGGGAATGATTCTCCCGTAATCAATCCGGTGGCTTCGGTCCTCAAGAATGTGGTAGGATTGCATCATCCTTAGACATAGTCCTAAAGTGATAGGGACTGATTCTCCCATAATCAATCCAGTGGCTTCGGTCCTGGAGAATGTGGTAGGATTGCATCATCCTTGGACATAGTCCTAAAGTGATAGGGACGGATTCTCCCGTAATCAATCCGATGGCTTCGGTCCTCGAGAATGTGGTAGGATTGCATCGTCCTTGGACTTAGTCCTAAAGTGATAAGGACTGATTCTCCCATAATCAATCTGGTAACTTCGGTTGTTGAGAATGTGGTGGGATTGTATCATCCCTGGACTTTAAGTCCAAAAGTGATCCAAAGACCTTTTGTTTTTGAGTTGTGGATTGCAGGTTGTTGCTGATGATGATGATGATGTACTGATCGAAAGATCAGAGTATGATGATGATGATATACTAATAAAAAGATCAGAGTATGATGATGATGATGTACTAATATAAATATTAGAGTATGATGATGACGCATTATGATTATGATGTTTCTGATCGAAAGATCAGAGTATGATGATGATGATGTTCTCTGATCGAAAGATCGGAATATGATGATGATGATGTTTCTCTGATCGAAATATCAAAAGTTGCTAATGATGATGATGTTCTTTGATTGAAAGATCAGAATATGATGATGATGTTGTTTTCTGATCGGAAGATCAGAAGTTGCTTATGATTATGATGTTGCTGCTGATGATGATGTTTTCTGATCGAAAGATCAGAATGCGATGATGATGATGATGTTTCTGATCAAAAGATCAGAATGTGATGATGATGAGATCTTGATGATGATGATGTCGTATTATCAAAGTATGATGATGATGACGTACTGATCGAAACATCAGAATATGATGATGAGTTGATGTTAGAGTATGATGATGTTCGGTTGATGATGTTTCTGATCGAAAGATCAGAGGCTGGTGATAATGATGATCCTGATTGAAAAATTAGAGTATGATGATGATGATATTTTGATGTTGACATTTTGATGATGATGATGTTGATGTTTTGATGATTTTTTCATGATGATGTTTCTGATCGAAAGATCAGAGTATGATGATGATGTTGTTGCTGATCGAAAGGCTAAAGTGCTGAAGAAGATGTTGTTGATCGAAAGGTCAAAGTGTTGATGATGATGTTGCTAATAAAAAGGTCAAAGTGTTGAAGATGATGTTTTTAATCGAAAGGTCAAAGTGTTGAAGATGATGTTGCTGATCGAAAGGTCAAAGTGCTGAAGATGTTGTTGATCGAAAGGTCAAAGTGTTGAAGATGATGTTGCTGATCGAAAGGTCAAAGTGCTGAAGATGTTGTTGATCGAAAGGTCAAAGTGCTGAAGATGTTGCTACCGATTGAAGAGTCAAGATGCTGAAGATGTTGCTGATTGAAGTGGTCAAAATACTGATGATGCTGAAGACTAAAGATTGAAGATGAAGACTACATGATGTTGAAAAGATTCCAATGATTTATAGATGTATCACCCTGATGATGTTGATGATGTCCTCTATCTCTCTTCTATTATTGTTGTTGTTGATGTTGTTATATAATACCCTTCTCATTAAGGGGGAGTGTTGAAATATTGTAGCTTCGAAAAATATTCTATATGTATTTCTTTGTGGTCCCCGATGGTCCTACCAAGAGAACCACTTGTATTACTTTGTACCTCGATGATCCTAATCGGAAGAACTAATAATATTCATGAGGCAATCCCCTCTAATTGTAAAGGTGGGTCATTAGCACCCTAGTGTGGTTACTTGATCCTACATGTGTAACTTGAGCCTACATGATTAACTCGAGCCTACATGACAGATGAGTTAAATTAAGTGAACAGATGAATATAAATAGAGGTGTAGTGCTCCTCATTTGAGACACACACACTCACTTGAGTAGCCCACTTGTGGAGGAGAGAAGTAGCTGGAGAAGGAGGAGGATCAGGTTTTTGATCTCCTTGTTGGTTTTACCTTTTAACCTTTTTGGGGCATCTATATTGAGGAAGCTTTTGCTGGGTTTTTTCCCTTTATGGTTTTCCCAGGATAAATCTGTGTTGTTCTTGTGATACTATTTCTTTCAGTGATCTTGTTTATATGATTTTGTTATGGAAATGAAATGAAATACTGATGTTTTTAGCTAAGCATATAAAAATTCAACAATTAATGAGACCTACTTTTCATGCAGATGTGGGAGATGCAATAACTGGGGGTTCCTCCCCAATTGATAGGTGAGCGGGGGGGCGCTTCATCCACATAAGAGATGATGAGTTGACTGATTTAGAGGAGAACCTCTATAGGATAAATCTATATATTCCATATATCTATGTAGATGACCTCCCTAGGAGGTACCAGAGACACACTATTGGAGTATTAGGTCGCTTTGGGCCCTTGCTATGGAGGGTAGAAAGACCTATTATGTGCTCTTATGAGCATCATTAGCTATCCCATATGATGTATACACTGAAAGCTATATCTAGCTTCAGTATCTTTGTTATTTTGTATATTATGAAATCCAGTGTGCTTCAATCGGGGTCTAGAGACCATATTTTTTGTAAAACACTCTTTTATATATATACAACCTTATCCATAGTGATTTATCTGTGTTCAAATGTGGAATGATATTTATATGAGTTTCTATGTCTTTTCACTGCTTTTGTTTATTTACAATGAACCATGTTTTACTTATCAAATGTTATCTGTGAGAAATATACCAGTCCAATATGTATTTGGATAATGAGTTTGCAAGTGTGTTACAAGACCTATGAATATGTTGATAAGTAATAGTTTCAAATGATCTTTCTAATAATTGCACTCTTCAAAACAAACGAAGAAGTGTAGGGTTTCGGATGGCATACATGTTATTTAAGTGAAAAATCACTAGCTGAGAGTCCATGAAGACTACCAAGTGATCAATGTCTCAAGATGCAACATCAGTTAACAAACCTATTATCGCATGATACCTGGCGATATTATTGGTGGCCGAACCTATGCTGACCACTCCTGAACTAACTAGGTCATGAGATGGGGAATATAAAATCTAGGAAGCTAAAGCAAGGTTCAAGGTATGATGACAAGCAACATCAGCAAATCCATAAAAAGTCATTTGATCTACATAACCAAAACATGGCATAAATAGTAGTGATAAAAACTCAAAACCATATTGAAATAATGAAACCACACCAAAAAAATCAATCAATGTACATATATACAAGGTACTACAATAGAAATGTCTTTAAGGATAGTACCTTTTCAGGTACAACCCATTGCGAGGTTGCCCGAAAGGTATCCCATCAGAATAACCAAGCTCATGGGCCCCTTTCTATAAGACTTTACTCAGGATGTAGGGACCATACCACATGGATTCTATATTCCCTTTTCCAAGTTTTTCATGTTTCTGATCATAAGTCAGAACCATGTCTCCTTCATTAAATACATAAGATTGAACATATTTATCGTATTGAGCCTTAATGTCTTTTTTATGCACCTCATTAGCCAAGGCAAACATCTCTTCAATTCTCATCAACATTTTTCAAATACAGAAAACGTTCTTCTTTGATAGAAGTGTAAGGGAGAAGCTCAACTGCAAGCTTGAGTGACGGAATCTCGCACTTTGTTGGAAAGGGGTTGTGGATCAGTTAGTTGCACAGCATCACGAATGTTGCACAAGATTGGAAGATACCTCGAAAGACAAAGATAGTGTGCAAGGTGGAAGATAGACTACTTTTGAATATCTTGTGTCACGTTTTGTACCTTTTGGCCATATTTTGTGGATATTGGTCATTAGTAGGTAGAGTCAGTTAAGAATTAGTTAGAAAATCGTCCAAGTGGACCATGAATGTAAAGGCACAAGCATATAAATAGAAGAAGAATTGTAAATGTGAATATCATGATCATATTGTGGAATGATAATTGAGAGTTCAAGGATAAATTGAATTGTTGTCTGTTTTGAATCTATGGTTGATTGCGTAGAAGCTAATATGATGAGAGAGAGGTTGATATGAACTGCTATGATCATTTTACTGTTATCCTTTTATCTCTTTCTGTTTTCCTGTTCTACGAACCAAATGATGAATGTGAGGTGAACCTGGGACATGGATCTATGATGCGATTTGTATTGCTTATGAATAACAATATCTTTCTAGATTTGTTTTCTCACTTGTAGGCTTGTTATGGTTATAAATGAATGATGTGATCTGCAGAAAGCAATGATTAATGGTTCTATTAATTAAGTAGTTGGTCATATATGGTAGATAAGTTGATGAATGGTTGATTCCCATAGTCCTCTTCCATTCTGCGGAAACTTGGTTTCGTCAGCCCTCCCTCAAACATCTCAGGTGAGACTTCATCTGCTTCGCGGGTGTTTTCGGACAGGGTAAAACCTGTCTAGGTCGGTGCTTAGGGAAATTGCGGTGAGTTGAGCATTGACAGAGTGGGAACCCCTGTCAACTGGGTTTTTTTGGTGGGGTTTCCTCCAACAAATGGTTCTATTGTTGGGACCTTGTTGCGACTAAGAGGAGGATATGTGGCACCCAACACGACCAGAAATTCAAGATTGGTTTGATCAGAAGCTGCGAGAATTTATTGAAGCAGAAAATTAGAACCTTGGATCGACAACATACAAGTGGTTGGAAAGATACATACACGAAGGTCCTCACAAGTGTTTTTTCTGTGAGTTTCCCATCATACAGTACGAGTGGTTGGCATGGTTCATGGACAAGAAGACAAATTTCCAAGGAGGAGAGCCAACATCATGGACCCCTGAATTGATCCAGGAACTGCAGAAAATTGACAATAGAGCATCACAAGTTGTCGAGGTCTGTCTAGATAGCATCCTAGAAGGATATATTAAGGAATTCGCAGTCGACACTACCAAGTCCTACAGTGAAGCAGAAATGGAATTTTTCAACAGACCCAGAGGTAGGTTCTTGCTATCTCTACAATTGTCAATTAAGATGCTTATTTATGAAAAGGGTATACTAAAGATGCACCTCGAGTAGTAGAAATCCAATGTACAGAGGATTTGGATACTACGACGTAAGGGGGGAGACAAATGGGAATATAAGGGGTGGATGGGTGCAAGTTTTGACGAGACTGTGAGGGAAGCCAAGGAAGAAATTGGTCTTACGAGGGGAGGAGCAAGGTTTCGACACGCGAAGAGGCAAAGGATAGGGGAAGGTCCTACTGTGATCAAAATGCAAGACCGAGAAGGAACACTACATGGGACGAAGCGATCTTATAGCAACAAAGAGGATGACCAGACCCATACTACGCCTAGAACAACAGTAAGATCAAACCCTAGAAGCAATGTACCCATGCCTCCGCGAACTACTCCACATTCGGGAAGAAACGAAAATTCCACGTCAATTTATCCGACGAGTCAGCAACATTTTAGTAGTAGATCAGCATATGTAGGAAGAAGGCCTGAGATGGTAGGTGACGATACAAAATTACCTTTGTTCCATGGAAATGAGACTGATGATCCCAAGCAATATTGGTTCCTATGTGAGGTAGTATGGACTGTCAGACATGCCAAAGATGACAAAGTTAATAAAGGCCAACTGGTGACTACTCGTCGGGGTCGTGCAGTGTATTGGTATATGAAATTTATACAAGTTCCCATGGGGACTCCTGCAAAAACACTAGATGAAGTCAGGAGAGGACTGATTCAAGAATTATGAAAACCAAAGTCTGAAGCACAGTATATTACTAAGTTGAAAGAGATTAAGAAATTTATGAATGAGACCATTTGGGAATTCGACCTGAGATTCAAGACACTAATGGCAAGAGTCAATTTTGATATGAGCGATGTTCAGCACAAAGAATGGTTCATTGCAGTGCTAGTACCTCATATATGGAAACCACTGATGTAGCAGAATATCACGACCCAGAGCGAGGCCTTGGAGATTTCCATGAAGTTAAAATCTTCACCCATTGGAGAAAGCGTAGCTGGTATGAACCAAATTCAGGAATAGCTGGCAAACTTGATGCTTCAGTTGCAAGACATTAAGAATGGGAAATAAAATTGTGAAGATCTTTGGTGTACTTGTTGTCACGCAAATGGACACACCAAATATACTTGCCCTAACTTCATAAATTATCTCTTATCTGGGGCACCGAACCCACTGATTTGTGGAAGTGTAGCATGTGTC
Organism: Pseudotsuga menziesii; assembly: GCA_001517045.1. NCBI lineage: Eukaryota > Viridiplantae > Streptophyta > Pinopsida > Pinales > Pinaceae > Pseudotsuga > Pseudotsuga menziesii. The sequence continues at coordinate 163,130 of LPNX010392455.1, read as the reverse complement.
GCATATGCCAATTATATGGGCATCGACACAAAGAATGTAGCTACATGCAGAATATGGTCACGAAGATGACGAGCTTATACTACACTTTTTGTCACTCGGTCGGGCATGAAGATAAAGATTGTCATGCTTATGACATACTCCAGGAAAGGATGTATGAATCATACTATGTGAAGGGATAAGATCCTTGTGTAGTACAAAAATCAAAATCGCAACCACATGTGGTGCAACCACCAGCTCAATCGCACTACACACCACTGCCACGGATGCAGTTTGTTCCGTTGCAGCCGCAACTATAGTTTGCACCATAGCCACAATTTGCACTGCGAACTCAGTATAATCAAATGTCGATGGTTCCACCACAACCACCATACATCCAAGTAGCACACTATGTTGATTAGCAATCGAATCCCTCGCCACAGCAATTGGCTCAGCCCCAGTACCAGCAACAAGGAGGATTCCGCAGAGGATTCCAAGGAAGAGGACGAGGTCATGGACTTGTCCAATGTTACAATTGTGGTATATTTGGAACTTACCAGAGAGATTTCCCAAACTTACAGTGTTCATGTACATACTAGACTACACTTGATCATACTGTTGATAATTTCCCATAGCTGATCACAAGATTGCACGCCGAAAATGTACCTTAGTTGCAGAATCATAATCAAAACCAAAATCAGTTGCATAACCATTCTCAGAATCAAGTTACACTTCAGAATCAAACTATGAATCAACTAATGAGCCTGCCAATAAATCAGAATCCACTGTTGAACAAGAATTCGTCGATGAACCAAATTCAACGATCGACAATTGTGACAATCTTAGGAGAGCCCAAAACAGAGGCTGTTGACGTTGCCATCATCACCCGTAGAGGTGCGACGACTGGAGAGGATGGACCCCACCTGCATGTTCGATTAGTTGGGAAGAATAAGGCATCATTTGATATCACAACTGAAAAAGATACATTCTTTGAAGCTCAGGATGTGATCGGAAGAAATCCTGGAAAGTCACATGTCTATGAAATGTCGTATGATTTGTATTCTTCATTGGAGGTAGGACCATTGTGGAAGCATGGTACCTTGAAACACTTCTTTGAGATTTTCCTATCACTGGCAAGAGATCCTGATGCTCTGGACAAGATTGAAAATTTGTTGCACCGCACGGGTAAGGAGCAGAAGGACTCTACGGTGAACTCTTTACACAAGAAAAAGATGTGCAAAGAAATGCGCATGAATATTCAAATTGGGGACTATGAAGTAGATTCAGTCATTTTGGATCTGGGCTCAGATGTGAATATTCTAACAAAGCAGACATGGAAAAATATGGGAGGGAAACATTGGGTTGGTCCCTTGTATAGTTGCGATTGGATAATCAGGATAACGTGCAACCAATCAGACATGTGTCAAACCTGGTTGTGGACGTTGAAGGTATGAATACCTATGCCGATTTCGACGTGATTGAATTTGTTGATGGTGGAGGATCCTATCCCTCGTTGATGGGGATCAGATGGGCCAACTATAGTATGGCAGTGATTAAATTCAAGAAGTGGGTGATGACATTTGAGAATAAAGACATCAGAGTCATTGCTCCTATGGATCCAACCGGAGGATGAATATATATTGAACTAGTGAAAGATGAAGTTGTCAGAGGATGGAATCATACTTACAACATTTCCAAAGATTACATCCACCCAACTGCAGATGGAGAGCTTGGTTTTTGTAGTGCTATATCTGTGTCTTTTGATTCTGACAATGTGTTAGAAAACTGGAAAACCGCATGCACGAGGTATCATTCAGGAAGTGTGGTTTGATCATGCAGTCGCTATGCCATGTCGCAACTGAGATTGTTGAATTACCAATTTACAAAGGGCTACCTAAGATATCTGCATTTTTGATGGAGTTTGAAGAAATGGTATCAGAACCACAACGATTTTTGGTGCTAGAGGAAGCACTGAAGGCTACTCCAGCGCACTGTTGGGAAACTCATAAGAAAATAATTATTATATGGACGCAGTGTTGACGGTTGATGATATTTCACTTTGGTGACATAGAAGTGTATCACATTGGGAAGTATGATCGATGGAATGACCCTAGCATCCATTTGATGGAATGCCAAACATTATTGGAATCATGACCAAAGGATGAATTGGTCCATGCTTTTATTCACACCTTGGATGAAATTCCAAGATCATGGTATATATCAGCAGAGTTGCACAGAGAAATAACCACTTCGGATGAGCTGATGGTTTTCTTTGATCATACATTTAGTTTTGCAAATGCCAATCCTGATGTCAACAATGAACTTTAGATCATCCGATATGTGGTCTTAAAAGTAGTGTTGGTTGCACATGCGCATTGCCACATGTAGTCGATGATGGAACATTACAATGTGTCTGGTGAGCTTGAGGATGATGATGAGCTATGAAATATCAATATTCCGGAGATAGAAGGGAGTAGGGATGTCGCAGCACCAGATATATTGCTGAATCCCATAAATCACCCACTGAATATCATAAAAGCTAACATTGGGATGGAGGAAAACATAAATTTTTCAAGTGTTGGGGACTACTGGGATGAGGAGACCATGGAAAATATCACGCATTAGTTGCATGAGTTTCAAGATCTCTTTCCAACCAAATTCTCTTAAATGAAAGGGATATTGGGTGATCTAGGAGAGATGAATATTCCATTAAAGCCCGGTGCTAAACCAATAATATAGAGACCATACCGCTTGAATCTGTAGTACAAGGAGAAGTTTAAAGCTGATTTAGATAGGATGTTGGATGCTAGAATCATTTAGCCAGTGGAAGAATCAAAATGGATCAGTCCTGTGGTGGTCCAAGACAAGAAAACCGGTAAAGTTTGAATCTGCATCGACCTTAAAAAATTGAATGATGCATGTATGCACTAACCATTCTGGAGAGCACTTGAGAGTGCCATTGTGTAAGACTATGCATCAATTAGCACTGAGCCACAGGTCCAGAATGTTCATATTCCCCATACTGCAACTGATGATGTCTGAGAGGATGTGAATTCCTCACTGCAGAAGCTATAGAGCGTTGCATTGGACATCAACAAATTGACCACCTAGACCTTAGTCCACATGCAGTGGGTTTCCAACCAGGAGTTGGTCGATTGACAGAAGGATCTCAGTGACTAATACTTCTAGTCGCAAGAGGAAGAGGAAGTGATGTGAAAAGAGGTAGAGGAATTGCACCATGAAAAGAAAACACTAACGACCGACAAAGCGCATGAAATTGAGGCACTAAAGATAGCATAAGAGGAGCTCAAGATGAAGACTGTAGAAGAAATAACACAAATCAAGAAAGAAACTGACCTCCTTGTTATTAAAAAGGCGCACTTGTTTTCTAGTCATGGGGAAGTGGAAGAGGATGTTACAGATGCTTTTCAACACATCTGTGAAAGCACCATGGAATAAGATGCAGTGGAAAAGTCAAAGAGACTCAGGGAACTTATCACACAGCTACAACAGGACAACATTATCTTGAGCTCTTCGATCTACCCAGACACACCACCAGAGCAAGTTGTGGAATGGAAGGGTTCCATCAAGGAGAGTGCGGTACAGTTCGAACAATTGGAGTAAGATGCCAAAAATATTATTGAGGTGACGATAGTTGCAGGAAGTGGAGGGCTAGTTGGAGAAACTGAAGACAACATTGAGGACAATGCCATCAATTTTTCATATTACACGGTCAACGGAGTTAAAGGAGCTACGACAATGAGTCGAAAAGGCTCAGGAGTGCCAACAAAAGTGCAATGATTAGCTCGACGAGTTCCAAGAAATTGGAGCACAATTGCTGGTGAAAGCAGTTAGTGCACTGCAGGATGTGCAAGAGGGTAAGAAGGAAGTGAATACAAAGATGGTGGAGCACCCATTAAAGCAGGATTTTCTCGGAAGTTAGGACCTTGCTAAGAAAATTAAAACACAGGTAAAAGAAATAACTTAGCAGTACGAAGACTTCAAGCTAAAAATCAATGAGTACACCATGTCCAACTAACGTGGCTCAAGGGCGAGCTACAAGATTCTGTTGGGGGTCTGTTGGAAAGGGGTAGTGGATCATTTAGTTGTGCATCATCGCAAATGTTTCACAAGCTCGAAAGACACTATGCAATACAAAGATAGCACACAAGGAGGAAGATAGACTACTTTTGAATATCTTGTGTCACTTTTTGTACTTTTTGACCATATTTTGCGGATATTGGTCATTAGTTGGTAGAGTTAGTTAAGAATTAGTTAGAAAATTGTCCAAGTGGACCATGAATGTAAAGGAACAAGACTATAAGTAGAATAAGAATTGTAAATGTGAACATCATGATCATATTGTGGAATGAGAATTAAGATTTGAAGGCTCAGTTGAATTGTTGTCTATTTTGAATCTATGGTTGATTGTGCAGAAGCTAATATGATGAGAGAGAGGTTGATCTGAACTGTTGTGATCATTTTACTGTTATCTTTTTATCTCTTTATGTTTTCCTGTTCTGTGAACCAAATGATGAATGTGAGTTGAACCTATGACATGGATCTATGATGCAATGTTTATTGCTTATGAACAATGTTATCTTTCTAGATCTGTTTTCGCACTTGTAGGCATGTTATGGTTATAAATGAATGGCATGATCTGTGGAAAGCAATGATGAATGGTTCTGTTAATTAAGTAGCTGGTCAGATATGGTAGATAAGTTGATGAATTATCGATGCCCATAGTCCTCTTCCATTCTATGGAAACTTGATTTTGTGAGCCCTCCCTCAAACATCTCGAGTGAGACTTCATTCACTTCGCGGGTGTTGCTGGATAGGATGAAACCTGTCTGGGTCGGTGATCAGAGAGATCGCAGCGAGTTGAGCGTCAACAAAGTGGGAACCCCTATTTACTGGGTTTTGTTGGTGGGGTTTGCGCCAACACACTCAATAGGTAGGACAACTTCCAGTCTACAGAACAACTAAATGGCGTAAAACTACTTTTTTTTAACTAAATTTTTGTAATCCCATAGTGCAGAAAATAGAGTTAAGTTCTAGTTGGATTTATGATCTCCAACCATTCTACACAACATAGTATTCACGACTTTGTTAATGGCTTCAACTTGGCCATTACCCTACGGATAATAAGGATTTGATTTCTCATGATGAAAACCCAGCTTGAGACTCAACTCAGCCATCATTTGATTATAGAAATGGGATCCATGATCAATGACTATGGTTTGTGGGACTCCGAACCTAGATATGACATCATTGAAAAGGAAGAGAGTGACAGTATTACTATCCTATGCATATGTAGGAATTTCTTCAACCCATTTTGTGAAATAATCCATAGCTACAATGATGTAACCATGCCCCCCATTTGAGGTAGGCTTACAATGCATGAAATCTATCCCCCATTTGGAAAAAAGGCCAATGTCAATGACAGGATGTAATAAAGCAAGGTGGGTGCACTTTTTTGGATAGAAAAGTTGACAGGGTGGGAATTTTTTAACCACCTCATGACAATATTTGAATATTGAGGGCCAAAACTACCCAGCGTGAAGGATTTTCTGAGTTGTATGCATCCCCGAAAGATGGCTGCCACATGCTCCATAGTGGTAGTCATTCATGACTTGTTCAGCCTCGTCATGAGTAAGACATCGTTGGAGAATAGAGTCAATACCATGTCGGTATAATAATTTATTTAGAATGATGTAATATTTAGTGTGGTGTTGGATGTGTCGATGATCGTCACAGGATATTCAGGCTGAAATATTTGGGTATAGAGATAGATGATAAAATATCCATACCACGGGTTAGTTGTGCTAATTAGGAACAAAAATTCATCTAGAAATAAATCATTGGGCTCAACTTCCATGAGAGAACAGGGAAGGTCACACATTAACTACATAAAGACTAAGGAATTCTTAGAATTAGCCTTAGCAAACTCGAGATCAAATTCCTGCAAGATAACTATCCAATGGGAATACTTGCCCCCTAGCACTTGAAGAGTCAAAATGTAATGTATAGGGTTTTGATCAGCGAGGAAAAGGATAGTGCGTAGTAGGATGTAGTGATGAAAAAAGTTGCACAACGATGACCACAACCAAAGCTAGCTTCTCCACATGTGAATAGCAGGTTTTAGAGTCAAGAAGACTCTGACTTAAATAGTAAATCACATGTTCTTGACCATTTAGATCTTCCTGCACCAGAACCATACCCATGGTAGTAGTGGAGGCAGAAATATAAATCATAAAGTATTTTGAATAATTTGGGGGGTGTAACACTAGTGAGTGTGTCAGAGCGTGTTTCAAATTATCAAAATATCTTTGGTCCTGGTCATCCCAAAGAAACGAAGTGTTCTTTTTTAGGAGACATATATAGCCATGCGTTTTTTCTGCAAATTTGCATAGAAAACGACGAAGAAAGTTTTCCTTCCCTTGAAAAATTTGGAGTTTAGTAATGTTGTTTGGGGCGGGTAAGGCCAATATAACAACTATCTTCAAAAAATCTATTTGGATACCGTATTTGGAAACTATGAAGTGAAGAAGACATCCAGTCTCAATACAGAAAACACACTTATGTGGATTAATCCGAATGTGATAATGATGAAATCGAAGGAAAATGTCCCTAATATTCCCTAGATGATCCTCTCTCTATTGCGAATGAGCAGGGAGGTCATCCAAATATGGTTCCACACTATGTTTAATATCATGAAAAGCACAGGACATTGCTTGTTGGAATGTAGCTCTGGCATTTTCAAACCAAAAGGTAACTTTCGATAAGCAAAGGTTCCCCACATACAAATGAATGTTGTTTTATGGTATTTGGCGGGTAAAATTTCTATCTGATTATAGCTGGAAAAAGCATCCATAAATGAGAAGATGATGCTCCCAGCACAATTATCAATTATTTGATCGATATGAGGAGTGAAATTTTTTTCCGTAGGACAAGCCTTATTCAAATCTTGGAAATCGATACAAACCCTAATAGTTCCATGTTTCTTAGCTACAAGGACAATATTAGATACCCACTCAGTTAGCGGTATGAGATAAATAAAACCAACTTTCATAATTTTTTCAACCTCATATTTTATTTCCGCAGCTTTCCTTGGATGGACTTGATGAATTTTTCGCCGAAATGGCCTCACCGTGGGGTAAGTCTTGATCTCGTGTAAAATGATGGATGGATCAATCCCATGCATTTCTTCATATGTCCAAGAGAAAACATCTTGGAATTCTTTGAACAAAGCTCTATATTTTTCAATTTCTTTCATTTTACAGTTCCAAGCTTTATCTATATGTCGATGGGAGTCGTCTAAGTGATATTACATAAATTTCCTTCAGAATCAGTGTCTTGTAACAACACAAGAGTTTGAGTATTTTTTGCAATATCAGAGCTAATGAGAGAGACAAATAGGAGTCTACCAAATTGGCATGGTGAAGGAAAGAAGATCTATGGTGATGGTATTCCCATATAGGTTCATCCTCACTCATGATCTCCCAAATAGACTCATCTGACGGAAAAGTCTGTGTGAGATAATATAGAGTGGGGAGAAGGGAATCTATCCAATAGGGTAGATGGTAAGGATATTATGCCACTGTAAGAAAACAGGACCGTAGAGCAATAACAAATATACAGTTAAATCAGTAACAATATGCAAAACACATTAAAACATTACAGAGAGACATAGATATAATGTGGTTCACCCAAACGATGGGCTACATCCACAAAGAAATTGCTAGTCCTTTTATTACAGTCCAGAAAGGTGAAGGGATACAACCTGTAGCAAAACTATTGCACTTCCTCTTCACGCTCTCACGGTCTCTCTTCTAATACAAAATAATACTATACTCAGTCATTTTACAATGCTTTCTTTTATAGGGGAAATACAATGGGAAAATTCTAGGGTTAACCCAATACCATGGGTCGACAAAACTATTGGCCAACACATATCCCAAAAAAAATTCTCGAGGGCTCCACCCCCGAACCCCCATTTCTCGAGGCCGCTTCCCCTGAACCCCCGTATCTTGGGGGTGCTGCCCCGAACCCCAAGGCAAGCAGAATGAGTGTACAGTACACCTAGGTTACAAACACGACTGAATAATATCTCTAGATCTGGAAGATTAGGCTCCACAACCAACAAGCACTAGATGACCATCATCATAGTAGTCATCAGAAGTAGATTGTATGGCATCGTAGAGTGCTTCATGAGGACTTAGAGAAGGTGTCTCATCAATTTCTTTACCTTTGGGAATGTTCCTGACTGTAGATATCATATTCATCATTGCTACTTCCGTGCTAGGAGGAGTCAAGGGAAAAACGCCCATAAGAGATGAATCCTTGAACATCCTATGATCGATTGACAAGGTGGAGGGTATTTCCCTAGCATTGGAATATTGTTCATGGTAGAGGCAGTAACATCAGGTGAACAAAAATCAAGCTGATATATGGTCACAATCTTCCCTAAGTGAGGGAATTGGAGAGTGCGAAAAATTGTTGAGGCGACAACTGTCATAGCATAAAAATAGTTTTTCCCCAATAGCATATTGTAATCTAAAGGAGCATCGACCATTTCCACTTGGATGGAAACACTCTTGCCCCCAAGATCGACTGATAGTGCTGGTAACAAACCGTGAGGTTGGAAACCTCATCCGTTGAAAGCTTTCAAAGTGGTAGGTGACTTAGTAAGTTAGGGAGAACCTATGGCTCTCCAGCAAGACCTAGACAAAACTGAAGTGGAAGCTCCTTTGTCCAGCACAGTACAATGGACCTTCCTCCCAACTACCCTGGTCTCGATTTTAAACGTGAACCGGTGGGATAACCTCAACTTGTAATTCTCCACATTAAAATGAATGGTAGTAGGATTGTATGGATCTAAGGCCCCTAAAGTAATCAACATATTTCTATGCTGCATAGGGAAACTTTGGAGTACTTCTAGTGTAGACATAGCACAAGGTGCTTGAGCTAAATCCTCAACAATGTTGTAGAATTGAGCACCTCAAGCACTTAGATTAAATATATATTTCCGGATGGTTCTTTTGGGTGGGCATAAAATCAAGTCAGGTTTAGGTTTCTCAATCGTAAGAGGGCCATTAGACGGAGGCAGAGGAGAATAATTTGTAGAAGGATTTTTATCGAAAGAAGTACCTTCATCATTCTTCTCTATTGGTTTGTCATATGTCTGACTACGTGTAGTCAATTTAATAGTTTCAGCAGACATCATTCGGATCTCTTTAGTAGAGTTGGAGGTTTCTTGTGAAGTCATGTAGTCAATTAAGTGTTGTTGATATGGAAAAGGATCGATAAGTACCTCTGGTGTAGGGTTATTTTTTAAAAACATATTAATTTCTTCATGATGAGGGCACTCTTTTGTGAAGTGGTCACCTCCATACAATAGGCAAGGGTACTTAGCTTTCCTATTTTCTTTTTTTTCATTCTCTGAGGTTGCGGTCTTAGGGATCTCCTGTTGGTTTCCTTACCTTTTACCTTTTCCTTTTCCTTTCTTTTTACTACCGGGTGTTTGTGTAGTTTTAATAGCATTCACCTCAGCATAAACCGTAGGAGTAGAAGGACTAGTAATGGAATTACTTGGCTGCTTAGCAGGTTTCATTGTGGATGAAGGTTGGATTGAACCTACAACACCATCATCAAGAGTCTCTGCAAGTGGCTTGGAAAGGTCAGTGCTGGGGTGAGGAGCATGATGGATCAGATCATACAAAGTTCTAAACTGTGAATAAACTAAGTCCAGATACTGATCCCATCTAATAGCCTTCTCTTCAGTGACAACACCACCCATATCCACATCACGGGAAATGGGAGGAAACAAGGATTTGTTAAACCAATCAGCTAACAATTGGTCTGGGATAGGAGCTTTAATGAGTCTTCGTCATCTCCTGTACTCATGAATGTGATCTGATATATGGGTGGAAGTATTCTAACGAAGGGATGTTAAAATATCCGTACGAGTTTCGTAACGGATAGGAAACTAAAAAATGGGTAAAGAAAACTGTCGCCAATGAGTTGAAATCCACAAATGAATATTGTGGAAGCTCAATGTACCACTTGGAAGCCATGTCAGTTAAAGTTCGTTAGAAGAGTCTCAAATGGATTGAATCATCCATCAAGGAGTTAGAAGACCAACATAAATGGAATGTCATGTTATGGTTTTTGGGATCCTCTCCCTACTTCCCATCAAACTTAGGGATGTCTGATGGTAACTTTACCAGGGTTTCAGGTCACTAAGGTTTATGTTGTATGGTATCATTGATCAACTTGGAACAGTCAAGAAAGTGAAAAGTTTCCAAAAACGGAAGTTTTCAATTAGGTTGTACATACTGGTAATATTGATATGGCATATGTATGCCAGTAGGACCATAAGTCTATTGATATACTGGTTGTTGGCACAGTGGATTTGTAGATGATCCTCCTGAGGATCCTCCCTAAGGGGGTGGGCCTCTAGGAGGAGGGCCTCTAGGTGGAGGGTGTCTTCCAGGTGTTGTTCATCCAGAAGGTGGTCCTCTAGGCGGTGTTCCCCTGGGAGGTGGACCTCCAGAAGGTGGTCCTCCAAAAGGGGGCCCTCCAGGAGGTGGACTTCTAGAAGGTCATCCTCCAGATGGTGGCCCTCCAAAAGGTGGACCTCCATCGAGTGTCCCTCCAAAATGTGGACCTATAAAAGGTGGTCCCCAATAACCTCCAACAGCATTCATATATGATAATTTAGGTTTCCCCCATGGTGTAAACATATTTTCGGGGTAAGGCATCCTAGGATAAACAATCCCTGAAGATGTAGGTTAATAATTCACATTTCTTATAGGTGGTTGGTTTTGAGGGTAAGTATAAACCTAAGAAGGTTTATTAACTGTAGGTTGTACCCCTGAGGGTTTTCCTGTACTAGAAGGAGGAATAACCACATTAGTGTTTATGGACGGAACAATGATTGTTGGTTGTCCTACAACATGGTTTTGCCTTGTACTGGAAGTAGCTCCACTAATCAATGAAACAACTTGTGCTGGTGGTTTCCCCCTAGTGGTAGAAGATATGGGAGAGCTAGAGGCAGACCCAGGGTTTGGAACTGAAGGAGTAGGAATGGAGGATTGACCTAGATCATAATCTATTGTACCTCGAGCAGGTGATCCTAAATCAGAAGCTACTTGAGACGATGAAAGCACATGGTATCCTTGGGTGGTCACTTCTGAATGATTGGGAAGAGGAGAAGAGATCATATTCTTAAGGATTTATTCAAAGTTAGGAAAACAATCAATAAATGGTTGGAGTCCCTTAAATAATTCTACATTCGAAGGGAACTCTTGCATGGGAGTGACGTATGATAACCTAGTGGTCCCATATTCGGAAATGGATTTCCCTAGGGAAGTTCTCCAAAAAGGAGCATTTGGGACAAATTCTTCTCCTACGGTATCATCGAATGGGTGATTGAATACCCAATTCGATGAACCAGGTTGACCTTCCATTGGAAAATGAAAGGTAGTATTAGCCATAGGAGGTTGTTGGTCTTCCAAGGGATTATAATAAGAAGTAAATTCTTCCCCATCTTCCACAACTAGATTCCCTTCCACATGGGAATTAATCATGACATGTTGGTATGTGGCTTCCTCTCCTCCACAATAGGAGTAAAGTCACCTGGTAAGCCTTGTACTCTTCAAGATCATCTCAAAGGTAACTCAGCCAGAATGCTGGTCACAAAAATCCTAACTTAGAGTTTCAAACTAGAATCACACACAAAATCACTCCTATGCAAACTAAGGTCACAAGCAAACTTAGGTGATAAGAGGGGATGATAAAAAGTTAGTTCCTCACTAGGATTTTCAACTCTTTGCAACTCCCGATATACCGCAGGGTCCAACAGTAAAACAAAACAAGAAGGATTGGGACTGTACCATTTACTGAATACCCGAATACCTGGATGGCACGTGCATAGTAGCTCCTTGAGTGTTCTTCTCAGTGTATTGCTCCAACAAGACAACCAAAAGGATTTTCTTAGTTTGTTTAGGGTTCCCTAGAAGGATCTCCCGATATACTCATGGTACATGGGAGCTCAAATCCATGTTAGTGCTATCTAATGCACAACCGCTCGAAAAGAGCCTTACGATATATTACTGAGTATGTGAAGTACCTTCGATATACCTCAAGGGTACGTGAAAGACCGTTCGATATACCTATTGGTACGTGGAATAACTACAAGCCCTTGAGATGCAGTACTCGCAATAGAATGATAGATCCTATGTTTATTTATGTCGGAACACATCTTCTAACTTATCATTCAAGTTACTAAATATTTTAACTTAGAACTAGCTTTAATTTTATCTTATACGATTAAGTGAATGCATGAGGTGAGTATAGAAAAAGTAAAACCATGCAGCATGATCATGCAAATTTTCACTTTATCTTTTACAGTATGCCCTACTTATAGGAGGGATAGTGATTCAATTTCCATTTTCAAATATGAAATCCCAAACAACAAGCTGAACTATTTTCCAATTTGCAAGCAAGAAAAAGAATTCAAATAACCAATCTTGAAAGTAAATGGAATAAGATATCTTTTTCAAAAAGAAAGATGTTATAACTACTTGGAACACTAAACTCTTTTAATTCTTCAAATGCAAACATATCTAACTCAAATCATGATAATTTTGTTGAGAAAATAGCATCTAAAGAAGGAATCAAAAGGAACCATGATATTTTTGTTGGTTCATCCTTAAACAAAAATATATGATCAATCTCAAAAAAAAATATTAATCAAAAGTAAAAGAAATATTCTATTAATCTATGAAGAACAAAAATAAACCAAAAGTAAAATACTTTATTTTCAGTTGACCAAACAGTAATCAGAGATCTAACTATATAAATTCCAAGTACTCTTTCAAAATAGAAACCCAAGCATAACAAGTAACTAAACAAACCAAAAAAAACTAACTCTTTGAAATAAATGAAACAAGTCCTTAACACTTTCCAGGTTTTGAATAAACAATCAACTACCAGTGATGAAGCCAAAACCAAACTCAGAAAAGGAAAAAACTCATGCTATGTTTTTGAAACTACACAAGGATAAAACCCTACCTGGAGCCGCTTCTCGAAGGTGATGAACATAGCATTACCACTTGGGAACCGCTTATTTCCCACATAAATAGAGTGGTGGCATTGCCTATTGTCCACTAGATCTGTGTCGTGGCACCGCTTCTTTCCCTCAACTAAAGCGTGGTGTCTCCTGTAGGTTTCAAAACAAAACATCAAGAAAATAAAGAGAAAATTAGATATCATACTACTGGCATCAAATCACAATAAAAACAAGAAAATGAAGCATATGAAGCAGATCTATTCAGATCTAAGTAGATCTGGTCAAATTGAAACCAAGTCTCACTACAAAACTACTAGATTTGATCACTGAAATAGTTGAAGTTTGGAACAAAGGAAAGAACTGAAAACCAAGAAATATTAGAAGTTCTGAATGCTAATCCTCGGTATGGTTTCCAAATTTGTTGCTGGAAATACTCACCTCTTGCAGACAGGAGTTGTTTCCCTAGCTTGAAATCCTTCACAACTAGAACAAAGGAGTAATAACAATGAACAATACTTTCCCTAAGATAGATAGATGTTTGGAATGAAAATTTCACTTGTCACACAATGTAATTCTCCAGCCTTCAAGAGTACTAGGTATCAAAAAGCACACAAGATCAAAACACATCAAAAAGCACACAAGATCAAAACTACCAAATACAATCTACTATCTTATATCAATGACTAAGGAATTTGATAATAAAACCAGTGATTAAAACACAATAGGAGTTATGGGAAATGAACTTTTATTTCATAATCAAATAAAGAGAGATATTACAACCAATGTTCCTTAGTGTTGAGATGTCTCCTCTCAAGCAAGGTCTTGCCTCCAAAGCTTCAAGTTGTCTTACTAATGCTCACCCTCCTTGGCTAGATTTGGACAAAAATTTAGTGTTGTAACATAAATTTCCTCCCTTTACCCATGGGGGGTGAGCCACTACTTATAGCCCTTGGGAGAACAGGAATGGTTGAGATTCTCATGGGTGAGGTGGAAGGGAGATACTAGAAGGAAGGATCTTAAGTCCAGGTGGTCCAGGAGTGTAGGGATGAGGGTGCCACGAAGCTGATCCTTGAGAATATTCGTGAATCCTCTCTTTTTCATTTTGAAACTCGAGCATCGCTCTTTTTCTATTGAGACAGAGCTACAATGCTTATTTCTCAAAGGGATAAGGCGGTGGCACCGCTTATTGTCAAATGACAAATGGCATTACTGGGAAGGGTAACACACATTATCCAAAGGGTAAAAGTGGTGGTGGACACAAGTGTAAAATCATGAGTCCTCGCCTGAGTCTAACTTCATATTTTGAGGATTTGAGGCAATTTTTGATGTTTTGGTTCTCAGTACATGGCGGTGACAAGAAATGTGTGTAACAAGGGGACAATCACCGGGAGCTGATTTTGAGGGTTGTAGTTGCAATCGATCTTCTTCGTTTTCTATGGTTTCAGTGTGGATATAGATTGCAACCTATGGATATTCCATGATATGTGGTTTTCTCTAATTTTTATCCTCACTAACACCACACACATAATAGCACCAAAAAAATAGATTAATTTGCAAATAATCAATGTCATAAATACTTGAGCATTTAAAAACTATGTTATCAAACAAACCAAAAGTACATAAATTAGTTATTCACATTGAAGATGATGTTTATCATGTATTGTTCATGTTCTTGTTGCAATTACAACCTTAGCTCGCACTTTGGAAATTTTAATTGAGTGTCGCAATTAATTATTTAATTAATTGTCATAATTAAATAATTAAGTGTCGCAAATTTAGTTATAATTCAATCTCTAGAGTTAAAAGTTTTAATTATTTGGTTGAATGGATATTCAGCTTAATAGTAATTTATCTATATATTTTGTGTTTAAACTTAAGTTAGTCTTAATTTTATCACCTTTGGCCTTATCTCAAGAGTTCGAGACATTACATATCCTCACCAATAGATGGTCATCTTCCACCGAAAATTGATGGTTGTACCGCACCATAGGAAGAGAGACATGTTTGATCAATAGTTGTGGTGTGTAAGTAAATCATCTAAGATAGAAATAGAAATTTCTCAAATGTATGGGGAATAATATCATGTGCAGGAGGGACATCTGGCCTCGATAGCTAGATGCATGGTGGAGGTGTTTGTCGATCGAAATATCTATGCCTAGCATTGGGATGGTTTTGTGGCATCCCCCTACCAGCACCCTGGAACCATAACATGTCAAAATGTTTGACATGTTTTCCCATCACAAACTCTGCATAAAGTTTCCAAAAGAAGTATTGTGGTACTTCCATGTTGTTGTGTGGGGGTATGTCAAAAACCATGAAGCATCTATCCATCTAGTGATATCTGATCAGTTGATAAATGCACCACTCAATAGAAATATGTGGTCTAGTAGCATTTGGAAAGTTATATGTCCCAGACCCTATAAATTGTGAATATATTTTCTCTTTGGTTTTTTTTATCTTCTTAATGTCATTGTAGCTCAGTACGTCAGCATATTCTTGTCATTCTCTCTCTTTGTATGGTGTTATTCTATACAACACATCGTTGGATATGTTGATAGTGTCTACGATGGACTCTAATGATGACAAGAAGGAGTGGAGAATTTCATATCCACCCCTGCATTATGGTCCATATCACCCACTGCAATCATAAATACAATTAAAATATCATTAGAAAAATACACATGGTATAATAATATCTCTAGGCTGTGGAAAATATAAAACTAGTGTACGACAAATAACAACATGAATATATAATTTAAAATTGAACAAAATTTACATTGAAGAATAAACATTTAACATTTTTCCATATTAGATTTATGTCATACATGTGTATTAATTGCAAGTGCTAGATGCATACACTAAATGTCCTCTGTGTATATGTTGATTGAGAAGCTTCTTTACCTTATTTTAAAGCTTGGATTATGAAGTCTCATCAAAACTGTGGGGTGCTGACTAATGCCCTTAGAGGACCAACTCCAAGATTATAGGTAGAGGAAAGGGCTAGAGCCTAGAGGAGGGGCACAAGGGGTTATTGATGAATAAAATCCCAATATATGCAAGGATTTTGATATATGTAATTATTTGTTGTAGCATGATTTTTTTTAGTCTATAGGCCATTTAACATCTTTGTTTATATGTAATTTGGGGAATGTATATATTTCACTTTATGTTATTTTAGTTTTATGCACTCTTTATATATACCCATGAGATACTTTGCATATTTGTGTATAGTGGTTTGAGAGCTAGAATTGAACAAAATTAATAGTTTTCAAGCTTTTAGGGTTGGAAGGTTTCCACCAGATTCTATCATGTATGATAGTATGTGATTGGAAAGTAATCAAACACATCAACTTGCCTATGTATCCTGATGTTGGTAGCTTGGCAAGAAGCTTTCCAAGATCACTATAGTTTGGGAAGGTTAGGAGGTTATAAAGCTTTGTATTGGAGCAAATACTATGAAACTCAGATCTAATGTGGGTGTAAGAAAGGAACTCTAAGAGAAATTGATTTCATCCTCAACACTCATAGAATCACACATATGACAAACCCTTTCCGCCCATGGAGTTTTAGGAATAGACCAACACTGTTTTTCGCTATGGAGTTCATGAGAGTTTGTTCTAATCTTGGCTATATTAATTTTATTTCATGAGCTAGTTACTACTGAGAGATACTTTTAATCCTCCAAGTTAGGATTAATGACCTCCTTATCATATCTTAATTTTCTCTTAACCGCTAAATTTTCCTCACACCAAAATTTATCTTTAGACTTAGAAGTAATAATATTTTTGACATTGTCAATGTTCTACAAAATGTCGTTTTTATTAATGCCCCAATGGTTTAAACAATCCATGGTATCTTTACACCAACATCGCTTGAGACATAGATGGTTTTGACTTGAGTTTAAAGCAATTTTAGGGAGTCTCTCGTTTCCCATGTTATTTATATTATGCTTGTACATCGAGTACCTAGTCATGGAAATGATCTCGATGGGGGAAAGACCCACTTCCATGAGGAGAATAGGATAAAGTGTATTGCTTTTAATTTTGATGTTATAAGTTACAAACTGCTTCTAGAATGTTTCTTTTTAATTGAGAGTTGTTTTGATAAGTTTGTACAATGCTAAAGTATTGGCAAGTTTAGGAACACTAGGGCTAGTTAGAAGAAATAAATTGCAATATATGAATAAAACAAGGTTGTCCCCTATCACCTACCACTTTTGGTGTATGCAATGACATGCAATACGTTTCTTTGAAAGAAGAAAGCTATGTCGGCACAACTCTAACTACTATAGTCATCATGGGTGTGTGTAAGAAGTTGAGGGACCTTTTAGATGCAATCCTACTTTTTGGAAACACACTCATGATACATAAAAACACAATGCGCTCACGTTATGGAATGCTTGGTTTGGTTAATTTTGTGCCTGACATGTCATATGAAACGTAGGTTAGGCTAGGAAAAACATGCATGTGTTTTATAGTTACAAAATGTGCACGTGTTTTATAGTTACAAAATGAGTACGCGATATGGAGAAGCAAAACACGCATGCGTTTTGGAGAAACAAAACACACAAGCGTTTTAGAGAAGCAAAACATGCACGGGTTATGTAGAACCACAAAAAATGGTATTAGTGCATGGATAGGGAAATGAATAAAAATAATAGTTTGCATCATTAAGACTTAGGACCTATAGTAATATTTTAGCATCATCAAGAACGACATCTCAAACAGCCATGCCTAACCTCCCAAGACCATAATTTTTATTTGTGTTGTAATATGGACACCATTAGGAGGTTTTAAGAACTAAGAATGGGTCATAGTCCCTTGAGCATGCTTGAGGGAGGAAACTCAAGAATTATGTCCTAAAGGCATCTTTTAAGGCTTGAGGTCTATGAACAAGGCATCAAACCTACAAATAGGACCTCCGTATGTGATATTTTGCATCTAAGAAAAAATATGTAGTGCATTAGAACTCTCTTAGCACTAGAAACATATTCATAGACATGGTTGAGGGAGGAAACATAGTCCTTAGACCCTGAAGGAATCCTATAGACATATAGGGCCAAGAACAACACCTTGAACAAACACACATGATCTCTTAAGGGTATCCTCAACCTTTAAGTTGGGATATGGCCATGATTAGGATATTTTTAGCATTATATATGGACGATAAGGTGTTAATAATGGTTGGTACATAAAGCTTTAATTTTAGGTTGTAAACCATCTTTTAGGGCTCAAGGTCCATGAGTAACACCTTGAATCACCATAAATGACCTCTCATGTTGATAGTTTTGTTTTTAATGGGGATATGAGAGCCATTATGCGTTTCTAAGTACTATATATGTGTCTTGGGACCTTAGACATAATAAGGGAGGAAACCTAGGCCTTAGTCCCTAAAATATTCTTCTATCCATCTGGGGCGAAGAATGATGTGTTGAACAACCTCAATAGATACTTCCATGGTTTCATTTACCTTGAAATGTGGATACTAGTTCCATTAGAACATTTTTAGCACTAAGTACAACTATTAGGTGCCTTCACATGGGTAGGGGGAAACACTTGGTCCTGAGAGCCTTAAAGGAAGTTGTTACCATTTAGGGCCAAAATTGATGCCTCCAACCACCACACATGACATTGAAAGTGAATCATTTGAATCGTAATCGGGATATGCATGCCATCATCATTTTTTGAGCACTAGGTATGCATTTCAAGGCCATGGACATGGTCAGGGGAGGAAACTATGGCCTTAGGCCCTAACTAAAGCTTCAAGGAATCTAGGGATAGGAGGTATGCCTTAAAAAATCACACATGACATATCATAGATATATTTGGACTATGAATATGGATGTTAGTATAATTAGGTGGTTTTGAGCAGCAGGTATGGGACCTCTGAGACATGATTGACGGAATATGCTCGTTCATTAGGCCATAATGGAATATTTGAGGCACCCATGTTAATGAACAATTCCTTTAAGCACCACAGATGACCTACTCAAGGTATGCTTGGTCTCCAAGAAAATATGCACATGCCATTAATAGGATTTGAGCATTAGATATGGGTATTAACGCCTCTCTATCTNCCCCCCCCCCCCCCTCTCTCTCTCTCTATCTCAAATTGTATCCCTACGTCCCTATCTCTTTTCACCCTCCCTCTCCATGTTTATCTCTTTCACAACCTCTCTATCTCTCCATCTCTCAACCCTCCATCATCTATCTTTGACTCCATCTCTCTCTCTCTACATGTATGAACCTGCCCCTTTCTCTCCTTGTGTCTATCCCCCCATCAACCCTCGCACACACACACACACCTTCTATCGCTCCCTCAATATCTCTTTCCTTCACTCTATCTCCATTCCTCCCTCACCCCCCCTCCTTCCTCTCTATCTTATTCTTTCTCACACTCTCTCCATGTCATTATCTCTCTCTCTCTCTTTCTCTTCTATGTTTTCAACGTATCCCTTCTCCTCAACCCCCTACCTCATTATGACCCCTATTCTCTATTGTATCGCATCTCATTCCCATCTCTTCAATTTCCCCCTCCTTCGCATCTCTCCTCCAACACATCATATTCCTCCTCTAATACTCCATATCTACCTTTCCATTCACCAATCCTCCCTCTCATCAAACCATCACTCACTTCTTCCCCCCCACCTTATAACCCTTCGTCACTCAAGTCTCGTGTACTGCTTCTAACCCTATACGTCTTCAACACCTCTTCTCCTCTTAATAATTCTCTCAATCCCCACTCCCCTTCACCCTTGTAACCCATAATGTTTCCATTTCATTCATATTTCTCCACTTGAATTTACAACATCCTCTTAGGTTTTTGACCCTTCCCCAACCCCTCTCAACTATTAACCATCCCCACTTGAACTTTCAACATCTTCCTAGTCCCTTGATCCTTCCCCCAAACCCTCTCAAATATTAACCATCCTCATATGAACTTCCAACATCCTCCTAGGCCCTTGACCCTTCAACACCCCCTCTAAACTATTATCCAGACATTTGATATATTACATATAGTGCTAGATTTTTAGCTGTACAAAATGCATGTGCGCGTTATAGAACTATAAAACGCACACATGTTTTGTAGTTTTATAATGTGCACGTGTTTTGTAGTTCTAAAACGCGCACACATTTTCCAATTCTACAAGGGCGAGAGAAGTAATTTGAATTTAAACATGCCAATTCACTTGCTCGCATGTCACCAATAGTCCTATGTGTACGGTTCGGAGTTTGCTTCAGTAATACCAAAAATGTGCTATAATGGGGAAGGGGCTCGCTTATAAGAGGATGACTATGACCATATACTTAATGTAAAGGAACACAATAAACAACATAGGAGACAAAATAGTTCTTAAGGTTGATTCAAACTCTACGAAAAACCATTTGTGGATCAAGTGAGGTTGGCATAAAAATGCCATGTTTTGTCTAAATCACTAGAGAATAAAGGAAGAGGTCAATGTACATAATAATGTTAATATTAAGATATAGTTTTATAAAAATTTAAGGAGAACTTGTGGCCGGATAAATAATTAAAAGATAAGAGAAAATTAAGATATAATAAGAAGGTGATCAAACATAATGTAACAAATCAAAAGTATCTCTTGGTTTTAACTTGCATAAAGAAGAAAATCAACATTGTTAAAACAATAATAAGCTCTCATGAACTCCATAGTAAAACAATGCTGAACTAAGAAAATTGTCTTCCTTGTAACTGTAAGAGGGTTGAAAATGAACCACTTTCTCTTAAAATGTAAAGATAAGAACAAACTCTCACAAGTTCAAGACCCAAACAACAATTTATACTTTAAATATCACTTTATCTCAAAATATCATTACAACATATGGTAAACTTAAACCAGCAAAGATCCATCTAAAAGGGGATCTACCAAGCAGCGAGAAGGATCAAATTTCTCAAAGTGCAAACCCTTTTTTATAGTAAAAATGTTGAAGAAATATGTGATCCAATATTTATGGTTTTAGTTTATCTAATTTATGTTGTCTTATATATATATATGTGCAATTCTAAATTATATGTTATTTTTAATAATATTTTATAACTTTTTTTTTTCTTGTCAACTATAAGATGAGTATTAGAAAGAGTGACACATCAATCCCCTCCCCTCTATTAGGCTGTAGAATACACAGGGAAATGGATTTCAACTCAATCTAAAGGATATACTCTTGGGTGCAATGAATTTCAACTCAATCTAAAGGATATATGTTGTATGCTGTGGATGTCCAAAGAGTGAACTTGGGGAAGGAAGTTGAGCACTGACCGCTGACGATGACGATGGGACGCCTGACTTAATTGCAATTGCAACTGGGAGTGTCTGTTTGTCCTTTCGTTAAGGCTGTCCATTGCTCTGCAAAGAAACCAAACAGCATGTGATATGCCTCTGCACAGAAAAACTGTATACTCTCAACACAAGAAAAGACGTCAATCCAAATCTGGTCTGTTACTGTGCGTATATGAGCCTTAGGTCATATCTGTTTTGTTGTTTCGCATAGCCATGGAACTTTCAAAACAGAGAATGCGTAAGCCCCAGGGCAAGTTGTTATGCAGGAGACTCGAATGCGGACATATTTTCTTAACCAAACAAAAGACCGGGGCGCTTCGTGTTATCCGAAACGTCAGCGCTGACAATGAATAGTGAACTATTCGTCTTTCATGAAAGCTCCTGTCACAGTGAGAAGTGAGCTACTGGGAATGCGTGCGGCCACAAGATTCAGAAGACGTGAAGGCCCGCCGCCCTATGTACAATATTTCACGTGTCTGGCTTTGTAATTATATGAATTCTCTATTCGTCACCTTTCCAAATTCCCACTATAGGTTTCGGGACTCTCCGCGCCAAGCAGCCCTGGGTAACGCCATTAATGCAGAGTTGCAGGAGAGAATATTGTTTACATGAATGAATGTTGGTCTGAGCGAATAGTGCTTCTTTCATCCTGATCCTCAAGGAGATGATGTGGGCGAGTGGCTCGCGCGACTGTTCTGTCTCATGCAGCCGTAAAAGTAGAAATAATCGAAGATATAAGGCCTGAGCTTATCTGGATTGCAGATTTTCTTCATCCAACGGGCAAGGGGCAAGGAGCAGAGTCAACAGTTGACTTTGCTCCTTGCTCGTTGGATGAAAGGAATCTGCAATCAAGATAAAGATGGCCGCCATGACTGGTCTAATACTATGGGTTTGAAAGATTATTTCTAAAACCACTGTGAATGATTTTACCATTGTGATTTCAGTTGTTTGATATTGAAAATCATATCGGCTTAATAGTTAAACAATGACGAATAATACAGAAAAAAAATGGCTATGGTTTAGTAATTAGCACAGTCACAAGTTAAGTGGATGGTGAGATATAATTAGAACAGCCACAAGTCAAATGATCAGTAAATATTGATAGATATAACTAGCTACTTTATTTTATAAAAATGAATAATATTAAACATTAAATTAATCACCACATTTTTTTAAATATAGATTTAAGATATAACATAATTATTAAATTAAGAAAAAAACATAAAGCAAATACTATTTAATAAATAATAATAATAAAACAAAAACTAATAAGAAATATAAACAGGTCAATTTGACGTTTATGAATTTAGATAACCAGTCAAAATTTTTAATATCTATATTAACTACTAAAACTTAGTTAACTATCATTGGCCATTGTGCTAAGTCATCTCTCGGCTGCTGTATGTGTATTGTATTTATTTATATTTTGTGTTTCTAATTGTATTATTAGCCTTCCGCTCCGAGCCTTCAAATTTTTCCAAGGAGAATCTCTAAAATTTTCTCCTTTAAAATTTTTAATTTCCTTATTATTGGTATTTATATATAATATAAAAAAATATTTTATTCACATTTATATATAATATTAAAAATAAATTGACACTTAGCAAAATTGGTTGAATCGTCAAATAATAAAAAGGAAAAACTTGAAACCATCATTAAAAATTTATTGACAAGCACAAAAAAGGATTGAATTTCCAAGCCTCATAAAAAGCATTTTAATTTCTCCCCAACATAAGTCCGAGTCCCTTGCCCTTGCCCTTGCCCTCAAGACCTCCGGACCACCAAAACCTAGTTGATTGATTAAAAGCCCCTAATTTTCGTCACTTTCCAAATTCCCTAAATAACTCCCGCCAAAATAGGATTTATTTCTAAAACCCGGCTTTTTTCGTCATTTTTCATCCTCCCAACTTGGGCAAGTCGTTAACCAATCATATACTAACTAGAGCGTTGGATTAAACATAAAATGAAGCTTTGTATACAATATTATTATATTAGGGTACAATCATGATACAATAACACCTATGAGTTTAATTACAGATAAAAAATGTTTTTTTAAATTATTTACTTAGTAAAAACTTATCACTAGACATTTTTCAAGTACTCAACTGAGCCTTGAGCCTTAATATATTGACTCAAAGGTTAAACCTCAAATCCTTTTGTTTACTGTTTCAATTAATCATTTTAGTTTTTTAATAATTTGTTTACATTTTTTATTTAGATGTTCACAGTTTTTTAATGTTGTAATTCTACTATCCACATTTATTTGTTTAAGTACTATTTAGAACAAAATTATAGATCTAATTTTCTTTGTTTTTGATGGATAGAAATATGGTGAAATGTAAATAATATATTAATATATTGATGATGTGAATAATATGTAGAATAATGTATTTTTTTTAATTTTATGAAATAACAAAAAGCAAGTTTTTATTTCCATTAAACATAAAATAGTATTAAAATGAATTTAACCTCTTAAAAGATTTTAATATTATAATTTTTCTTTAAAGTTAAAAATTAAATAAAAATGTAATAATTACCTTTTTGTTTAATAATCAAATATTTTTACAAAATTAAGTGGTTAGTTATTTTTATTAATATTCATTGACCACTTTATTTATATATATACTAGTTATAAAAAAATTATAATTAATATATTAAAAAATATGTAATAAAATCTAAAAATAAAAATACATTTTAATAGTAAAAAGACACTTTGGTTGAAAGACAGTTTACTCAGTCGCCTCTCATGTATAACATGTAAGATAGAATCATGATATAAAATCAACCCACATTCACCAACCTAACTTGCCTCTTAGAATAATTGATAATTTAATGTGCCTAAAGAGGATAAGTAATGCTTTGACGAAAACATATACATGTATGTATTATATACAATTAATATACAACTTGGTAACGATATAGTTGATGTGCTATGAGCTAATAACTTTTTTATTCTCAGAGCTAGGCTTCCCTTAAGATATTTAATTATTTATTTAATGACATGTTGATCTAAAGAATGGATGATAGAAAATTTTTAAAATTCACATTATTTTTTAGAAACTAAATTTTACTAATTTTTAAATTTTGAACCATAAAATATTGGGCAATATTTTTCTAAAATGATTCAAATTTCTAAGGATTTTATATTATTTCAACAATTTTAGTGATTTTGTGAATAAAATTTTTCATCCCATGGAATTTGGGTGAATCAATTCAGAAAAAAATGGAGATTGGCAAATTCTTTGTGGGAAAAAGTAAAAAAGTAGCCCATATGCTAAATTTTGCCAATAAATTTTTTCTTGGAAAAAGTGTTGTGGCAATGCTAAATAGATTCAGATAGTATATCAGAAATGCAAATATGAAATCTTAAGCAAATATGTGCACCATATGGAAGCTTCTTCAAATTTCTTTAAACATTGCTTGATAGAGGATCTTAGGGCCTTTATTTTTGTAGAGGTTATAGTCCATAGAAAACCCTTTCAATTTGATGAAGAAGTCATCTTACCATGTAACACATCGAGAACTAAAAAATAAATATTTATTATTTATTTCAGAAAACATTATGTTAAATTTATTGTAAGGTTTTATGACCAAGTTGGTCAAGGATAACTGCAATTGTAAAATTATTTATTTTAATAATTAAATAGAAGAGACACATATCCAAGGGAGACTGTTGTATGAGTGTTCACTGACCCACTAGGAGGAATGAGCAGATGTAGAAGGCCGGTTGACAAGTGGCAGCACTAGCATTTCACTTTCTAGATGTTGCAGGATGCATAATCTCTAAAAATGTGGTCATGTTCCCTGAGAGGGGGAACTGAGCTGGTGGCTCATTTAATTCCAAAACTGACCCAAAGACCAAGGCAATCTTATAAATACCATCAAATTGAGCAGGACGCTCACTTCTCATTCTATTTCAAGTGAATGTACCTTGTGATTGCTGCAAACTGAAAAAGTCAAGCACACAAGGAATTTGATGAGGGGATAGCGAAAATGGAATTCTTGAGTTAAGTCTGCTACTGAGTGTTGAGTTATATCAAGTTGTTGTGTGGGCTATTATCTAGTGATCTTTGTCCTAGTGATTCAGTGAACAGGATCGGGGAACCTAAGTAAGTAATTTTTGTTGCTTTAGAAGAAGGTTGGGTGGAACAGTCTCCTTTGGGTGTTTGTCCCCTTCTGCAAAATTATCCAGGTTCTAATTGTTGTTATGTACTTGTGATTTAATTATATGTTTGTATCTTATTTATATGAATTCTAAGTAGCCGCACGGTTTAATAATAGTTTGTGGTTATTATCTATGATCTATACTTCTATCTGGAAGTGAGTTTCAGTATTTAAAAAAGAGAAACCTGCATTTAATTTAGTCAAAATGAAGGTTTAAGGCTTACTAATCGAAGTATCTCTGTTAGATTAGTTTTAGCTTAATGATGCTTTTTCCTTCTCTGGTTATATTAATCATAGTGTTATATCTCAGTTATCGTAATCCCTTGTTTTGCTAAAAACCCTATAAAATAAACCTATTGCAAAGGTTACTATAAAATATATAATCTCCTTGCTGAGACATATATAGTAAATATATATAAAACTGATAAATCCTAATGAGGATAAAACACATAAAGAGTTTTATAAGCTAACTATATAGTTTCTTTTTTAAACAAAAGCAATGCTTATGTTAAGCATACCCATGGTTTAAGCCTGTAATAGAAAATATACATAGTATACACGTCTATATATATATATATATATACTCAGGTTAACGCCTTACAATATTAACCTATTAACTTCAAACTGTAATTCTTTAAGTAAACCATTTTGTTGTTCAAATCTAAATCCTAAATACAAAAGATAAGAAAAACTTAAAACAAAGTTATAGGGTGCCCGCAAGAACCTGCTACCCAAATATGATGCAATGGGAGCGCGCAAGAGGGTTAAAACAACAACATGCTCGCACCTCCTGGATGCGCGCATGTGCTCCTGCTTTGGTAGTGGTGAACCTCCACATCGGATTTCCAGTGTGGACAATAAGAGCACGCACGTGCCCCCAATGATGCGCGTGCATGCCTATGAACGCACACACATGTGGATGTACGTGCGTGTTTGGCGCGACTACACACCGGGACATGCGCGTGTTCCTGTGTTTTAAAAAAAAGAATAGTGAACAATTGTTTTTTTTTCTACCCACCCACGAGCACGCAAGGAGGGGTTAACGACCCACCAAGAAGACAAAAACGACCCCCAAGGAGCCCAACGGAATTGTCCAACTTGCCTAAAATGACGTTGGAGTAAGGTAAATAGAGTAGGAATGCAAAAAAAAGTTTCAATGTTTTTTATTGTTTTTCAAATAAAATACAAAATTAAAAAAAATTGAAAATCAATTGAAATGGGCAAAATTTGATATTGCAGACATAAATTACCTAAACACAGTGACAAATACTAATGAACCATCCCAAGAAAGAAATGAAACAAACCAATCAAAGGACCCAAACCTCGAATTAAACCAAGAAAACCCCAAAGATGAATTACACAAGGATTTAAACCAATTAAGAATTTTGAGTGATGAATTGAAGAACACTAGGGAACCCTCTCAGGTTTCCCTTGCTACATCACTGCAAAACATAACAGAAACTATCAACATTGTGCACAATGATGTAACTAGTTTGAGTGAATATAGGGATCGAATGAGAGAGCATTATAGCACTGGTATATCCAAAGAGGATATAAAAAACCTGAATATCACAAAATCCCAACTATGGAACAAATGTACAGATCCGAGAATAGGAAAACCTCTAGATGTGAGGAAGAGGCGAGTTTGCATGGATTGGTGTAATTACCGGCCATGGAGAGATAACTGGAGGAAGAGATGGTTCATGGTTTTTGACAAGCCTCCATGCAACAATGTCTAGGTCCCACATTATTTTCTCAGGAAACTGTGGGCTGAGTTTTTGTTAGGGTTCCATGTGAACTACTTCGACATCACTGAGTTCCAGGGCGTTGGTTTTGGCTCAGCCCAAGATCGACCTCACGCCCACTGGAACCCACTCAAAGGACCTCTCGCACCTAGGAGAGATCCTAACCCGCTTCCTCAACCCCATGGGTTAGCTAGTAGGCTAGATGAGATCCATGAGTCCATTAGACATGCCACAATACACCTTCTCAGGCATACCACATTTGTGGCTATGTTCTCGCAGAGCGAGCTGGACCACCCCGAGAGACACACTTTTGCACGGTCTACTTATCGCAGGCCAGGAAGAGCAGCTATAGGTGGTAGCCAGGATGATCCATCCATCTCGACAGGACCAGTGCCACATCATTGTTCTCGTTGTGGGAATCCATGCCAGGTTCCCATGCAGGAGCATGCCACAGAGAGCTACCTACACTAGGTTAGTTATTTTTTTATTTAATGTTCAAGTATTGATTATACGTTTTGCAATCTCATAATTTATAATAAATTTATCTTAGAATCAAATGTTGATGACTTGATTTTTTTTAATTTACAACTATTTAGTGCTGAGTCTCCAACACCTGAGTGGGAGGACGTTGGTTCCTTCAACCTAGATGGAGCCATGGCAGTTGCAGAGGACATCGTGACACCATAGAAACAGGTATTTTTCTTTCAGTAATTAAATTTAATGTTAGTAGTTAATCTTGTTGTCCAATGTAGTTAATATTTAGTAATTGAATCTAAATATTTTTGTGCAAATGAACAGGTGTCTGCAGGATTGAGTGACCAGCCATATTCATCGGGGATCAGTAGATCCCCTCATGAATAGGTATCTTGTAATAAAGTATAAATTCAATTTCAGTTTTGATGGCTTAGATTTGTATAGTTATATTTTTTATGAACTAATATACGAGGTCATGAATATGTATGTAGATAAGAGTACAAAGGCACGTCAGTGTCACTATCTCTTCATCGACTGCCTTTTTCCTGCCATATATGCCAGGTGTAGCCCCTGGCATACATGTCCCTTTCTTTGCATCCCTCCCCAACCCATTCCATCCATCCCTTGCCTCCCATCCACCACCACACTTCCATCCAGCTCCCCCTTCTTTGTCACAGCCTTCGCTCACTCCCCCTCGCCCCACCCATCCACCACCACACTTCCATCCATCTCCCCCATCTTCATCACAGCATTCGCTCACTCCCCCCCCCCCCCCCCCCCCCTCCCCCCTTTCCCCCCCCCCCCCCCCCCCCCTTTTCCCCCTTTTCCCCCCCCCCCCCCCCCCCCCGCCCCACCCATCCGCCCCCTCCCTTGCAATTTCCCATGTTTCCATCCTCCCCCCTCTAAACACATTACACCATCCATCTAAATTCACCCATCCCTTCACCCCATCCCAGGCTTCATCCCCCTTCCCCATATTCCTCCACCACCCACTTTTCCTCTTCCAGGGTGGCCCGTTCCATTCTATAGCCAGTTGGCATTTATCATCGTACATCACCACTTTTCCCACTCCAGTCGATGCCCTCACCCACCCACTAGTACAAGTGATCAATTTTGACACGGAAAAACGTGGCAATATCCACGGATAAGCGTGGATATTGCCACGTCTAAGTGTTTTTTTTGCCATGGAAACTTTCTCGTCGCAATAGCGACGACCCCTAATTTGCCGTGGATACAGCGACAATGTTCTATATTTATTTAGATGTCTAAGCCGTCGCTATAGCGACAAGAAGACGTCGCTATAGAGACAACAAAACCCCAGGTATAACGACGGGGATGCTATACTTGCGACGGTCAAACTTGGAAAAGTTCCACGACAGGCCGTCGTTATATCCACGCCTAGCCGTCGCTGTATCCACGCTTCTCCGTCGCTGTATTCACGCCCTATATAAGTTTTAAAAAAAAATGCAAAGTTCCACGGAATGTCGTCGCTATAGCGACGCTCTGTATAGGTTTTAAAAAATATATATATATAGTAATTGTTCAATTGCCCAAGCACCTAACTATTCAACTACTACAGAGTCCAGCTCCTTCAACTACCCAAACTACTTTGTGGAGGGCAGGAGTCAATCAGAGTCTCTCCTTTCTTCCAACTCAGAAAAACTCATACCCTAGCATCAGCCCAAGTTTCACTGATGTAAATCTGGTCAATAATAGACAACAATCTATACATGAAATTCTGATATATTTGTAGGCATATGTTTAGTTCTTTGTTTTTAAACAAGGAATTTTAAATCATTTACATCTAGACTCTACTCATTATATTGAATAGAACGCTATTTTTCTTGAGCACAAAGAAAGCACAAAGAATATTACAGCCTTGGATTATGCAATTGACTTCAATTTATGTCTTCATCACGGACCAGTCAGAAGAGAATTTGCACAAGGTAGAGAACAAAAATTGCAATGTTAGTTATCCAACTGTTTACCTGGACTTGAACTAACTTCGTGGAGTCAATCCATGATAAAGGAAGCGAAACAATAGTCCATGAGTTGGGAAAGCACTGTAACTCAGAGGTTTTACCCTGCCAGACCCCCCTTAAAATTCAACAATGCTATCCTAAAATACAACATCGTTGTTAGTACTTAGTAGGCATACCATTATGTTCTCAGAACTAGCCACATGGTGCACCAGAAAGCTGGATCCAAACAGAATGCATTGCTATATCTAGAAGCTGAATCTTGACAATGTCCCAACTCATATCTCTACTACAGGTCTCCCAACTTAGGTCAAGGCTTAATAGAAAGCACAAAGAATATTACAGCCTTGGATTATGCAATTGATTTCAATCCATGCCTTCATCATGGACCAGTCAGAAGAGAACTTGCACAAGATAGAAAACAAAATTTGCAACATTAGTTATCCAACTCTGTCTAGCTGGACTTGAACTAATTTCATGGAGTTGGTTCATAACAAAGTAAGCGAAGCAATAGTCCATGAGTTGGGCAAGCACTATCACTCAAAGGTTTTACCCTGTCAGACCCCCCTTGAAATTCTAACACTGCTGTAGGACAAAACTCCATTCAGTTTTATAATAATTAGCTCTAGCATCAATAGTTGCTCTGCTTTCTATCCAAATAGCACAATGGTAGCAGAAAATTGATCCTGACCATGATATTGTCTCTTCACATCTTGAGATGTGAGGTGGTTATTTGCTTGGTTGAGCCTTAAAGTCTCTGAATATAGTTTTTGCTCTCTAGCTTATCCTGTAGTTCATTCTCGTAGTTCTATTGTAGAAAAGCCAAGGTCCAAATAAGGGAAACAACGTATTTTCTTTCCAAGGAAACCCAGTGGATGCTTACACTATTTTATTATAATCAGAATATTACTCCCAAAGAGACCATAATTTTATTTGCTTCAAAAAATGAAACTAACAGGCTCAACAATGGATTCATATCTATCATGAAGATTCAACCAGTCCAAAGGTGGAGAAGCATACAGCAGAATTGCATTCACTGATTTCAAAAAAACATTCATACTTTCTCACCTCTTATAGTTATAAGCAAGAGAAGCTTTCGCTAGACGTTGCTTATCTGCCACTGTTGTTGAGACACTGCCAGTTGTTGGACTATTATCCATCTGCACAAAGAGAAAGTTGGACTGTAACATATCCAAAATGCATTTTCACAAAGATGGATGCACCCAGTGATTGCTTATCAAATAATACAGCAGATGTTGACATAGTGAATTACTTTTGAAATGCATTATCATAATGTTGCATAAATAGTGAACTACTTATAAAAGATGAAATGCACACATAGTGAATTGCTTAAAAATAGTGAACTCTAACTCAAGGAATAACAAAACACAATACCAACTAGCCCCAGACCAGACTAACTACAACTGGGTCTCTTCTCTAGAACATTCTCATGAGAAACTGAAGACAATACAGACTGGTATATTTTTGTCTTGATTTTGCAGACGACAAATCTACCTCTAATTCGGTTGTCTTCAGGGCCAGAGAAGAATACAAAGATGAACAAAAGAGAAATTTGCTTGTTCAAAAGACTTAGGAGTAGCATCCGTCTTTGCAATAGCAGATGCATCACTGCTCTTTCCAGAAAACGAAAATGGAACTGAATTCATACCATTTGTCTCGGAGATAGAACCACCAAATAATGGGAAGCCCACAGAAGTTGCAGCAGTAGTGGTTGATGTAGAGAACATACTGCCTGAACTGGAGAAAGTGGGTGAACTCCTTAATGACATGCACAAGTGGTTACTAGAATATAAATACATGGTAAATCTTCAAATAGAAAATAAACATGCAAAGTGAATCTTCAGTGCTATTCAACCCTTAAACAAATTGCACTTGCCTAACAATACCTTGCCCTTGCAATAAATATGGAATCCAAGTAAAATAAAACAAGTTCTCATCAAGGATTACATGTGAAGTGTTTGCCATCAAACACTAGTCAATTTTTATATCTGAAATAATTAACCTTATTACAAGACAAACTATATCAAAAGACAACGTTCTCACATATTTGCCTACGTCATATACATTTCCAAGTTTGGAAACATTTAAGATTTGGCCACCATTCCCCACCATTGAATGTTGCTAGCCTTTGGGTTGCTCCAAAAGTGTTTACACCATACGGGGTGCTTTCATGTGATGTGCAGTACATGGTGAAACCAAGCTCCTTAGTGGTATCTTAAGCCTTTTGGTTGATAACGTTTGGAGAACTTTATATAGGTGGTTGTTGACTTTGGACTTGGTGCTAGGTGTGACATATTCTTTGTGGAGGTCGTTATCTTAACTGACATTTGTATCTTCTACAAGGCTTGTCGGTTGATAAGATGGTTGCATGCATGGGAGGTGGACCCGTATTGGAGGATGGGTGATAGACACTAGGAGGAAGGGCACATGACCCTAGGAGCATCAAGACCACATAGCATACCTCAAGAGGACAAACGCTTGATTTTAGA
>LPNX010392455.1:10884-130578 GCA_001517045.1 Pseudotsuga menziesii | reverse complement strand
GATGAACTTGTATCGAGTCTTTGTGCTCATCTTACTACAATGGAGGAAGGCAATAGGGTTTATGAGAGGCAAATTTAGAGAAGACTAGAAATGCTAGCGTAGAGTCCTTGTGTGAGAAGGGCATAGTTGGTAGCAAAGAAACCCTAGAGGAGACTTGGAGAACTTGTGTGAGGCAAGCTTGGATAAAGAACAAGGGTAGACGTGTTGGTGTTGATGCTATCTTCTTGTTGAACCTTTTGAATGGCTAGGAGTAGTTTGGTGTAATGCCTTACTAGGCCATGATTGCTGGTTATGGTTTTCTATTAATGGTGGATGACCTAGCTTAGGTTTGGATGCATTGGATAGTAGGACTATCTTGTAACTAGCTAGTGATAAGCTGTTGGTATGTACTTTAACTTGATTCTTATGCAAATATGAAGTGCATCTTGTTGTCCAAACTTTATATACTTGCATATCTAATTTTAATCAAATGTTCTCATGGTGATCGAGCAATTTCTAGTGCTGGTTATCTATGCTGATTTAACATAACAATGAGCAGATTTTGTTGAGAGATTTGACGAGTAAATATAAACTAAGAGAAAATATTTCTGGCTGTAACAAATTTGTTGTTTACAAGTTATTTTCAGATCTATTATATGCTGGCGACTGTGCCCTTAGGGATGGAAACATAGATCCCTTTGAGTAAATTGTTCGGTGTTTATTTTCTCAGGCAACCTTGTATATTTGGTTGGATATAAGTGAAATGTATACTCTTGGAATTTATATTTAAAAATTCAGCCCTGACGCTGAAAGTTCACAGGAATAGATCTGGCGAACCTCAAGATTGAGATGGTTTTTTGTAATTTACACAAAAGTTTCCCTTGTTTCCAAGGTTTATCACATTTTAACTGCATGTATCAAGATTCTGTCATTATTACTAAATATACTTAATCAAAAATCACAATTTGAATTAAGCCTTGCATTTTTGTGAATTCATGGACCATAGCTTTCCTTGACAACATAATATTTCTAGCACTACAACAATAGAGAGTCGCACTTCAAGATTATCCATAAATAAGAGCGCATGTATATGCTTAAGATATAATGAACAGATATGTACGATAAGCAAAAAAGGATTGTAGCAGCACATGTAATATAAAATTATAGCAGCACATGTAATTTTCCCCTGAATTATAGCATATATGTTCAGTTGCAGGCTTGAGCTGTGTTTTGAAAACTAACAATTCTTTCTCTTTGGAAAAGGAAATAATTCTATTCTAATCATCCCTTCTCCCTAAACAAATTATATACCATTTCATCCATATTTTATCAGTTTGTCTATATACCATGTAAATAGCAGGAAAATGCCAAAAAAAAAATCGCTCATTCCACCAACCTCCATTGAGCCATACAACCAAAGGCTTCAAATCTGGATCTTTATCAGCTTCTACAAAGTAATAGAACAGAGCTCAACCACTCTCTTCATCCACTGTGACATACCCAGAATATTGCTTGAAGGTCACAACAGGTTGTCCGGGCAGACTGTTGATAATATCACTTTCCGAACCTGATAAGACATCAAATGTTCAAACAGTTGCATCAAATCCTCTCTAGCATTTTTGTAAAGCTACAAGTGCAAGGTTGATTAGCTGTAGGTAATTTGCCAACAGGAGTCTGTAATTTAGTAAGAGATTCAGCTATTGCTTGTGGGTCTAGAGAAGGCATTCCTATCATTTGATGTTCCTACTACGAAAGCATACTTCAATTTTGAAGTTTAGTTGGCAAATGGTGATTCCACAATAAAGCCTATTATCAAGAGGGCAATTGATATGGTTGTCAAGTTGTCTGCCGATAAAACTCATCTGGAGGGTTTGAAGTTTGTCTTGGGTTTTCTGGTTTCTGCACTGGGTTTGTAGATTCATGCAATTACTATGGAATAATTCATCCATGTACACAAGCTCTCATTCAGGAAAGAAGACAACATATGGTGAAGGTATTGAATCAAGCAGATCCATATTTCTAGCTAGAAATCAATCCCATATTTGGAAATATTTTTTAGCACTTCTAAGCATGGTTTGAGTTAATTTTGGTTCCTATATCTATAAGTTTTCAACATGAATCAATTAGATTAGGTGAAAAGTCCATTCCAAGCATTTCTAGGCACATTCTAGACCTTAATCTACCTCAAAATATGTGTTATGGATATAATCTAGGAAATGGCCAAATTGAGCCTAATAAAGAGTCCCTGCAGCATAAGGATATGCTGTTGTATACGGATTGCCAAAAGGGTTGGCAGGAACTTGCGGCCCCATCATCTGTTGATGTGCCATGAAAGCTTGTTGCTGCTGAGCCATAGAAGCCATCTGTACAGCTGATGGTGGAGCAATCTTTTGAGAAGCATAAAAAGGGTCATGTCCTGGTTGCATCATTGGAGAAGCCTCAAAGGGATTTGGTGCCACTTGACCTGTATGGTAGCTAGATACCTTCCTTGTCATTGCATCTTCATATAAGCTATCTAATGTAAGCTTATCAAGGCCGCGAGCCTACAACCAATAAAAATCCAAAATGAATTGATAACCCGTACAATCAAATGCAGAATACAGCCAAATACTATATGTCAGGTTGATCTATATATAAAGCTGGTATTACCAGTTTACTTTCCGCTTGCACACTAGAATTAGAGCTTGAAGTTGTGACAAGAGCTAGTTCCCAACCAGTGGCTCCATTTGGAATATCTCGAGCACTATTTGAGGTTCCATTGGAAGAATTATCTACAATTTAATACAGAATGAAAAATTTCAACAAAGACAACTATAAATACTAAATAGCAATAATCTGTGTGGTCAATATGCACTAATGATAAACATCTTACCCGTAGTAGGAACAATAGCAAGGGCTAGAGCATTATTTTCTTCGAGTGAGGAAGGATCAGGACTAATGTCATCAAATCCCTACCATCAGACAAGCATTCAAAAAGGTCATTTCACAGTTGGTTAAGCACTGCTTAGAGCTTCCAATTATTTCACAAACCACAATATTCACATTTGACAGAAACCACAAGAATCAACATCTTGCCAAGTCAAATCGTACAGTCAATGTTGTATTCCTGTATCATGTATGCAATTTTCCAATATAAAGAGAGCAATAATACGAATCTTTACCAAAAGATCAGTTGTCACAGTTGGCACAGATTGTAAAGGTGCAGGACTTTCCTTGACTGGTTCGGGAGGTGGAGGAGGTGGTGGCAGTACATCATCCTGGGGCTCTGATTTTTTCTTGTACTCCAGAGCTAAAACCTTTGGAACAGACTCAGTTTTCTGTTCAAGAAACAACAAATATTAATTAATATTTTTTTAGAACAGAAATAATTATTAGAAAGTTAAATGGAACTTTGGAAATAACAAACAAAATGCAATTTGGGTGTCCTAAAAAAACTATATACTCTCTTAGGATAGATGTTCATACCAACTCTCTACGGACTGATGATGATCTTGGGGCATCTTTAACATACTCTTCCATTGCAGAAACGAATGATGCTGGTGGCTGTTCATCCAGTAATTTGATTCACAAGAACAAAATGTAAGTATAACACAGAACTATGCACATCTGTAATGTCCAGCAACACGCCATTACACTAAAAAGTTGCACTCAATATGAAATTATCTGTACCTGTTCAAGAGTAGGAAATTTAAATCCACGTCCAAGGTCAAGACCTCTACAAACTTCATAGAACTCCGATAATTTTTCTGCCTACCATGCCAGGGGAACAAATAATTGCTAATATGTAAGGGTAATCATTGACCCAAATAAATTTTGTTGTAATGATAATAAGTCATGAAAGTTAGTAAGCATTTACATAATGGACGATAGGAAGTCGGGGTTTATAGTGGAAAACCCTCATAGGGATAAAAACCTACTACAATAATCTCTCTTGCATTCATCAAATGGAGCCACCCTATATCCTCTTTGTTGCTGGATATCATGCAACTGATTGATTATCACTGCCATTTGGTAGATATTAACTTGCCCATGCTCAATTTTAGATACCCCAAATGAAAAATCACGATTCGGCTGGTGATGGAGCATCGATTCTCAGTTTTTCAGTAAAAGAAGGGCACAAAATTCGTCAAGGAATGCCAGAGGTTGACGAAATCGTAACTATTTTCAGATATAGCGTTTATCCTCTCAAGAACAGAACATTAGGTTGAAGTGTCTCAGGGAAAGCAAAAGCATATTGATTAACACCACTGGACATACTGTTGCCTTTGAAACACAGAACCCATCCATCTGAAAAATGAGAAGGAAAGTTGAAGAATTCAGGCATTCCCATAGCAATAACTCTGCCTCTAATCAAAGACATGAATCTATGGATTCCATCCTTCGCAAGCTTGGGTGGTATGCCCATGCAAATCAAAGGTCAAAAATCAATATTTTGTGCCATGTACATTCTCATGAAATCTAATGTATTTTCCAGTGCATTGAGCCTCTTCTACATTACATTCAACATCAAGTTGGTATGCTGTAATTGCCCTTGTAGACCATTGATTTGCTACTGCATTGTCTGCATGACATTTCAAGTCTGTACGGCACAAAAGTGGATCCAGGCCTGCAATTTATTGACCGCTTTTCTCAGTTGAAACTGCAAAGAGTAACCGCAAATGGAATTATAAGGAGAGTGAAAACCATAGATTGTGAAGCCCACAGTATTCATCAATTCTAACAATAATATTGCCAATGCATTGAACAATATGAGAAAGGAAAACAAATCAGCAACTTCCATTTTCTTGTCATCTCTGATCCTTCCAACTTCAATGCTAGTTTTCGAATTTAATTACTTTGGATATGCTGATGAGTTTTCTTGAAATAAGCCCAGGACCCTTGGACAAAAGAACATACATCTGTCTATTAATGTATCTAGAAAGGGGAAAATTAGTGGCTTGCTGTCTAAGTCATCTCTCCCTCTACAGACAGGGTAGTACCTAAGATCTGATGCCTGCACATTGATTAATGAAGTTAAGTGGGAAGGCTTACCTGTGAGTAAGGGTTAACTCACAGTGTTGAACAAACGAAAGTATGAAGTATTTATTTTATTTTTATTTTTTTAACCTTGTCAATGTTAAAAATAGTCTAATCATATATTCTAAAAGGAAAATGAGAGACATATAGTCTCTGCCATAAGCAGGGACTAAAAATAGAAGAAATTGGATCATCCATGGGGTATAAGAAGAAAATGGATGATGGCTTGAATTTTCTCTCAATCTCACCCAATGCCAATGATTGTTAAATGTTTACTCTGACAAATATTAAGCATTGTAGTAGGGGTATTGCTATAGGTTTCTAATTGAACCACTAAGCCAAATGCTTACCTTATTCCTAGGTATAATTAATGAACTTTGAGAAATAAGACCAACTTGGACTGCCTGGTATAAAAAAAATTAGCCTTTATGACAAACTTTAAATGGACTTATGACACGCAACAAATTTTTTTTTTTAAATTAGAAAAGAATAAAATAATTCATTGTAGTGAAAGCAACGAAAACTTTAAATGGACTTATGACAAGCAACGAATATTCATTGTAGTGAAAGTCACGCTTTTGAATATAATCCAAGTGTTTAAACTATAATAATTTATAACTTATTTCCATCAAAGTTTAATGGACATTTTGATTTTCATACTTTTTACCAGTACAAGGTTATCTGATATGTTTTTCGATGCTTAAATTTTATAAGGTGTACCCATTTTTCTTATATCCCATCTTGTTTTATGGCTGATATTACAGGAAAAATTGGCTACAGATCTTCTGGAAGGATTCTATAACATCTGTGCATAGCATTTCCCATCAGATATGGGCCGAAAAGGGAAAGGGTTGTATATAAATCCCAAGAAGTTTGGCCAAAATCGTCCACCTTGCACAGTAGAAATGGTATCATTTCTATCTTGCTTGGCAATCAATCAAAATAATGATGACAAGTGTGTCAAGGAGAAGAACCTTTTGATGGCGTGTGTGGATGCACAGGTATGGATTTTTTGTATTTTTTAATTTTCTGAAGTCATAATTTCTATATTTACTACCTATTTTAGAGCTAGGGTTCATTTCCTATTACATACATGTAACAGAGTGGTAAGAACAAGAAGCCTTGGGGTACCATCAACTACCACCTACAAAGACTGAGCAAAGGAAAGAACTCGTGAAATATCACTAGAAGAAGAGAATATACCTGACCAATACCTCCTTCCCACACTGGGCACATGAACACTTTCCATTCATCTCTTCCTTACATAAAAGGAATGAATATATATCCTTAATTCTAATTCCTTTCATCGGCCTATTCGGACCTTTTCAAACTTGCTTAGAACCCTTGTTTGGACAATCCCGGAGAAGTCCATCTTCAAAGGCCTTCAATACATACAGAGGAACATGAAATTTTCCAAACCAGTATTTGTTTCCACTGCCTTCAGTCTCTTCAATTTTTCTACCATGTTTGACAGCACATATCAGAATGTCTTTATGGTTTCCAAAGTCCAACAAATACTTAGCCTCACCACCTTCATATATTTTCCCACAAATGGTGGCATTCCTGAAATAAATGCACTCTTTGTCCATAGACTTACCATCATGACAATCTTCTGGATATACAAGATCCTTCCATTTAATATAATCATCAAGATACCTAACCTGCAAACGTGTCCAGCATGTAAAAAAATAAACTAATTTCAGATCTTAAATGGTTTAAGCAGTTTGCATGTACATTTCATAATTCTTGAAAGCAACTAAATAACACCAAAAAATAGACAGACCTGAACTGCAAGCTATGACACACTCCTAGCCCTTTCAACAGCTTCCCGCCAAGTATACTGCCTACTTCTTCTAGGGAAATCACAGCCTTCTACATAAAGAATTCCAGATATTTTCCTTGTTCCACCTGGATTGACACAAATTGTGGCAACATTAGACTCTTAGTGAGATAAGATAATATTATTAATGCCAAATAGAATGTATTAGTCAATGTACAGAGAAGCACACACCTTGGCATCCAGCTCACTTTGCTATTGCATATGGTAATTGAAGTACCTAGGTGGAGAGCCTTCCACCTTTACACCAATAAAAATTCCTAAAAACTCTGGCATCAATTGGAGCAGTCATTGCTATGAGGGTACTTTTTTTCTGAAGTCGCTTTCCATTACCTCCCCGTTTTGTAGTTGTGACAACAACACTTGTGCCTGTATGAGCAGCAGAAACTTGAGGGGACCAATAATCTACATGTTTAGTCCAACCTGCTGCTAGCGCAATGAGCCGAATGTTTTTCTCAAGCTACAAAAAAAAAGTCAAAAACCCAGGATGTTCATACTCTTTCTTTACATTGACAATTACAGGGAAATCTAACAACACAGTTCCCACATTCAAACAAAATGCTTAGAAATAAAACATAATATGCAAAAATCCCACAGTGAGCCGAATCGTGCCCAATCCATCCACTCTGAATCCACACCACCCCTAACAAAACCCCACAGCTAGCATGAAGCCAAAACCCTTCATAAAACAACACACCCACTACACACAAAGCCAGCATTTCCATCATCCATAAACCTATCAAAAAATAAACTAACAAAGGCCCCAACTCTTGGCCTTTTCTATCTATCCCCCCTCTAACGGAAACTCTCCCGAATCAATATAAAATCCCTGAAGTCATCTCATCTGCTGCTGGATAGGTGGGAGAGCATAGGCAAATCCGCATTTCAACAACCAAGAGCTTTAGGCAAGGTGGAGGCGATCTTAAGACTGTGCGTACCGAACCCAGAGAATCGAAGTGGAGACTCTGCCTTTGAATCTCCCGATACTGAATCCGTTCTTGCTTGGGGTGGGGCGGGGCGCATTTGAGGTGACGAGATCTGTTGAATGAATTGGGTGAGCAAAGCCCTTCTCCTTGTATTTGGTTGATATCGTGGGATTCAAGATGGGTCTGAAACGACTGGTGGTTGAATTAATCGAAGGAATTGGGTCCCAAAGGAGTTTGCAAGAGTTGTTATTTCATGGAAAAGGTGCAAGAGCTTAAAAGAAAACGGTCTTGGCCATCGCTGTATCGACGCCTTGACCGTTGCAAAAAGTCAACAAAATACGGTCGTCGCTATAGAGACGTTCATGCGTGGATACAACGATGAAATTCGGGGCTTCCTTAAAAAAAATTGTAAAAATGCATAATTTACCCTTGATTTTTCCACGAAAGTAAAAAAACATGGAAAACTAACGTGGAAAAATCTGCCCGTATGTACTAGTGACCGTGCCCCATAGTGTTGTATCCAATGTCGATGTGGCTACATCCTCCTCTATGCCATCCAACCTAGCATCAGAGCAGGTTGTCCATCCCACTGCTCCACCCGCCACCCTTGAGGAACAGTGGATTGCTCCACCTGCTAGCCCCTAGGACCAGCCTGTTCTGTTCACGGTGAGATTGATTAGTTTATGAAAATATCATGCAATATTAACGAAAATTATCATAGGCAGTCAATTGTATGAATTATCTTACTGTTTAAATGTTGCAGGGTGGCATTGCCGAGAGACTTGGATCACGGAGGAGGGTAGCCTGCTCACCACTTACAGTCTCGTCTCAGGTCTGCTATTTAAAATTTGAAAACATAATTTTTATTTTTAAATTATGTTTTATACTTGTATAATTTCCTGTAGGAATTGACATTTGATTATTGTCATTTCAGAGCCCAAGGGGAGGTGGTCGAAGTGGCCAGAAGAACCAAGCTTCCTCTAACTTGAAGAAGAGGAAGCTCGATTTTGGAGGTGCACCTAGGAGCTCCGAGGGTGGGCAAGAGGATTGAGAGACCCTCCTATGTACACTAGCCATGATGTGGAATTTTGGCACGAGTTGCCATTGTATAGATAGTGGGAACGACGTTCCCTTTTTCACTACTACTGTATATGATTGGAAATTTTTGTATATTAATATATTATTTTGTACTTATTTATATTACTTTTCCTTTTATTATAGATTTTCCAATATATTATGTTGAATGTAGTAGTAGTTTACAGTTGATGCGCTTGCAATACTTATTGTGGACGAAGCAATAAAGTCTGTATGTTCACAATAAAATGCATAAAAAATTTAACACTTGAACATAAAGTCTGTACTTCAATGTATGAGTTGAGAATCATATTGAACATGATTGTTGTTGGCTTGCATTTTTTACATCTACTTGGCAAACATTGATTTTGATAAATTTGGCAATTCATATCATTTGAAGATGAAGTTGACATTGATTACTCTCATTGAATACATACATATTTGTTATGCTATTGTTGAGCACTTGAAATTTTCATTAGAGTAAATTTCAGCTCAAAATGAGCCTCCTAAGGAAAATTAATAAAATAATAGTTAAAATAATAAAATAATATTTATTAATTTTGGAGGAAGAAAAGCAAAAGCTATTTTTTGTTTGTATTTTCGACATATCTCCCTGTGATTTTACTCAAATTTCAATCAGAACAGCTCATTGGATGCATAATTAAATTTCACTTCCAATGAGTACCCACTCGGCATACTTTTGACGGGCCCGCTACGCCAAAAACAAGAAATTCCTGAAAAAAACGTGATGATGATGTCATCATCACGTTTTTTCAGGAATTTCTTGTTTTTTGGGTAGTGGGGCTCATCAAAAGTATGTCAGGTGGGTACTCATTGGATGCGGAATTTAATTCTGCATCCGACGAGCTCTCCCAATCGAAATTTGAGTAAAAACACAGGGAGATATGTCGAAAATACGAACAAAAAAAGTAGTTTTTTTATGATACCTATCCCCAAATTTATATTAAAATTTTGTT
This sequence comes from Pseudotsuga menziesii, assembly GCA_001517045.1. Taxonomy (NCBI): domain Eukaryota; kingdom Viridiplantae; phylum Streptophyta; class Pinopsida; order Pinales; family Pinaceae; genus Pseudotsuga; species Pseudotsuga menziesii. Next base: position 120,769 of record LPNX010392455.1, on the reverse strand, counting down.
TAAGAGGTTCTCCCTTTTTTAATTTTAAATCATTTTGATTGGCTAATACACAATGACATGGAATTTGTATTGTTTTTGAAAGGCCCATTTTAAATTGAAAATTCCTCTAATGAACGATCTATTGTAGTAGTTGCAATTTTAACAATTTAAGGGTTAGCATGCATAACCTAGGGTTTAAATTCAATGAGGAAACCCTAAACCTAACTGAAGTTTAAAGGCTAGCATGCCTAACCTAGGATTTATAATCAATGTGGAAACCTTGACCCAAACGGTGTTTTGGGGTTAGCATGCATAACCTAGGGTTTAGAATCAATGATGAAACCCTAAGCCTAGGAGGGAAACCCTAGCACTAACCCTACCTAACCATCTCTTCTGACCTCTTATAAAGTACCTTTTTGTTTGTATATGAGCATGCCTAGGATTGTAGTCATATGTCACATATTCTTTATAGACTAATCAAATGAAATAATTCAAAGCTTAAGCATGGATTACTTCACATAATCTAGGGTCAAAGCTTCATGAGCACTCCTTTTATAAACCATAGTGAAATAAGTAAAACATAGCTCATCTTCATCTTACATGTGGTTTAGACTTGCCTTGTCCATATCAATAAGCCTTCTACTCCATTTTCTAACCTTTACTAACCCTAGAACTGTCTATCAAACTAGACCGTAATACTACCTATTAGGGAGCCATAAGACACACCTATTCTATTCTAGCCTAACCCTTGCTAAAACCCTTGCCCTAGAATCCTACCTTTCCCTCTCTTTAAAGGAAGGATTATTCCTTTCATTTCCACACTACTTAGACCCCCATGGCTCTTCCTATATCTTTGACTGTAATATCCATTTTGGGCAGCCCTAGTGTTGGAGACATCTACCATCATACACACTCTTTCAGTCAAACTGGCCTAGTTAAACCACTATCCTAAGTTTAATTGACATCAAGGATCATTAATTACCATCATCCCAGTCACTCCCACGCCTACCTATAGTCAAGGAGGCTAACTGGAGCACTCCAGGGGTGATCTGGTTGACATTCATGCACCTAATTGCTAACTGGGGGTTACTTTCAGTTCAACCAATCAGTTACAGTTAGTTAAGGCGCCTCCATGCATTAAATATAATATTTAATCATTATTTATTGATTATTTTATTATTATTTAATGAACTGGAGTGAACTAGGCGCCTTCACCAACTTCTGATGGTCAGTTCAGCTTCAGTTAACCTCATCAAGGTTTATTGGAGTCATGCAGTACTAGCACTTGATGGTTGGTTGCTATGACATGTGTTTAATCTCCTTTAGTTGAGATTAAGTCATTTATTGCACTCCAACTTCAGTTAGGATTGGTGAGTCAATTAAGGTTTTTTGTCAAGTGGTTAACTGAGTGGTATTGCATGGAAAAGAGTCAGTTAAGCTAGACTCATGCATGGGAATTCGAATTGTCCCTTAGTTATTCGAATTCTTCATTGAGTTAAGCCATTTTGCTCATGCATGGTATTGTAATCCTTTATTGTTTATATAATATACAGAGAGGAAACCTATTGGGTATTCCAGTTATTGCTAATTCATGAGTAATTGTTAATAATTCTTTGATGAGATTGAATCTTAGTTCCTAGATCAATGTGAAGAATTAATACCTAGAACACCACTAACTCATCCTAAGCTACCCTAACTTCTTCACTATAATATCCTATTTAGGGCATCCCTAATAGCCTTCTTATCCACCTATCAAAGCTTAAGGTCACTTCCTTTCCTTCCTATCTTACCCACTCACTAACACCGCACCTCAAATTTGTCCATAACCCAATTTAAAGTGGCACAAAGACACCCTAAAGCGACTGTATATAAACTATCATTCCCATCCATACTTAAACAAATTGGACACTGGTATATAAACATCCATAACTTGGAAAAATACTATAAAAGGCCTTTAATTGCTTACAAGTCATTGTGTCATCAAAACCCAAGTGAATATACTTCTTATCATTCCTACTTGACTAGAAATTACATCTTGGACTTTCATAAGACATTTTACTTGACTAGAAATTACATCTTGGACTGTCATAAGACATTTTACTTGACTGGAAATTTGATTTGGTTTAAGAGTCCCATTGGCTTGGAAACTTGCCTCTTATAAAATTGTTTATCACTGATGTTTACTTAAAAATATTGTACCTTTGTCTTGACAAGCTAAAAATTGAAATATACAACTATCAAAATGTTAAATGCTTGGTTGGAAATACTTTTGTTTTGACAATACCTTTCACTAATTTAAAGTTCCATTTCAACTCTTGTTTATCATTAGTACTTGCATTTGGGATTGTACACTCATTTTGGCAAGCTAGAAATTAGTGCTTTGGACTGTCATAATCCTTTTGACTTGGCTGGAAATCATTCTTTGTTTGACAGTCCTATCTTCATGAAAAGTGGATTGATTGGGGTCTATGTCAATGTATGTCGGTTGCAAAAGAGGTTGACTTTGTACAATATGATGATAACATCCCATCAACACTACTAAAATGCTTCAACCACGTGCATAATTGAAATGAAGATGTCCCATAATGATAACGTCCCATAAAAATTATTCTTCCTTGACAAATAAAAAATGAAACAAGTTCATGAATATGTTTCTTCTATAACGATCTATTGAGCACTTGCAATTTTAACGATCTATTGTAATTGTTGCAATTTTAATGATTTAAGGGTTAGCACGCATAAACTAGGGTTTAGAATCAATGAGGAAACCCTAACCCTAACTTAATATCCTAAACCCTAACTTAATATCCTAAACCCTAACCCTAACTTAATATCCTAAACCCTAAACCCTAACCCTAGAATCAACTGAAGTTTAAAGGTTAGCATGCATAACCTAGGCTTTATAATCAATGAGGAAACCCTGATAGGTAATATCCTATTTAGGTCATCCCTAATAGCCTTCTTACCCACCTATCATAGCCTAAGGTCACTTCCTTTCCTTCCTATACTACCCACTCACTTCCTATCTTGTCATCCCTATTGATCCTTCCTTTGATAGGGACATGTTCTCTTTGGGTGTACAATCATGGTTTGAAGGCTCATTTTGGCTAGCAAGTTCCTTTTGTTTCAAAGGATTTTCCTTAGTCATCATCTTGATGGCCTACAAAAGTGGATGATGACCTATCCAAAGGTTTTCACTTAGGATACCTAACAAAATAAACACCATTAAAGTTTACTTAACAAATTCAACCCAAAATTATCTCAAATTAGCATGCATAACCAATGCTAGAATCTACCCAATCATAAAGATAATATAAGCTAAAATTCAAATCTCCAAGTACACAATATTTGGACAACTGAAACAGTTCTTATGTATATGTATATATATGATATGTATGTATATATATTTGGAAACCATAAGCGAAGCTAGCCCCAAACTATCATTGTTGTCATTAAGGTATCCACACTATAATTGTTTTCCTCGTTGGGGTTTATAAACCCTAATCATATTTCATCATAGAAGCACATGGCATTTCAGGCAAGTCTATCACCAGTTTCGACATCAACATGTCTATCCTAGGATGATTCCTCAAACACTAGTTATTTGACTACTGTGTCAACAAAAGCACCAAGACCTCCATGGAAAATCAAGTAAACTTAAAAAAATATTCTTCTAAGAAAGGAATCAAAAGAAACTTGAGACTTATCAAGTTAATTTTTCCATGGTCTTTCCCTAAACTCCATGTATCACAAAAGAACAAGTCTACAATATCACAAAGACATTAGCTCTTTTCTTTGTATCTTCTATAGCGTTGGAACCCTAATTCTACCTCCTTTGCCTTCACAACAAGAGCTATATATTCTGCAAGACAACCATCAATTCCTCTAGTATTATATCTCCTTCTCCAAGGTTTACTTACATATATAAACCCTAGTGTCCTCATGCATATCCAAGTTTCCTCATGTAATGCATTCCTCCTCTAGTTGTGTACCACAACTTCTTGTTCCCAATGCTCCTCGACATATGTGTCAGAGGTGGTTACAATGCTCCAATGCTTATCTTCAATATGTGTGCCAAGGTGGTTACTATGCTCATTTTCTTCTCCTCAACATGTGTGTGAAGGTGGTCACTATGGTCCAATATTTCACTTATCTTCATCCTAATATCACAAGGTAACCCCAAAAAATAAACCCTAGTCCAAGTGTACGTTAACACCATGAATATACATCCCTTAGGGCACTCTTTCCAAGCATATAACATATCCAAAACCTCTTATTACAACAAACTACAACATCAATAAATATACCGAGCAAAACCCTACTTTATGAAACCGAAGCACATTGAAGTCACTAGGCCATGCAAACACAGTGGAGAGGGCCCACTAGAGGTAATGGCATGACATAAGTCATCGATCCGACCGCCAGTTGTCGATTTATGTCGAGTTGGAAGTCGCATGAAAATGTCGTTCAGGGACACTTGGTCACTCTCGGTCCGGGAGCAAAAAACCAAACGAAGCAACAATATTACATGTCGTTGGATCCAACATGTGTGTATGGCCAGTGTCGATATGGGAACACCACCAAGACTGGCATGGTGGAGGGTTTTGTAAAGTTGACCCACCAATGCAAGAGTTGCATTGAAGGAAATTGAGAAAACCCCCAGTTTACGAAACCGAAGCACATTGAAGTCATTAGGCCATGAAAACATCGTGGAGAGGGCCCACTAGAGGTAATGGCATACTAGGAGACCAATGGAGTCAATTTCTCATCGATTCGACCTCCGGTTTCTGAGTTATGTCAAGTTGGAAGTTGCATGAAAATGTCGTTAAGGGACACTTGGTCACTCTCAGTCCAGGAGCGAAAAAACAAACGGAGTAGCAAGATAGCATGCCATTGGGTTCGATAGGTGTGTATGGCCAATTCTGATATGGGAACACCACCAATAATAGCATGGTGGAGGGTTTTTCATAGTTGACCCACCAATGCTAGAGTTGCATTGAAGGAAACTGAGCCAAACCCTAGTTTACAAAATCGAAGCACATTGAAGTCATTGGGCCCTGAATACATGGTGGAGATGGCACACTAGAGGTAATGGAATTCCAAGATACCAACAAAGTTGACGAATCATTGATCCGACCTTCGGTTGCGGAGTTATGTCAAATTGGAAGTCGCATGAAAATGTCATTCAGGGTAACTTGGTCACTCTCGGTCCAGGAGCAAAAAACTGAACGAAGTAGCAATATTGCATGTTGTTGGCTTCAATAGGTGTGTATGGCCAATGACAATATGAGAACACCACCAACACTGGCACGGTGGAGGGTTTTACAGAGTTGACCGACCAATGTGAGAGTTGCATTGAAGGAAAATGAGCAAAACCCTAGTTTATGAAACCAATGCACATTGAAGTCACTGGGCCATGAAAACATGGTGGAGAGGGCCCACTAGAGGTAATGGCATGCCAGGAGACCAATTTAGTTGACGTATCATCAATCCAACCTTTGGTTGTCGAGTTATGTCGAGTTGGAAGTCGCATGAAAATTTCATTCAGGTACACTTGGTCACTCTCGGTCCAGGAGCAAAAAACCAAATGGAGCAGTAATATTACATGTTCTTGGCTCTGACAGCTGTGTATGGCCAATGCCAATATGGGAGAACCACCAATACTGGCATGGTGGAGGGTTTTGCAGAGTTGACCCACCAATGCGAGAGTTGCATTGAAGGAAACTGAGAAAAAACCTAGTTTACAAAATCGATGCACATTGAAGTCATCGGGCCATGGAAACGTGGTGGAGAGGACCCATAAGAGGTAATGGCATTCCAATATACCAACGGAGTTGAAGGCTTGTTGATCTGACCTCCGGTTGTCAAGTTATGTCGAGTTGGAAGTCACATGAAAATGTCGTTCAAGGACACTTGGTCACTCTCAGTCCGGGATGACAAGGTAATTGTTGGGACATGGTAAGAGCATGATTAAAAGGTTGAAGAAGGACTTTGGAATTCAATTTGCAATGAAGGATTTGGGTTAAACATAACAAATACTTGGGCATGATGATTATACATGACATAAGGAACAAAAAATTGTCATACTACTCAGGTGTCATACTCCATAGTGACCAAGTCCAACTCTGATATCTCTGGAATGTGATTTTATTTCCATCAATGTTGAAGGAAGTATACTATCTCATATCTCTACCACCGCCTATGTCCCTATTGGAACTATATTTCTCCAAAAAAAGATAGAAGAAATGTTACTTGGAAAGACATAATCCGAGTTTTCCCAGAAGACTTAAGATGGGTGTATTTAGCTATGGTATATGATAGAAACTATATCTTTTAAACATGAACAACTCTTTTACCTTTCTCTATGTTATACCTTCTCCTTTCACATTCAATTCTAATTATTGACTCAAATAGAAGAAGGATAAAAAATTACTAGAATAACAATTAAAATTTAGAGATGAAAGCATAATGCATAAGTCAAATACACTTACTCACATGCTTAAGCATCTTGCACAACTCGCCATAGAATGTTGACCGAGGATCTGATGGACGAACCGTCGGTTCAGTTGGGATAGTGGCATGGGATTATGGCCAAGGTGGCCTCCCACCCGACTCTGCATGACCTAGGAATGCCTTTAGGCCATATTTTGAAAACTAGGGTTTCTCCTAAGTGGAGTGTAAGCACAATTACTCAATCTCATTCAATATAGCCATCTGGATCCTCTATGTTGCTAATTGCCTCCATCAATCTCTCATGCTGTGAATGAGGCAAGAAGTAACGTACCTTGGTTGAGTTCTTGGTTGACATTGTTTGTAGATGGATGTTCATGCCAACAATAAAGTTTATGAAGTGATAGACCACAAGAACCTGGTCTGTAATCCATGAATACATGCCCACTAGTTCTTCTTGATTTCCCATATATTGTAAGATATTCATCCTCAACCACCATCGATCCAATAGGAAATTCATTGCCTTCATCAACAATTAATGATTCGTTCAATATTTTCTTACCTCAAATGCATCATGCCAACCAATAATCCATGCCTCATTCATTGTCTTTCGGGGAAACAACTACATATATGTGTCTTGGTTGTACAAGATCTGAGATATGGTTGTAGTCTATCTAAATCGCTGACTGGCCCTCCTCTAAGTGGGTTGTTTCATCTACTACACGTGAGTCTACCGCAAGTGACATGCAATCCCAATCATCAACCCAATCCATGCATTCACATTCATCCCATTCACCACTGCTACAAGGGATGCAAAAGCAAGCAAGTTTCCATGTCCATATTTCAAATAGGGGGTTGTTTGAGCTTTGAATCGAACGAAATCCACGTGTTCCTTGTACTATTCCACAACTATAGGAACGTTATGGATCTATGTCAACCACATACCAAAAATTCCTTACTGGCCTTCCTACCCCTGTTGATGTATGTTGCACTTTAGTTTGATCTCACATTGTTGTAGAGCACCATTGAACTATGGATTTTGCATCTTTGATATTGGGGTTTTTGGTAAACCTCATCTCCTCCCTTCGTAGTGTGGTCTTGATGCATGCATTGGCCCCGTCATGCTCACCTTTGTCGTGCCCAGTCTCAAAGTAGTTCCATATATGTGGCACATTATAAGTCTTATGTAACATACTCATCCATTGGAAGACTCGAGCATTTTTGAACTGGCCCACATAACCATCTGACCATATCCAATGTTGATCCATCTGTATATCTCCCTCCTTTAGATGATCATAGAAAATTTGAAAACAATGTTTCACATAATGCAGATCATGGCATCTGTCATCACTTATGAAAAAGTTTGTCTCCTTTTGTATTATCCTATTGTTAATGCCGTTCTCAAGGCCATGCCTATATGTAATATGTACCATGATGCTGACTTGGTCGGAATGGTAGTATCGACTATGAATTTTATTTTGTGGCTTAAAGCTGTAGTTTTCTACAAAATCCATAATTGATGATATGGTCCCAATGGGAAATTTGTCCCTTCATTTTCTGTACTTCTCATCCTGCCATCGTGCTACATGCACATGTTGAACATACTGCTCATTTTTCTTGTAGAACTCCATCAAAAAATCACATACCCGTACCTGTTTCCATGAAAACAAGGGTCGTATTAGAATGTGACCTTTAAAGAATGTATATGTAGAAACTGAACATGTAAGAGGAAAAACATGCAATAATCATTTGCACCTATGACTTCACCAGTGCAATCTTTTTACTTTCCTTCATACTATCTAATTGATAGGTTGCGTACTTGAAGCTATGCATCTCCACGCTCATATTACCAAATTTATGCTCACCGCTTCCATCAATGAAATGGTTCAAAAGAGAAAACCCACTGCACCTAGAACAATTCCCATATAGACATGATTTTCCATAGTATTTGTGTCCTTCATGCCTTGGACACATGATGTTGACGATAAAATCTCTCGATGCATTCAATGGTATTACAGATTCATTGCAACCCTGCTCAAGGTTAGCATGCAAATCACAAAATATATGTTTATACGTGTCATAAAAATATTCATATTCTACATGGTATCTACAACAACATGTGTTTCAATCAATACATATACGAAGGTATCATGGTTTACATTTCTCAAAGGAATTTTGGCCCAGGTTCAATTGTGTGTGCTCATTCCTGAATCTCTCATAGAGTTCAGTCTGTGTTGTGTTAAGGAAGTGTTTGACGTGGGGTTCACGTTTAGTATAAACTTTTCTCAACTTTAGCACATATATTTTTTATTAGATGAAGGTCTGGTATGATCATGCCATAAATTTTGTACTAAGTCCTTAACAGCATCAATTAGCTTCATATCTTGATGAGGCAACCTGCCAACAAAATACCAACAATATTTTCCACCTGGAGTTCGCATATTTTCTCTTATAACAGAGTACCTCAAAAAAAAAATCTATTTAATTTAAGTATCTGAGAAGTGTGTGAAAGGAGGTGACATTGTCGTGTGGACTTGCTTACAACTAATTCTGATAACACACGATGATCCGCATAAAGATATTTAGTACATGATGTCTTCCCAATCGCATTAAAAGCAGATTGGAGATTTCTAACAATATGATTGTTAGCCTCTGAACTTCTAACCACCTTTATGCCCAGAATTCTCCTAACAACAACTAAGCAATATGACTTTAACAAACATAGTAATAATTCACATTTACCTGCATCACCTTTCGATTCAAAATGTTCCTTCATTATTTTGATACATTGCCAGTTGATAGTGCATTTGGGAAACTTACCTTCAAGGCTTTAAAAACAACTTTCATCCACATGGATACATCTAGGAGTCCTTTTTCTTGTAGTAGGCAGTCGAGGTAGGGAAGGTGGACATGAGCTACAGATCTCGATGCTTTTTTGTTGCGGTGCTTCATTCACATGTCGGTCCATATTGGGAATGTGCTCGACATGGTTTTGGTCTTCTTGGAGAGATTGAAAATTAATCATTGCTCCTAGATCCAACACTTCATACTCAACATCTCTCAATATACCTATGTCCTCAAGAGATTCAACATGGCTAATTATGGATTGTTGGTTGGAGACTGTGTTGATGTTGGAACTTGAGTTAGGTCCATTGGATGCAACCGATTCACCTGTGGTTTTGAAGTAGAGGTTTTTATGTCATCAACTCTATTAGGATCGGTCGCAATATCAATAGAAATGTTTGGACCATGTCTCACTCTCTCCATTTCCAACCTGGCCTTTTCTCTTACCTCATTTTCCTTTTCAATGGGCATATTCCTTCTAGTTTTTCTTGCTTTGTTACATGAGTTTCCCATATCCAAAAGTTTATTTATCAAAACTATGAGGTCTACCCCTGCATAAGAAGTAAAAAATAAGGTATTAGATCCATTATACAAGAAACATGACACGTTCCAACATAATTAACTAAATTACAGATATGTTAGTATGGTAATTATTGGCATTGATACATAAACGTTGATTAAACATTTTGCTTTATGTTCGAACCAAAGTTTCATTTCTATACTCTATTTGATTCAAGTAAAGAGAGTCAAGTTTGCAGGTATTACAACTATAGTATTATGACTTCCTTTGTGTTCAAAAATTATTGGAATTCAAAAGAAGATGAGTGAAATATTCTTCATTTCCAACACCTTCAGATGAGATAACATTACACGTAATATGCCACATTAGTTGTGAGGGAAGGAAAAAGTTGGTGTTTGGATGTCTTGGCAATAAATTGAATAAATTACACTCATTAAGTTACAAGTTAACTATTAAGAGAATAAATTGACTAATTACACAATGAGGAGGTTGCAAATCCCTTGAAAAAAGGATAAATCATTGAGGTAGAGGCATCCCTGTCAAGCTCAAAGGCATGTTATGATAAATCTAGCATGAAGAGGAGAGCATGGACAAGTTGGTGAACTGTTCAATATGAACCCTCTCCCATGAATGATTCCAAGGTTTTTATACAAATTGAAGAGTCTCAATAGAGAACCTCATCTATGCCATCCTTGTGGGAAATCAAAATATATTCATGTGCAAATGATTATTGGTCTACATTGCATACTTCATCTTGTATAGAGAATATGGACAACTTGGTGAACTATTCAATATGGACCCTCTCCCATGATTACTTCGAAGGTTTTTTTTTAAATTGAAGAGTCTCAAGAGATAACTTCATCTATGCGAGCATTGTGTAAATACAAAATATATTCATGTGCAAATGTAAATTAGTTAACATTTCATACTTCATCTTGTATGGAGAATATGAGACTTGTTTAGATTGAAGTTGGGATTTTTTCTTGTGAAATTAAATGTTGTCTATGAGAAAGATATTGTTGTAGGCATATCATAAAACATAAATCAATGAAATGATCTGAAAGCTTGTGAATTAAAAAAATTATTTACAATTCACTATACCTATTCAAAATGATCTCTTCTTGCAATGAAAACTTGTAGTTTGAATCTTTACACTAACTTCCAATACCACTGAATATGTTTGTTAGATTCCAAGAGTGAACTTCTATCCAATAGATCAAAGAGTGGTGATGGAGTGTGAGCCAAATTTCAGAGTTCAGGAGCACAAAACACGTGAACAATTATATAAAACCCGTGAAAATTGGTAGCAATCCCAGGAATCCAGATCTCTATTTTTTTAAACTAATAACAGCTACGTGCATGTGTATTTGAGCACGCTCATGTGTTAATAAGAGCATGCACGTGATTTTACGTGTATGCACAATTAGACGCGTGTGCTTTTTCCTAACATTTAGAGAATTTACTCACTAACATTTATCTCATTTAATGACTAATGTTCTTCAACAATGTCTTTGTATTCACACATGTTTGATTATTTTTACAATATAGTCTTCACCACTACTTTCATCCTTATCATCATCATCATAGTCATGGTCATCATCATCATTCCATTGAAAATTCTTGAAAATAAAATCAAAGCAAAGTTTCAACTAAACCTATCATCATCATTGTTCCTCAACATCATCATCATCATCATCACCATCATTGTTCATCATCATTGTCATCATCCCCATCCTCATCATCATCAAGATCATCATAGTCATCATCCCCATTCTCATCATCATCATCCTCCTCCTCCTCCTCCTCATCATTGTTCATCATCATCATCATTCCTTTGAAAATGCTTGAAAATAAAATCAAAGCAAAGTTTCAACTAAACCTATCATCATCATTGTCATAGTCATCCTCATCGTCATCATCGTCATCGTCATCATCATCACCATCATTTTCCATCATCATTGTCATCGCATAATCATCATCATCATCATCATCATCATCCTCATCCTCGTCCTCATCATCATAGTCATCATCCTCATCATCATCATTATCATCATACTCATCATCACCATCACCAACATTTTTCATCATCATTGTCATCATCATCATCATCATTGTCATCATCCTCATCATCATCATAGTCATCCTCCTCCTCCTCATCATCCTCATCATCATCCTCATCCTTGTCATCATCATCATCATCATCCTTATCATCACCATCATATTCATCATCATCCTCATCATCATAATCATCATCATAATCATCGTCATCATAGTCATACTACTGATGATCATCATGATCATGATCATGATCATCATGATCATCATGATCATCATCATCTTCATCATCATCATCGTCGTCATCATCATCATCACCATCATTATTCATCGCCATAGTCATCATCATCATCATCATCGTTGTCATCAACATCATCATCCTCATCATCGTAATCATCATCATCATAATCATAATCACCATCATCATAGTCATAGTCATCGTGATCATCATCATCATCCTCCTCCTCATCATCATCGCCATCATTGTTCACCATCATCATCATTGCCATCATCATCATCATCATCATCATCCTCCTCCTCCTCATCATCATCATAGTCATCATCATCATTGTCATCATCCTCCTCATCATCATCATTCCATTACAAATGCTTGAAAATAAAATAAAAGCAAAGTTTCAACTAAACCTATCATCATCATCATCATTGTTCCTCAACATCATCATCATCATCACCATCATTGTTCATCATCATTGTCATCGTCGTCATCCTCATCCTTATCATCATCATTATCCTCATCCTCATCCTCATCATCATCATCATAGTCATCATTCTCCTCCTCCTCCTCCTCATCCTCCTCCTCCTCCTCATCATCATCCTCATCATCCTCATCATCGTCATTGTTCATCATCATCGTCATGGTCATCATCATCATTCCTTTGAAAATGCTTGAAAATAAAATCAAAGCAAAGTCTCATCATCATCATCATCATCATCACCATCATTGTTCACCATCATTGTCATTGTCATCATAATCATCATCATCATCATCCTCATCCTCATCATCATCATCATAGTCATCATCCTCATCATCATGATTGTCATCATCATCATCATCACCGTCACCAACATTGTTCATCATCATCGTCATCATCATCATCAGCATCATCATCCTCATCCACCTCATCATCATGATTCATCATCATCTTCATCCTCATCATCATCGTCGTCATCATCGTGATCATCACCATCATAGTCATCATCATCCTCATCATCATAATCATCATCATAATCATTGTCATCATAGTCATACTACTCATGATCATCATCATCATCATCATCACATCATCAACATCATCATCATCACCGTCACCATCATTGTTCATCATCACAGTCATCATCATCCTCATCATCATCATCATCGTTGTCATCAACATCATCATCCTCATCATCATAATCATCGCCATCATATTCATAGTCATTGTGATCATCATCATCATCATCATCATCATCCTCATCATCCTCATCATCACCGTCATTGTTCATCGTCATCATCATCATCTCCATCATCATCATCATCGTCATCATCATCATCATCTTCATCATCATCATCATTGTCATCATCATCCTCCTCCTCATCATCATCATCCTCATCATCATAATCATTGTCATCCTCCTCCTCCTCATCATCATCAGTGTTCATCATCATCATTCCATTGCAAATGCTTGAAAATAAAATCAAAGCAAAGTTTCAACTAAACCTATCATCATCATCATCATCATCATCATCATTGTTCCTCATCATCGTAGTCATCATTGTTGGGGCTCCGACCCTAAGGGTCCTTAGTTTTGGTAACTCCGTGGTTTTTGTGGAAGTGTAAGTGGAGTTACGACCCAAAATAGTCTTAGGGGTGTCACGGGTGGGTCGAAACCCCTTTTTGTAATTAACCGTTGGTATAAATCTAGGGTTAGGGTTTTGGGTGCCCATGGTTTAAAGCCATGGTTTTGTATCAGTGCGTTATATAAATAGGCACTTATGTAAAGAAGTAGGGTTAGGTCTTTAATGATTATCTTACGAAGCTATTGTAATGCAAAGATAAGAGATTGTATAAGGGTTTTTGTAAGAAGGTTAAGTCCGAGCTGTGTGCGTGGATGACCTCTGCAGCTGTGTGCGTAGAGGCCTGCCGCTGTGTGCGCGGCTTTGAGGACTGAAAGGATCTGCAGCTAAGTGCGCAGATCAGAACTGTCGTTTTAGTTGTAAAGAGTTGAATAAAACGCAGTTCTATGGACGTAACCCCTACACTGGGGGTGAACCACGTTACATCTGGTGTTATGGCTCTTTTGTGTTGATTTGTTATTATATTTTATGCACTGCTAAGTAAATAACTAATAAAGTAAGATTGTTGTTAATAACTAGCTTCGCTGTGAATTCCCAAATAAGGGCTATGCAAGTAACTGTTTGTTTATCTAACCGCGAAGCTACATATTTGATAATAGAAGCATTGTGTTAAGTGATTATTAATAGTTAAAGACTAAAGGTATAGTAAGATTCTCTCTTCTGCTTGCAGAAACCTGATTCTGTGGCACCCCATAGCTGTTTCGGGTGAGACTGTAGCCTATTCGCAGGCTACTACCGAAAGGGCCAACACTGTGGGTCTTTTGTTGGTGCGAAGTTAAAGGTAAAACCCGGGTCTGCCCAGTTAGCCCAACAAATTGGTTCCGTTGCCGATTGAACTCAGTATTTGTTGAAGAGGGATCTACGTCATACCTCGAGGGATATGTTTTGGCGACCCTCTGTAAAAGAAATTGGTGATTAGATCGAAGCGACCTATTTGAAGTTTGCAGAACAGGAAAATAAAGATCCCCATTGTAGCACGGAATTTTTTTTGCAAAGGTACGTCTTTTCTGATGTTCATGAAATTTTCTTTGGTACTATACACATAGAGTTGCACCAGTGGTTATCCAGGTTAACAGAAAGGAGGATGAACTTCCAAGAAAACCAGTTTCCTCCCTGGACCCCCGCATGAATCGCTATCTTAAAAAGAGTGAACAATGCGATCTCGCGAGCCGTCGATTTCTGGACTGCACAAACTCTCGAAGCATATGTGATGGAGTTCGCCATCGACACAAGTACCTCCTTTAGCGAAGCTGAACGACAATTTTTCAAAGGACCAAGGGGTAAGTACTTGAACCTATTTAGTTGAATATTAAAATACTATTGGCTAAAAAAGGAATCTTGCTTATAGAATCAGATTGTTAGATCTAGTATTGCTAACCTATGATTGGAAGTGACTGGGACTTCGATGAGCAAAGTGGTTTGCTGCGAAGCGGCAAAAGATATAAGAGAGATCTCGGCCCCTCTACTAAGTATACCCCTTTAAGCTCTGAAGCCTCTGAGTCCACCGAAGCCCCCTCTGTTAGAAACCCTCCGATAACCCCGCAGCAGAGACCTATTATCCCCAAGAACCTGTCGCAGTCTGAAAGTAACCCTAGCTCGAGTATCCCTGTCACAGGTCAGTCTTCCCCAGCTAGTTCAAACCCTTCCTCCCCCCTAGATCCCAGATGGCCCATGATGACATCAAACTACCAGTTTTTAAAGGAACTGGGTCAGAAGATCCAGAACAGTTCTGGTTTCTATGCGAAGCTGTGTGGACCACGAAGAACATTACGGACATAGATGTTCGACGAGCGCAGATGATCACTTCTTTCAGAGACGGAGCCCTAACTTGGTTTATGAAGTTTTCTATCACGCAGAATCCTTTCTTGGCTGACATCAAAGCAGCACTGATCTGAGAATTTAAGAAACCTAAATCAGAGTTGCAGTGCATCACTGAGTTAAAAGAGATTCAGCAGCGGCGAGGTGAATCTGTGTGGGACTTTGATCAGAGATTCAAAGTTTTGCTTGACCAAGTTAGCTTCACGATTGGACCAGCACAACATAAGGAGTGGTTTATTGCAGCATTATTACCTCACATCAGAGCTCCACTCATGCAACAGAAGGTTGTTGATCAGCAAGAGGCCTTAGAGATTGCCATAAAGCTTGAAACTGCACCTGTCGAGGATAATTCTGGCATAGCTCAAATTCAAGCATAGCTCGCGGAGATGGCTTTAGAGCTTCACGACATGAAAAACGGGAAATCCACCCGCGAAGAGGTATGGTGTATACGTTTTCGAACAGAAGGCCACGACAAGGACCAGTGTCCAGCGCTGAGAAACTATCTGAATACTGGCGCACCAAACCCGCTAAATCCTAGTGTTCTGTACTGTGAGATCTGTCGAACTACTAGCTAGCATCGACCGGAAGACTGCTATCTGTTATAGAGGTATGTTCAAGTCCTGAAGAACCCTTACTGTAAATTCTATAAGTCAGTAGGCCACAATGAAGATGAATGTCGCAGCTTCGACCTCATGAGGGAGCGGACCTATGACACTTATAGGATCTACCCAGATGCACAAGGCAATGATGGATATGGTTACCGAGTTGGTCGAGGTAGTTTTAGAGGCCGTGGTCGTGGTATGCCTGGAGGAGGTTGAGGTCAAGTTATTTGCTATAACTGCAATCAGGTAGGACATCTAGCTCGAGACTGCCAAAACCCAACCACGACATGCCGATACTGCAGAGCAGTCGATCATGTCATTGAGCAGTGCCCACAGTTGCTAGCTAAAATCCAAGAAAGGAACAGTAAACCTAGTCCGAGTGTCCAGTTGATTGCTGTCGAGCCACGACCAATCCCAGCTGTTAATGTTGTTACAAGAAGTGGAGCTATGACAGATGCGCAATGTCAGGCGAAGCAGCCCGACAAAGCTTGGGTTCGCAAGGCCATAGAGAAGACTCCATCATTTGATGTTCGACGAGAAAAAGAAACTTTTTTGGAAGCCAGACAAGACTTTGCTGATCCATATTTGCCAACAGCAAACAAGCAGCATCAGTAGCTGCAATCCCAGGAAGACTCACAAGGCCAAGTAAGTACTCTGTCATCGTTTTTACAGAGTTGCATCAAATTGTTAAGAAATCAGAATGCCTTAAATGAATTACAAAAAGTTATTCAGTCTTGCGAACCTCAACAAAGCCCTGGTAAGGAAAAAGCTGTCAGTAGAATTAGAAGGACTAGAAGAGAGATGAGACTACATGCTCAGATAGGAGAATATGACATGAAGGATATTATTTTAGATCTGGGTTCAGAAGTCAATATCTTAACTAAACAAACATGGGAAGAAATGGGAAAGCCCACCCTTGACTGGTCCCCTATCCAATTGAGATTAGCCAATCAGCAGAGGATTCTTCCTTTAAGAAGATTCCTTGGAGTACCAGTGGATATAGATGGAGTCAGTACTATAGCAGATTTTGAAGTCATTGAGATCATTGATGACAGTAACCCCTATCCAGCTTTGCTAGGAATTGAGTGGGAAATATATAGTGATACGGTTATCAATCTTAAAAAGAGACAAATGAATTTTGAAGGGAAGATATTGAGAGCTATACTACCATTGGATCCTTCTCAAGGAGAAAGATATATGGAGCCAGTCAGAGAGGAAGATCAGGATATTCTGGACCACATCTATAATATCACAGCTAAAGAAGAAGATTATGTCGAGCCTAATGCCGAAGGTGTAATGGATTGGAAATGTGATAGCTCCTGCATGTTTGCTTCAGATGATGGTCTAGAGAATTGGCAGAATCGACTCTATGAGCTACATGGCCATCGGTGCGCACAAATTACCAAATATCTAAGATGCCTTAGTGCACAGGCCATAGATTTCCCTACATATGATGGGTTGATAGACCCAGGAAAATTTATTGCGCAGTTCTCAGAACAAGTGCCAGAATCACAGAGAATGCAGACTCTGGAAGCAGCATTAAGAGCTACAGCAGCGAGATGGTGGAATGGCCACAGGAAGTATATTCACAGTTGGGAAGCTTGCCAAAAATTTCTATGCCTCAGATTCATAGACCAATCTCAAGAGGTGCGAAGCAAGTTCAATGGGAAGAATAGTCCTCAGGAACAATTGAAGCAATGTTATGCAGCATGGGAACATGTACCTCGCGAGGAATGGGTGCATAAGTTTTTGCACACTTTGGAACCTATAGAAAAAAACTAGTATATGGAGGTCGAGCTTCAACATGGTACTGTAAGTTGGGATGATCTTGTTGATAGTTTTATGCTTACATTTTATATTAACGAAGTTTTCCCTACTTTAGATGCAGATGTCAGAATGATCCATGACAAGGCAGTTGATGATCAAGAAAGAACTGAGTACCAAACTAAGGAGAGGAACCAAGAAGTTAGTGCACCAAACCTAACAGCCCCATCGCAGATCTTACCAGGGCAGGCCGAGGGTCAATATTGTGCTGAGACTTCCCGTTGTGACGAAGTTAAGACAGTGATTTTGTCGTAGCACAAAAACACGGCGAAGCTTAAAATCCAACCGTTGGAAAACAGCCGAATTGGCGATGTTGGCACTTTAATTACCTTAATTGTTTGTACTACTGAGATCATGGAAAATCCAGTACCGGTCAGACAATATTTTTATCAAATTTGGTGCCTTAAATGCATCATCCTAATAGATTTGATTGATAAGATCCCTAAGTTGGAAAAAACCGCATTCTGCATTTCCTTGACATTTACGAGTGAACCCATGACAGACGAGCAAGAGCTTTAGGATCTAGTAAGAGAGTTCAAACAGGGGGGTCTACAGAGTCATTCCAATCTCCCACATACCTCTGTGCCCTGTGAGGAAGCTCACCCAGCACCGCCGCGGCCGATGCAAACACGGTCTGCCAGGAAAAAGTTTAAACCTGAAGTTCGTTCTAAGCGGAACGAAGACTAACACAGGAAATCAGGGCAAACATCAAGGACTCACCAGATGGACCCGCCCAGTTCAGCATAGGTCCTGACTGGAGGAGATGAGCACATTGCACCACCGCGGCCACCGTATCTCCAGCCCGTTTGGCCAGGCGTCCAGCCACCCCGGCAGACAAAGCAGTTTACATTAAGCACGCCCTCGCTGCCACCGAGTGTATAGCTAGTTGGAACCATGACAGGAAAAATAGACCGGCTTAAGTATGCCGACCATGACAAAAATGATCATAGCAAGTTTCCACAGTTCGCACTTGATCAATACTTGCATCACGTCAAATACCTAGACAATGGCGTGACACTGTTGGAAGTGAAACAGTGTGCTGTCGGCTTGGACACAGCTGGCCTACTAAAAATGCTTGATGTTCCTCATTTTGGGCGCAGCACACAGGTGACCGTCGTGGTTAAGCAGCTGCTAGCATTAGTACATGACGGCCACTTATGGATAGGAGACAAGCAAATTCCTATCAATGGCGAGCTCATTCATAAGATCACAGGATTACCGATAGCAAGGCCTGATCCGGGAATTGAATTTCCATCAAAAAACGAGGATACGAAGCTCGCGCAGAGCATGAAGGACCGTTTCGGCCTGACCAAGGGGAAACAAGGGTATCACACTTCCACGATTGAGGATCAGAACATCCGCTTCGCAGCTGAGCTCTTAGCGTGCAAACTCCTGCGAAAGTGCAGGCCCAATGAAGTGCCTTCCCCAGTTATCAGAATCGCTATAAACTTCCCTGAAGGTTACACTTACAACTGGGCCGCATACCTTGTGAGGGAATTCCTGGAAGATGCCCGTGATGCGCAGGAAAAAGGTAGACCCTTTCATTATTCCTGGCTATTAATACTTATTGCACTAATTGGGTGGAAAGAACCCACTGAGGCTCAGTTCGTGGAGGCACCCCCAGGCATGCCGGGTGCAGTAAGGTACGCATCCCTCTAGGTGTCACTGGACAAAGCATCTCAGCAGATGACAAACACTGTGTTCGCCTTTTATGGCATGAGTATACACTATGAGATCTTGTGAACACCACGGCTTACCAATGAGTTGTTCTCTCAATATGAAGGCGCCGTGAACTTCAGTGCCGACATGCATCATGTTTTCATTCAAGCCCATGCAGATCCAACACATCAATGGTTGAAGTTACCATATGTAGTAACCAAAGCAGACATCTTGGGCATAGTTCAACAGTGGCCGACTGACTAGTTGAAAGATGCAGGAAAAAAACCCACCATTCCAGTTCCCCCGGTTACCAATATGGGTGCAGGTACCAGTCAAATGCAGTAGCAAAACCCACTAGAAGACAGCGAAGACCCAAGTGACTCGCAACAAGATGGAGACGACCAGGGTGGAGATGGAAAACATGAAGAAGAGGATGAGGATTCAGTCAGAACTCTATCAGATCTTAATTGATCAGCTAAGCACAAATCGCCAGAGGTAGAGGAGGTAACCAAGCCTCAGTCCCGCAAGAAGACAAAGGTGTCGAAGGACAAAAATCTAGATGAAGGAGTCACTATGATGCTGGACTAGTTTGAGCAAGCTCTCGAAAAATCTACTGAAAGACTAACTCAAAAGTGGTCATAGTTCGCGGATGTGCATCTTGCTGTGCTCACGGGCATAGCAAACAAGGTGTCAGAGCTGAAAGAGTTAGCAACAAAATCAGCAACCAATACCACGACAAGTAGTACTCCAGCGTCCGTGCAGCAGGATAGGAGGCAATGGCCAACTAGAGATAACAAGGGCCAAGTGTCAAGCGCAGCTCTAATACTACCTGATGCAGATTCCGGGTCGCAGATGAGTATGACAGTTGGGGTCGATTACACCAAGCTGTCTATGACAGAATTGCACCTCTGCCAGTTAGTCATCACAAAGGAGATCCATGCACGAGATCACTATTCTCAAAGCCAGTTGGAGGACACCATGAAGCAAAGACAGAATCTCGCAGTAAGGCTGGAAGAAGTTGCACAAAGAAAGAAAGAGGCTGAACATAAAAGAGCTACACTGGTGCGAGCGTTGGATGAGGCATGTCGGAGTCTTCCTGACTTCGACATCCAGGACGAAGAGGAACCAAAGCAAAGAATTTCCAAGCTGAGAGACTACGCCCAACAGTCTTGCAGCGAAATTGAAAATTTAAAAACAGAACACCAGAGTCAGATCGCGGAGCTTCGACTTCGCATCCTTCTAGAGACTCCACCTGAGGTCCAAGAACAGCACCACAAGGACATCCAGGCCTCAACAGAAAAAATATCGGATATTGTGGGCAGCGCAGCAAAGATACTGGAAGACAGTATTGAAGCTTGGGAAAACCTACAGGACCACCCAGATATAGGTAAGGTACAAGTAACCATCACTCTGCGACAGGCAGAACTGGATATAGTCAGAGTAGAAATTAAGACGCTGCCTCTTATGCAGAAAATGGCTAAGGTGAAGCGAAGCAAGGAACTCCAGCGAAAAATTGAGTCCTGCAGGACGAAGGTAACACTACTGGAAAATTCACTGCAGCCACTTGTTGATGAAGCATTGGAATTGAGCAATGCTGCGAAGAGTCACCTCAAAGTTTTGAAGACCTATGATACTTTTGCGCAGGAAAAGGCTAATGAAGTATCATCCTTGGTGTTACAAGAATTGGTGGAAAAAGAGAAAGCAGCTGATGAAATTATACACAACCTCAACAGTCGTTTCCATATCCTTGCAAAGAATATTCTCCCACCAGAAGAGTCGCAGATTGCCCCGGGACGGGCCATAAGTGAGTCTTAGGGGCCTGTTGGGGCTCCGACCCTAAGGGTCCTTAGTTTTGGTAACTCCGCGGTTTTTATGGAAGTGTAAGCCGAGTTACGACCCAAAATAGTCTTAGGGGTGTTGCGGGTGGGTCAAAACCCCTTTTTGTAATTAACCCTTGGTATAAATCCAGGGTTAGGGTTTTGGGTACCCATGGTTTAAAGACATGGTTTTGTAACAGTGCGCTATATAAATAGGCACTTATGTAAAGAAGTAGGGTTAGGTCTTTAATGATTATCTTACGAAGCTATTGTAATGCAAAGATAAGAGATTGTATAAGGGTTTTTCTAAGAAGGTTAAGTCCCAGCTGTGTGCATGGACGACCTCTGCAACTGTGTGCGCAGAGGGGTTTTTGGTGAAAAGGAAGATCTGTAGCTATGTGCGTAGAGTCCTGCTATTGTGTGCACAGATTTGAGGGCTGAAAGGATCTATAGCTGAGTGTGCAGATCAGAACTGTCATTTTAGTTGTAAAGAGTTGAATAAAACACAGTTCTGTGGACGTAACCCCTACACTAGGGGTGAAACACGTTACATCTGGTGTTGTGGCTCATTTGTGTTGATTTGTTATTATATTTTATGCACTGCTAAGTAAATAACTGATAAAGTAAGATTGCTGTTAATAACTAGCTTCGCTGTGAATTCCCAGATAAGGGCTGTGCAAGTAACTGTTTGTTTATCTAACCGCGAAGCTACATATTTGATAATAGAAGCATTGTGTTAAGTGATTATTAATAGTTAAATACTAAAGGTATAGTAAGATTCTCTCTTCTGCTTGTAGAAACCTGATTCTGCGGCACCCCATAGCTGTTTCGGGTGAGACTGTAGCCTGTTCGTAGGCTGCTGCCGAAAGGGCCAACACTGTGGGTCTTTTGTTGGTGCGAAGTTAAAGGTAAAACCCGGGTCTTCCCACATAGCCCAACAATCATCATCATCCTCATCCTCATCGTCATCATCATCATCATCATCACCATCATTGTTCATCATCATCGCCATCGTCATCATCATCATCATCATCCATCATCGTCATCCTCATCATCATCATCATAGTCATCATCCTCACCATCATCATCATAGTCATCATCCTCATCATTGTTGTCATCATCATCACCATCATCACAAACATTGTTCATCATCATCATCATCACCATCATTGTTCTTCATCATCATCATCGCCATCATCATCATCATCCTCCTCCTCATCCTCATCATCATAGTCATCATCCTCATTATCATCATTGTCATCATCCTCCTCCTCCTCCTTATCATCATTCCATTGTAAATGCTTGAAAATAAAATCAAAGCAAGGTTTCAACTAAACCTATCATCATCATCATCATCACCATCATTGTTCATCATCATTGTCATTTTCATCATCATCATCATCCTCATCCTCATCATCATCATCATCATCATAGTCATCATCCTCATCATCATCATTGAAATCGTCCTTATCATCATCATCATCATCATCATCATTGTTCCTCATCATCGTCAGCATCGTCATCATCCTCATCATCATCATCATCATCATCATCACCATCATCATCACCATCATTTTCATCATCATAGCCATCATCATCCTCATCATCATCATCGTCGTCATCATCAACATCAACATCATCATCATCATCATCATCATAATCACCATCATCATAGTCATAGTCATCGTGATCATCATCATCATCACAATCATTGTTCATCATCATAGTCATCATCCTCCTCCTCCTCCTCATCATCATCGTCATCAACATCATAATCCTCATCATCGTAATCATCATCATCATCATCATCATCATAATCGTCGTCATTATAATCATCGTCATCATAGTCATAGTCATCGTGATATTCATCAAAACAGAGTTTTTACTTAACAAGTGCGTGCACGCGTCTTTAACCCATGCACACAAACTAGCATGATTGCTCTTCTAGTGCATGCACGTTATGTTTTAAACTATGCGCACGGGTGATTTAAATTTAGAATTTTGGTGGGCACCTTTTTTCCAACCTACATGGTGGTTGACTTGGTTGCTTTGGTTTTAGTTTCGGGTTTCCAAACCAAGTGGTTTGCACTGTCTTATGACATAAAACATGTTTTGTACCACTTCTCCTATTTCGTGCATGATTTTGCATATGCCATGCTTGTCCAATACTAATGAAAATTCACACACTTGTGTAACTTTGTCTGTAGATTCTGAATATGTAATATTTATTTAAATATACTATCTTTTTCTATTTTTTATTTAATTTTAAATGGACTAACATCAATCTAACACGAAAGGTAGGCTATTTTTTTCAGCTATAAGTTTTGATTGGCTCACCTATTTAGAAAATGGAAAAGAACCCGCACAAAATGACATAAAAGACCTACATCCTAAAAAAAAATATCATTCATTGACTATGTTAAGACCAAGATGTGGTGGACCAACGCTCCACCTTGTCATTTTAGGGCATCACTGACTTCCTTAATTTGAAAAAAAAAAATAACATAAATAAATATGGAAAAATAATGCTGCACTAGACACACCTGTTATCTACAACTCTATATAATTTTTTTCACAAAATTCCACCATTTGCATACCAAACGAGTGGACCAACGCAAACATATTCATTATTTTTTGGGAAAACAATAACACACCAACCTTAGAAGAACCTCTTTTTTTGGGATTTATATTAGTTTCCATAAATAAAAGTTATATATTACGGAAGGTAATCCAATTGTTCACGTTTCATATTCTTACGCCATATTCCAAAAATTTGTGTAGGTACCTCTAATATTCTTTTTTGATGTTCAGATTTATGTTTTTCCAAAAGTCCATTGCAACGAACGAGTCATAAGTGACCCGCATTAGCTTGCACGAGCACAAAAACTAAGCTAGGTTTCAAATCTAACCGCATAAATATTTCTTTTTAAGGAGACATGGCCAGTTTCTTGTAAAAAATTAATGTTAAATACCAAATTGAGATTATTGACAGACAACAACACTAGTTACAGGCTATAGGTCAGATTGGTAATGTCTTCTACAAACTATTCACTTACAGAAATAAATTATAACATCCTTGGGGCTTAATTCTTTTCACTTTAAAATTATATTTTTACATCTAACAACTTAAATCCTTTTATGATTAAATACAAAACAACGATATCTGCTGACAGAGGATCTACGACCTTCTCTTAAAACTTTTACATAACCAGAAATCAAAATAGAGGCTTCACGGCTTAGACTCTTTAACAGAGCGCTTATAAAAATTATCTACGTATTTATGGCCCACTAATAATGCATTAAAGAATTAAACACTATAGAATCAAGATAGTATTCATGATTGTAAATATAAAAAATTCATGGTTTACTACCAAAACCTTTTTCATAAAAAGATAAACAATAATAGTTTAAGGATAGTGGCTTATGGCTCTTTTAAGTTAAAAAAAAGGAAAAACGAATACAACAGGATAAAGGCCTCACGGCCATGATACAATATTTTCCCAAAATGATGAACTGTAAAACTCAAGATAGGTGTAAAACCCTCATGGGTATTTCCAAACCATAAAACAATTGTTTGATTTAAATAAACAAATTATCAGTGTCAGTGGCCTTACGACCCTATCTAAAAATAAAACACAATGGTATAAAGGCCTCACGACCACGTTATTATAAACTCATACAAACTGTAAACACGCTAAATAGAGCAGAAAATCAAAATAGAGAATATCTATTGCATAGAGAAACAATGATATAAATAAAAATAAGTTACAGTATTACATGGCGTTAGATAAGCCCTCACGAGTTCCATATAAATTATAAACAATTCTTACAAATACTAAAAAAAGATGACAAAAGTTGTAACTGTTCAAGTTAAATCATAGGAACCATTTTAACCCTGTAAATAAACAGTTGTGGCATAGTTTATACGACTCCACAAAGAAAGGACTATTCCTTTCAGTTAAAATACCAACATCCTCACAAATTCCAAAGACAACATTATCACCTTCATGCAATCAAAATGAGGGAAGGTGACTTAGAAAACTTAGAACAAGCCACGACAATTTTGACCACAGAGCCACGAAGGGACATGAACAAGTCTTAGCTGAATGTAAGGCCTATTAATGCAACATCCAACTAGGAACTTGTAGCCGTAGAGAATGCATCTGGAACCCTCCTGCACACGCAAACTCGGAGGTTAAACAATGTATCTTATAAGATCAATCTACAGTTTAAGAAATTTATTCATCACGAGTTTAGGAGAATATTTTACTTGATTATGCAATTTCTTTTTCCCACAAATGTAACCAACACCACCAATGAAGTCTCACGAATGTTTAGGTAAGGAGGAAGAGTGTTGAGTACTGAGCAACTCGGCTTCTCCACCTCTGGAAGCACCCTCAAAACTACATAGTAGAGAAAAAAAAACCCAGCAAAGCTCTACAAAGCGAAAAACAAAAGACCAAGGCTTCACGGAAAAGCTCCACTATTTTAGAAAAAGCATTAAACCCTTAGGGTTTTTCTTAAAGTGTTTTGACCACCAGCTGGGGAAGTAAAGGCACCCACATGGCCTGCATATGGGAACATTCATTATGCAACTCGCACACCTTTCTAACTGTCACTTCGACAACATCGAGTCAACCTAGTTTACATTTGAGAGCCTTATGCACTTTTGTATATTACATTTTAATATTAACCTAATTTTGAAATAGAGCATAGTATAGAGTATGATGGGGTGAATTTAGTTTAAGATTTTTTTAGGTTTGTTTTCAAACCTTGGTGTCCCACCTTGCCTGCATAGGATTTTAATGCATTGGAGTTAGGGTTTTGTTCTTAGCAAAACTTAAGGTGTGATCTCGTTCACCTGCACAAAATGAAACGAAGGTTAATGCGTTAGCCTTAAAGGCTAAATAAGACTATGACCTTTCCCTTTAGTGTCTCATAGGTTGGACAAAAACTGAAAGAACAAAAACAATTTTACGACTTTGCAAACAACAGAGATTTAAAAGTAGTTTTTGCTACAAAATAGTATCGACCAAAATGTATGACTTTATATCAAAAAAATGTCGTAAAAGAGGCATGTTAATGCAAAACACTAAACCTAGGCACATGAGTCTTGCATATTATAATCATCACAATAGAGGAAGTATGAAGTATAACATCTCTTGGAATTATTTCCTAGGAATTTTTAAAGTTACATAGAGTAAATATTTTTTATTTATTTATCAAATTTAGGGATGTTGCATGTGGTATCAGAGCGAGTTTCCAAACACTAGGCACGATTGGCTCTCTCACATGCAAACAAGAAACAAATATACTAATCATATTTTACATTTATTTCTATATAGAAATATAAAAAATTGTTTTGCAAGAAAAT
This sequence comes from Pseudotsuga menziesii, assembly GCA_001517045.1. NCBI lineage: Eukaryota > Viridiplantae > Streptophyta > Pinopsida > Pinales > Pinaceae > Pseudotsuga > Pseudotsuga menziesii. Next base: position 93,972 of record LPNX010392455.1, on the reverse strand, counting down.
GGAAGGCATTGAAGCATCTACTGAAAATGGATCTCAGCCCAACAATCCAGACAACATTTATGTAGAACTGAATAATCCACCTTCACAGTTACTACAAACAGTTAAGGAGTTAAAAGATGAACTACAAACTGTAAAAATATATAATGAATGAATTCTAGAACTAAATCAGATGTTATTAGAAAAAATACATAACATAGGAAAATATAAAAGAAATGTTTATGAAACTGATTCTGAAATGGTATCCTACAAACATAAGGGAAAGAAAGCAAAATATTCTGATAGTGAATATTCTTCAAAGGTTAATGTAGGGTCACATAGGGGAAGGTATAAATACACAAGTCACAGTATCAAAAGCGACCGTAAACCTAGGAGAATGAACTATAAACCTTATGAAGAAATTTATGGGGAATTTAAAAAAATAAAGCCTCCCATTTTTAACGGAGAAGTAGAAAAAGGTGAAGAAGTCGAGGCTTGACTATCAAGAATGAAGAAATATTTCCAAATTTATAACTACTCTGACAGACTGGAATCCTGCTTGGCTATCTACAACCTAACTGGAAAAGATGGCATCTGGTGGCAAGGCATAAAAAGAGTAAAAAATCTTTAAGAGAAGTACCTAACTTGTAGAGTCTTTAAAAAATATTTTAAAAGGAAGTTTTTATATGAATAGTACTATGAGGAAATATCTAAATAATTCATTGAACTAAAATTGGGTTCAATGTCAATGAAAGAGTTAAGTAGAAATTTTTTAAGTCTGTTAAGATATGTACCTTACATAATTGATGAAAAGCCTAAAATACAAATATTTTTAAGTTGTCTTCCCACTAGCTTCAAGGATAGAATTGATATTTATAACCCAAAAACCCTTGAAGAAGAAATGAGAAAGGATGATTTCAGTTATGAACAAAGTAAAAAGAGGGAGAGTTTACTTAACTGGAAGAATAAGAGAACAAGTCACTTTGACCAGAAAAGAAAAAGGTTCAAGTCAAATAAGAGTTTTTGGAACAATTCTAAGAATTTCTTCAAGAATAACTATCAAAGAGAATATTTTAAAAATAAAGCACCACAACATACTACAACATGAAAAGGAAGGGATATTCCTAAAAAATTTGTTAAAAATAAAGAACATAAGGGACCTGACAAGTGATTGGAAAGTCAAGGACCGCATTATGCCAATACTGTCAAAATAAAAAAGGGAACTTCAGCAACGTGCATACCATTCAAGAAGGGGAAACAGTTGGATATGTGGCAAATGAAATGCCCAAAATAAATGCCTCCTTGGAGAACCTACAAGCGAATCACCAGACATCCATGGTGGAAGTGGAAGGTATGATACAAAACCAATTTGTTTCCATTCTGATTGATCTCGGTGCTAGTTTGAGTTATGTGTCACCTAGTATAGTGGGAAAATGTAATTTATCTTTGAAAAAAGTTTGAAAAATATTGGCTGGTCTAACTAGCTACCAAAACTAAAAGGAAAGTGCTTAACTATGTTGAAAACTGTGATTTGCTTATGAGTCAGTTTAAAACTCAAGTCAAGTTAAATGTGTTAATGTTAGGATATTATGATGTCCTAATAGGTATGGATTAGCTGAAAATACATCAAGTAATATTAAATTCCTTTCGAAAAACTTTTACTTGTTTAAATAATAAAGGAGAAAAGATTACAGTCACATGAATACCTAGGAAAATTTATGTTAGACAAATATCAGCCTTACAGATGAAAAAGGTTGTAAAGTCTTTGTTGTACACATAATAAATAATGAAAAAATTGGTAAAGAAAATAAGCCAGGATTCTATGATATTCCCATCCTATAAGATTTCTCAGATGTCTTCCCCAGAGAAATTCCAGGACTACCTCCAAAGTGAGATCTGAATTTTACAATCGAATTAGTACCGAGGGTTATATCTGATTTGAAGGCTCCTTGTCGAATGAATATTTTATAACTGAACGAATTAAACTTATAGTTGCAAGAATTAATAGAAAAAAATTATGTAAGACCAAGTGTATCCCCTTGGGGATCACCTTTCATTTTCGTTAAGAATAAAGAAGGTACATTACGTCTATGTATAGACTATCGTCAACTGAATAAAATGACAATTAAAAATAGGTATTCTCTACCTCGCATCGATGATCTGTTTGATTAGATACATGGAGAAACGATATTTTCAAAAATAGACTTCAGATCTGGATATCATCAAGTCAGAATTAAAGATGAAGATACCTTTAAGACTACGTTCAGAACTAGATACGGGCACTATGAATTTGTGGTTATTCTATTTGGGATAACTAATGCTCTAGTAACTTTCGTGTGCTTAATGAACAGTGTCCTAAGTAAATACTTAGACAAATTTATAATTGTCTTTATAGATAACAAAGTTAATTTATTCTAAAACAAAAGAATAACATGATGGACACTTGCAGATAACACTACAAGTTTTAAGAGAACATCAACTATTGTTAAGTTTAGTAAATGTGAATTTTATAAAGATAAGATACAATATATAGGGAATGTAATATCTAAAGAAGGGTTATCGATTGACTCAGATAAGATAAAAGAAATAATTGATTGGCATGTTCCTAAAGACGTAACTGATGTACGATATTGTATGGAAATAACAGGTTATTATAGAAATTTTATAGAAGGATTTTTTAAAATTGCAAATCCTATAAAATCATTACAAAAAAAGGGAAACAAATTTGTCTGGGATAAAAAAATGCGAAGAAAATATTAATAAATTAAAAGGATTATTAACCATTGGACCAATTCTAAAAATAACAGATCTAGACAAATATTTCGTCGTATGCACTGATGCATGCAATGAAGGTTTGGATGGAGTACGTACACAAGAAGTTCATGTAATTGCGTATGAATCGAGGAAGTTAAAACACATGAAAAGAATTTACACTACTTATGACCTAGAGCTGGCTGCCATAATCCATGCTTTAAAAATGTGGCACCATCATCTTATAGGTAAAATATTTTTGCTAATGTCTAATAACATTTAAGCCTAAAATATCTGTTTGATCAACACAATCTAAACGCAAGGCAAGCTAGATGGTTTGATTTCCTTAGCAAATATGATTTTGAAATCAAACGCATTAAAGGGAAAGAAAATAAAGTGGCTAATGCCTTAAGCAGAAAGGCAGTAACAAATTTTGTAGCTGCCATTAGCAGTTATAAAACTGAATTAGAGGATAAATTGGAAGAAGAAATAAAACTGGATACAGAATACCAGAGTTTAAAAGAAAAAGTAACTCATAATGTATCTGAAAATATAAATAAAAACTACAATTTAAATGGAAAAAGATTAATGTTGTATAAAAACAGACTTTATGTTCCTAACATACCGGAAGTTAAACTATTGATTTTGAATGAAGTACACAAAAGTCCATATTCTGGACATCCGGGGTATCAAAATATGATAACAATGGTGAGAAGAGAGTATTTTTGGCCTAATATGAAGAAAAAAAGCTGTTGATTTTATAGCTAGGTGTATAGAATGTCAACAAGTTAAAGTTGAACATCAACACCCAGTAGGTCTTTTACAACCATTACCAATTCCAAATTGCAAATGAGAAGTCATCAGTATTGATTTTATAACTGGCTTACCTAAAAACCAGAAACAAAATGATTCAATAATGGTATTTGTGGACAAACTAAGTAAGGAAACACACTTTATACCTGTTAAAACAACTCACAAAGATGCTAACATTGCTGACATTTTCATGAAATAAGTCTTTCGTTTGCATGGAATTTCGAAGGTTACAATTTTAGATAGAGATCCTAAGTTTACTGGTAATTTTTGGAAATATTTATTTAAAGGGCTAGATACTAAATTGAATTTTAGTATTGCTTATCATCAGCAAATGGATAGACAAATAGAAAGAGTTAATCAAGTACTAGAATGCATGTTATGAATATATGTTAGAGATTATCCCAAGAAGTGGGAAGATTATTTGCATTTAATTGAATTTCCATATAATAACCATTATCAAGCTTTAGCAAATGTTAGTCCTTTTGAAATATTATATGGTAGAAAATTTAACACTCCTATTACATGGAGTAATCAACTAGACATATTGATGTTAGGACCCGACATGTTAAAAGAACTGGAGCTAACAGTGAAACATGTACAAATCAGTTTGAAAACTACTCAGAACAGAAAAAAGAGTCATGCTGACCTTAAAAGAACTCTGAAGGAATTCCAAGTAGGTGAGCATGTATTTGTTAAGGTAAAACCCAGAAAGAGATCCTTTAAACTATAGAACTATGCTAAATTAGCACCAAGGTATTGTGAACCATTCAAAATATTAGCAAGAGTGAGGCTAGTAGCATATTAGTTAGCTCTGCCACCTAATCTTAGAATACATAATGTCTTTCATATTTATAGTTTGAAAGAGGGTGAATCCGTGGACCTGGGTAACACTTTTTGGCAAGCGCATTTTGGCAAAAACAAAAAAATGCACCTCGGTCGAGGGCTTGTTGAACCCTCGACCGAGGTATTAATATCTCGACCGAGGTTTTTTCAAGCCCTCGACCGAGGTATTAACTTGGTCGAGGTATGGACCTCGGTCGAGGTACATACCTCGACTGAGGTGCCTCTGTCAAAAAATTTATAAAAAGAGGCCGCATGGGGAATCACTAAATTACCAAAGACTGCAAAATATATTCATTATAATTGAGCTTTATATAACTCCAGTCTCCAGTGAATTCAAACATTAATGACACTCCCTGAAGTCCCTTGTACAAAACGAAATGGAGCCATTTATTGAGTAGTGGGATACAACTGCAAGTAGTGAAAGATTTTGTGGTTCGCCATTTTCAATATGTGAAAAGCTTTCACTGTTTGCAGTTGCATCCCACTACTCAATAAATGGCTCCATTTTGTTTTGTACCAGGGACTTCGGGGAGTGTCATTAATGTTTGAATTCACTCCCAGGATTTTGCTCCAAAGGAGTTTACATGACCTCGACCGAGCTCATACCTCGGTCGAGGTATTAACTAAACCTCGACCGAGGGTTTATTAAACCCTCGGTCGAGGGCTTTACAAACCCTCGATCGAGGTTTAGTTAATACCTCGACCGAGGTATTTAAATACCTCGGTCGAGGGCTTAAGAAAATAGACTCAGCCCACATTCAAACAAATGAAAAATTTTCTGTGCCTTGCAGAGGTGTACACCCTGCCATTCCTAGCACACAACTGAGCGGAGTTGATACCAATAAATTCACCAACGAATCTTCTATCCATTGAGGTAACATACACGCATTTTGGCATTCATATGATATTTATTTATTAATTACTTCTAAAACTTATACTTAGAAAACCACACTGCAACTTCGAAGGAGCTCAAAGAAAAATCCGCAGAGTTAAAAATACACAGCCAAAAAATTACTAAAAATGCACACATCACATATCGACATCTCCTCTTCAAAAGGGTATCTTTGGTTTTTCAATTTTTGAAAAAATAGAAAAAATTACTTTACGTGGACAAATATGTGTTTAAAACGATCCTGAAATCGAATGTGGTCACTTTCGAAAAATAATAAATAATTGTATAATGCGAAAAAAAATTAACAAAAAAATATGCACATCACACTACATTTTTATGTAGATCATGGTCATATATATATATTTTTAAAATTATTAATGCAAGATTGAATTACTCTACGTGGACACAAGCCACTTATTAGCTTCTTCAAATTTTTAAGGTCACATAGTTCATTAAATGCAAAAATTCACACATTAAATGACATCAAAATATTTAAAAAAAAATATCACTATGAAGCCAACATAATATTCTACAATTTGTTTTTTTACTGCAAGTCAAAATTCACATGGCATATATGCGTTTTGAGGGCTTCTATCTAGCACATGAGTAAAAAATCAGGTTTTCATCACCAAATTTGGCCAAAAAGTGTTACCCATCTTCATGGAATCACCCAAGAGTATGTACACGATGCCACTCATGTGATCGACTCGAATGTGATTCAGGTAGAACCCGAAGGATAATTTCAAGTGGAACCGGACTGTATTCTCAATAAGAAGGAAATTTTTCTTTGGAATCGCACCATTGGATAGGTGAAGGTTTAATGGAAACACTTCAGTCCAGATGAAGCAAACTCAGAATTGGAGAATGATATGTGGGTGGCATATCCAGCTCTATTCCAAGAAGACTCAGAATAACTTAAGAAACATCAAGGACGATGTTGAGCTTAAGGAGGGTGTTTGTAACACACCAAGAACTGAAAAATAAAAATTTAATATTTATTTCAGAAAACATTATGTTAAATTTATTGTAAGGTTTTATGACCAAGTTGGTCAAGGATGACTGTAATTGAAGAATTATTTATTTTAATAATTAAATAGAAGAGACACCTATACAAGGGATACTGTTGAATGAATGTTAACTGACACACTAGGAGGAATGAACAGTTGTATAAGGTTGGTTGACAAGTGGCAACACTAGCATTTCACTTTCTAGCTATTGTAGGAAGCATAATCCCTAAAAATGTGGTTATCTTCCCTGAGAGGGGGAACTGAGCTGGTGGCTCATTTAATTCAAAAAATGAAGAAAATACCTAGAAAATATTATAAATACCATCAAATTGAGAATGAGGCTCACTCCTCATTCTGTTTCAAGTGAATGTATCTTGTGATTGCCACAAACTGAAAAAGTCAGGAACACAAGGAATTTGATGAGGGGATAGCTAAAGTGGAATTGTTGAGTTAAGTGTACTACTGACTGCCGAGTTATATCAAGTTGTTGTTTTAGCTATTATCAAGTGATATTATTCCTAGTGGTTCAATGAACATGCTTGAGGGTCCTAAGCAAGTAATCTTGGCTGCTTCAGGAGAAGGTTGGGTGGAACAGTTTCCTTTGGGTGTTTGTCCCCTTCTGCAAAATTATCCAGGTTCTAGTTGTTGTTATGTACTTGTGATTTAATTCTATGGTTGTATTCTTATTTATATGAATGCTAATTAGCTACACAGTTTAATAATAGTTTGTGTTTATTATCTACATGATTTGTACTTCTATCTGGAAGTGAGTTTTATTATTTTAAAAAGAGAAACCTACATTTTGTTTAGTCAAAATGAAGGCTTAAGGATGACTAATCTAAGTATCTCTGTTAGATTAGTTTTAGCTTAATGATGCATTTTCCTTCTCTGGTTACAATAATCATAGTGCTATAGCTCATTTATCTTAATCCTTTGTTTTGCTGGAAACCCTATAAAAGAAACCTATTGCAGAGGTTACTATAAAATATATATCTACTTGCTGAGACATATAAGTAAATATATATAAAAATGATAAATCTTAATGAGGATAAAACTCGTAAAGAGTTTTATAAGCTAACTATATAGTTTATTTTTTTAAACGAAAACAATGCTCATGTTAAACATACCCAGGGTTTAAGCATGTAATAGAAAATATACATAGTATACATGTTTATATATATATGCTCAGGTTAAAGCCTTACAACATTAACCTATTAACTTTAAACTGGAATTCTTTAAGTAAACCATTTTTTTGTTCAGATCTAAATCCTAAATACAGTAGATAAGAAAAACTTTAAAACAAAGTAATAACTAAGCTAGGTTTCAAATCTCACCGCATAAATCTTTCTTGTTAACGAAACATGGCTAGTTTTTGTAAAAAAATTAATATTAAATACCAAATTGAGATTATCGACAAGCCGCAGCACTGGTTACAGGATGTAGGTCGGATTGGTATTGTCTTCTGCAGCTATTTACTCACATAAAGAAATAAAAAAATCCTTAGGGCTTAATTATTTTCACTTTAAAATTGTATTTTTACATCTAACAACTTAAATCCTTTTATGATTAAATATGAAACAATGATATCTACCTACAGAGGCTCTACGGCCTTCTCTTAAACCTTTAACATAACCAGAAATCAAAATAGAGGCTTCACGACTTAGACTCTTTAACATAATGGTTATAAAAATTATCTACAGCTTTATGGCCCACTAATAATGCATTAAAGAATTAAACACTATAGAATCAAGATAGTTTTCCTGACTGTAAATATAAAAACTTCATGGTTTACTACCAAATCCTTTTTCATAAAAATATAAATATTAACAGTTTAAGGATAGTGTTTTATGGCCCTTTTAAGGAAAAAAAAGGAAAAAAAATACAACAAGATAAAGGCCTCATGGCCACGATACAATGTTTTCCAAAAACGACGAACTATAAAACTCAAGATAGGTGTAAAACCCTCGTGGGTATTTCCAAACATTAAACCATTAGTTGATTTAAATAAACAAATTATCCTTGTTAGTGGCCTTACGACCCTATCTAAAAATAAAACACAACAGTATAAAGGCCTCACAGCGACGTTATTATAAACTCATACAAACTGTAAACACGCCAAACATAGCAGAAAATTGAAATAGAGAATATCTATTACACAAAGCAACAATGATATAAATAAAAATAAGTTAGAGTATTACATGGCGTTATATAACTCCTCACGGGTTCCATATAAATTATAAACAATCCTTACAAATACTAAAAAAGATGAAAGAAGTCATAACTGTTCAAGTTACATCATAGAAACCATTTTAACCCTGTAAATAAATAGTTGTGGCATAGTCTATATGACTCCACAAATGAAGGACTATTCCTTTTAGTTCAAATACCAACAACCTGACAAATTCAAAAGACGATGTTATCACCTTCATGCAATCAAAACAAGGGAAGGTGACTTAGAAAACTCAGAACAAGCCATGACAATTTTGACCACATAGCCACGAAGGGCCAGAAACAAGTCTTACCCGACTATAAGGCCTATTAACACAGTATCCAACTGAGAATTTTTAGTTGTAGAACATGCATCTAGAACCCTCATGCACACACAAACTCGGAGGTTAAACAATGTATCTTATAAAATCAATCTACGGCTTAAGAAATTTATTCATCACAAGTTTAGGAGAAGATTTTACTTGGTTATGCAAGTTATTTTTCCACAAACATAACCAACACTACCAACGAACTCTGATGAATGTATAGGCCCAAGAGGAAGAGTGTCGAGGACCGAGAAACTTCGCTCCTCCATCTCTGGAAGCACCCTTGAAACTACATAGCATAGCAAACAAAAAAGCCAATAGAGCTCCATAGAGCAAAAAACAAAAGACCAAGGCTTCATGGAAAGTTTGATTGTTTTCGAAAAAGCATTAAACCCTTAGGGTTTTTCTTAAAGCGTTTTGACCTCGGTATGGGAGCATTCATTATGCAACTCATACACCTTTCCAACTATCACTTTGACAACGTCAATTCAACCTTCTTTTCATTCGAGAGCCTTATGCACTTTTGTATAGTATAATATTAACTCGATTTTGAAACATAGGATAGTATATAGTATGGCGGGGTGACTTTAGTTTAATATTTGTTTAGGGTTGTTTTCAAACCTTGGTGTCCCACCTTGCCTGCATAGGATTTTAATGCCTTGGAGTTAGGATTTTGCTCTTAAAGCAAAAATTAAGGTGTGATGTCGTTCACCTGCACAAAATGAAATGAAGGTTCATGTGTTAGCCTTAAAGGATAAGTAAGACTGTGGCCTTTCCCTTTAGCAACTCATAGGTAGGAAAAAAACTGAAAGAACGAAAAACAATTTTATTACTTTGCAATCAACAAAGATTTAAAACAAGTTTTTTCCACAAAATAGTATCGACCAAAATGTATGACGTTATATCAACAAAATGTTGTAAAAAAGGCATGCTAATGAAAAACACTAAACCTAGGCACATGAGTCTTGCAAATTATAATCATCATGACAGAGGAAGTATGACTCTATAACATATGTTGGAATGATTTCCTAGGAATTTTTAAAGTTATATAGAGTAAATAATAATTTATTTATTTATGGAATTTAGGGATGTTACACACCAAGCCCCAAAATTATATACTCACTTCTATACTTAAAGGGTTTCCTTTTGTGTTGCATATAGGATTCTCAAAATTTTAAGGGTGGCTTTCTCTTAGGTTTCACATTGTAGATTGTTATCATCCAAGTTTGGTTGACCTGTCACTGAGGAAGCAAGTGGGTTGACAGGATCTTGGACATCGTGTTTACCGGGACTTTCTCCATCGTTTTTGGTAGCCTCTGCACTGTTGGTGTCCTCCTCATTGCTGGAGGGGCTCAACTTGATCGAAAGCAACTCAATTTTTCTATACTTGACAGCAATTCTGGTGGCAACTTTGTCATGCTTTGTGTTGGGCATGGTCCTTTAGGGTGGGGGAGGCGACTGTTAAATATCCATAAGAACTGTTGGAGGATTCACGGAACGATATGGGGGTTCAATCTAAGGGAAAACCTAGTAATTGTGCTTACGGTCAACCATTCAGTTTCCCTCTGAATGAGAACCTGTGAGATTATCTTCTGAATATTTGAAGAGTTGAAGGGGAGATTCAAGAATTTCCAAATCATATCCTTCTATGTTAGCTTGAGCCTGATCCTGGAAGCTTCTGGATCGTGCATTAGCATTTCCATGACCGCCACGACCTCATCTAGGCATGGCTCTCAATATGTGTGATATTATCTACTTGACCGACAACACAGAGTAATGAGGCTTTTCAGCATCGAAAAAGAGGCTGAGAGTGGGGAACTAAAGGATATGATAATTCTCCTTCACCTCAGACTTCTCAGGATAATCAACCTTCATAGAATTTAGCAGGTACAAACAAATGAGGTAAAGAATAGTGAACAGGTGTCCCTTAACGAAGGGACACATATCTAGAGGTGCCATTAAGAGTGCCTTAACTTTGCATGCTGATGCAAGGTACCAGATGACAGCACGACGATCACTTCCCATCATGAACTTGGAGCCCGCTTCATTCGAAGTTGGAGCCATCCTGCGGCAATTAAGGATGGGATGAGATGACATGAGAGGAGTGATGTCAGGGGACAGTTGTGTGTCCCTATGGTCACTCCTTGTTTAGTGTAAAATAATCACTTGCATCTGGGGGACGTGATGCCATTAAGATGAATGAAGTAAATGTAATCATTACTCAATATTTTCTATGTACCCATTTGGGTCGAGGTTGGCTCATGCTTTGATTATAATATTTGTGTATGTGAAAATATCTGAATTCTAAAATAAACTATACACAATAAATTAAACAAAATCAAAATCAGGTTGATTTGAAACATTAAAAATATAATATATACCTATTTGCTTCACTAACAAAAAAAACCATGTATCTATGTGTTTACTGAAAGTTGCTTCTCAAATTGTATTCCAAATTTCCAGGTACTAGAACAAAGCATTAATAAGAGTTGGCTTTTGAAAGTATTAATTTTGTCCATCTATCTCAGAAAAGCTTGAACTGTAAAATTTAGGCTCATTCTAGGACACAGAGCAAGTAACTATGTTATGTTTTCCAATTTTGGTTGGTGTCATGAGTCTTTGTTTATAATACCTCATATCAACTTTTATATACTTAATTACACAGATAGATGTATTTATTTGATATTTTGGGGTGGACAAATACCTATGTTTTTTCTAGATTACATGAATATAAGACAAGTGTATTATCTAAATTGATTCTATAGCAGTCGTTCCAAATTCAAAATAAACAATTATAATATATATACATGATTGTTAGTTGATGCATGGATAATTGACAGTTTGTGACATATAATTGCATGGATAATTGACAGTTTGTGACATATAACTCATTTAATTAGAAAAAGACGAGAACAAGTAACTCATAACTTATTAGTGGCACTTAACTTGTGACCTATTGGTGTCACAAGTTAAGTGGTTGTGCTAGTTATGTCTATAGGTGTTTTTATTTGAGAATTTGGTGTGGAGTACTTTTCCAAGATTGCTAGGATGAATGGATAAGTGGTAGCTAATGAATGGATGACCAAATTGGCTAATTGACAGTCTTTCAAAATTCCAAATAAACAATTATAAAAGAAAAAAGAAAAAAATATTGATATATGATGAATGGATAAGTGGTAGCTAATGATTGGATAACCAACAGTTCATTGCAGATAACTAGAAGAATGTGAGAAATTATATATATAATTTGTGACATTTAACTTGCACTCTATCCTAGAACCACAAATTAAGTGGTTATGCTAGATAACATGCTCTCAAATGAAAACATATATCATTAATACTGTAAAGACAAAACTCTATGTTATTAACTTTGCATATTATGCTTGTTAATTTAGTATTGTAATTTTTATCTATTCATTAACAACGACTTAACATTCATCGTGGATAATAAACGTACATGACACTAAAAATCTCGTATCTATATGAGGCATCACGGTATCTGAGATCTTATATTGTTCATCTAACGAGAAAAATCACCCAGGGAGATAGGAATAGGATTTTTAGTTCATTTTATGAACATACATTGTTATTTACAGATTACTCAACTTTCTTGAAATTGTAATTTGTGAACTCATTCATTCTCATTTAACATACATCGCTATTTACAGATTACTCAACTTATATTGATACTGTAATTTGTCCATATTCATTCATTCTCAATAAGCTTTCTGTATAAAATTGTAGTGACATATCCTCATTCTAGTAGTTATCTCAAGTTGGATGTTTGGAGGTATGTAGGTAGCCATATCACACGACCAATGCAAAGGAAATGTTATACAAAGAAGCAAATCAATCTTGATACTGATAAAGAAAGATTATGGCATCTGAAATAATTTAATATATATATAAACGTTACTCTTAAAACTGGTGACACAGAGTTTAATTTCCTATCCAAGGTTGATGAATGAAATTGATATATCCACAGAACAGTTATCATACTACCTTGTCGGTTATGCAATCTTCTCAATCTCAAGCGAAATGTGGCAATGAATATCAACTGAATGTGATAATACTCTTGCACCGTTATCGCCCTGATCTTGGTAGATCGGTTAGAAGCAGGAATAGTTGATTTTTACTTGAGGGATATCCTGATCTCTAGATAACTCATTCACTAAACGAAATTATGAACTGGGCATAATCAATCTCATTAGTGATCGCTTAGAGTGCACCATATACAACTGATCACTCGGCTTCAGAGTTGTCAAAAGGGAAAAAGATTCACTTTGAATCTGATAGTTTACTCAACACACCATGATTGGGAATGAAAATTTCATGACATACAATTGACCATCAATAGTATGATAGGTGGACGATTCTGATTCATTTTTAATGACAACAAATATTAAATTACAACTCTAATTTTAACTGCCATAATTTTCCAGGTTCAAATTTTTTCTTGAGTTTTAAAACATTTTTTTCCTTGAGTTTTAAAACAAGAAGATTTTCAAGAATTTTAAAGGAAAACTATGACTACATGTTGGAATCAAAAGGTCAGGTTTGAAACTCACATTTAAGTGCAAGATACATTTTAACACAAGTACATCTGATTCACTGGCTTTTAATACTTTTAAAATACAGAGACCATTATTTCTCTTTTTTTTCATTTCTAAGGTATACTAGGTATTTTCCCATTAATATAGGGAACAAATGCATATTCGCATTCACAAGGTAATACCATAATAAATTAGCAAAACTAATTCCTTTCTCATAATATTTAATGCACTGATCTATGCTATACCAATCATAATTTCCTTCATCCCTTTACTTCTATAGAATTTTAATTCTACAAAGGTTTTTTTTTACCTCATTTTGTATAACTAAGATGAGTTCGACTCAAAACAAGAAAAATTATACTTAAATGGTTTAAGAGGACTAGACCATCAACTTCTGGCTCGATTATAGTAACTATCTATGGACACGTTCCTTGAGTTTAGATTCATGTATCTCATCAATTATTTTTCTGTACAACTACATAGTTAGTTTATTTGCATCAACAATGTTGTATACATCTCCTACTAGATGGAAATTTCAATCATACAACATGAATATCAAGGAGAAGGAAACATACATATATCAATTTATTGTAGAACTACCCTTAACCTGCATGGCAACTTCTTGGTTTCTTTTATAAATGCATGCTAGTTGTTAGTTCACAAGAGATTTCTATTTCATTCATATTCGAAATAGGCCTTAGTGTTGCAACCTGATACCAATTGTAGTGTACCCAATATCCTCATTATAAGTTGGGATTATGGGGTAGAAATTTTTCCTTCGTTTCTTCAACATTGCCAAAACGATCAAATAAGTTAGCTTCAATAAGATAGATTCAATCTCTGGATAATAATGAGTTATAAAATTTAAGAAAATCCTTATAAAGTCAAGATAGCCTAATTATCCCTTATCTATCTTTTGAATGGTATTAACATATATCATTATGAATCTATATTTACCTATTAGTCACATAATCCTTAGTCATCATCATTAAAAGGAGATAACAATTTAACACTATCTCCTATGTGAAAGAGGATATTTACAACCCTTAGGAATACAAATAAATAAGCATAATTCAAAGACATCATCCTATTGGCACTCTGTCTGACATATGTTCCCCACCAAGAGGCCACCCAAGAGATGAGAAACAAATCCACTAAGATATAGGGCAATTATAATCTCTCACAAGACTTGAAATATTGACATATCGTCACCAGAAGTGACTAACCTAAAGATCCCTATCCTTTTGATCACTTCGAGTGGAAACATGGAAGGGCTCACATGTATATCTCTAGACATTGAAAGTAGAACAACAAGGGAAGAGCCCTGGGCACATAGCTACAAAAATAAAACTGGAGTTTCATATTCCCAAGAAAGGAACACACCGATCGCTTCAAGCAAAACAAGAATGGGACTGAAGTTTCCATGAACCAACATTAATATCAAGACAACCATTGTGAAATTGTAATTATTTAGCACAATCACTTGGAACTGGTCTCCTAAAAGGTCGTTCTAGGAAATAATAACAAGCTATTTAATATAACAGAGAAATTAGAATTCAACGCTTTCTATCATTCCACAACTCTCATGAAGTTGGGACTAGTCCTCATAAGTGTTTGGGTACACAGGGTACTCCCAAAAGACCAAACACCTAGACCAAACACTTCACACAAACCGATCACATATCGATACACCGATGTTTTGATGTGGTTAAAACCTTCAAGACGGAAACAATCCACAGCCCCAGCCAAATAGCTACTTGGAGCAATTTATTATGCAAAATAAAGAAAGTTACAAATGAGCTTCTCATAATCAATCAACTAGCCAAGGACCCTCCATGCTCTTTAAATAGATATCATGGACCAATCAGGTGCTAAGCCACAGATCAAGGGTAGGTATGATCTAAGAGAAGTTGAACCATCGGATCACTCTATGTCTAGAACATATCGTGACCGTCGGATTAGAATATTTACAAATGCATACTAAAGAGACATACTTTACCTAATGGATATATTACACAAGTTGATCTTAACTAACTCCTAAGTGTCTAAATATCCTAACAATAAGAGGCAGTCTTCCTCCATCATAATTATCAAGACACTAAAATAAGCATGTTGAATGCTATGTAACATCAAAGCTCAATGCTCTCTATCCACAAAATTCACACAGAACATTAAGCTAGATTGGTCCTCAGATTTTAAGTAAATAAGTATAACCTCGTATAAGAGAACAAAGGCATCATCTATTTGCATAGAGGCGGTTATGTTTTCAAAGAAAACAAACCAAAATAAACGAAAAAAAATACCATTAACATACTAGAATTCGATGCCCCGATTTCAAATAATGCCAAAGTAAAAGAAAATAATACCAGGAATAGACTCAACCTCAAGGCCCTCAATTAGAAACAATTCCAATGTCATTTTACAACAATAAAACATAAAAT
The DNA here is from genome assembly GCA_001517045.1 of Pseudotsuga menziesii. Taxonomy (NCBI): domain Eukaryota; kingdom Viridiplantae; phylum Streptophyta; class Pinopsida; order Pinales; family Pinaceae; genus Pseudotsuga; species Pseudotsuga menziesii. Next base: position 78,162 of record LPNX010392455.1, on the reverse strand, counting down.
ATTTTGGAGATGCTGTCTCATTCAAAATATTTCAGAAAAAAATAATAAAATAGAAAAGATCATTTACCTAGCGTTTGGTAGGGGATCAATTCTCCCAAGAGGGATAGATCACCCAGATCCACGAAGGGGTAAAGTGCCAAGTGTTTAAACTATTTTATCCATAAAACAAATGATAAAGAACCCAAATACCCACATGCAACCATAAGGCAATCCAAGATGCAACTTATATTTGTCTTTCTATATTGTTATCATCGGATGCGACATTTATGAAACCCATGTTTATGGGAAGTGGCACATAGTTCACATTTATGCCTTCTATTGGTGTGTGTTGTTAGCTCTTCCATATGTTTGCCATTGGTGAACATATTCATGCTTTTAATATTTTCTAACTTGATCATTTTAATTTCAAAAGAATATTGAATAACTAAGGTCAAATATTTCATATCATTCCATTCTATTTACTATTACTAGAATATTATTCGATTATATTGTTGTGGTGGTTAGATTACAGGACGAATGTGTCATGTTGATGTATTGTAACTTCGAAATGTACTCACTTGTATATTTTATATATTGTATTGCTTTGTACCCCAATGTTCCTATCGGGAGAATCATTAATGTAATCAAGTCATGTAAAGTCATAGAGGTTAACCCTCCTTTGTAAGTCGGTGAAAAAGTCCCCACAATTGTGGGGTATTAGGGTTATTAGACTCTCTTAGAGAAGTTGGCCCTGGTGAGTAATTGTCAAGTGGAAAACTAGTATAAATAGAGAGTGAGAATCTCTATTTGAAACACACACTCACTAAAATGTAGCGCATGAGTGAGAGAAGACGAGCTCGCACAAGTGAGAGAGAGAACAAATGTCGGAGATCATCTTTGTGTTTTTGGGTTTTAAGTTTGCTATTGGTGCTCATTCTATCTCTAAGGAATTTGCAGGGTTTTCTCCTTTATGGTTTCCCCAAGGAAACCTCTTTCTGTATCTTGTCTCGGTTGATTATTGGTGTGCATGTTATTCTCTCAGATAAGATCCTAGATCATATTGATTAAATGATAAAAATCTAACATGGTATCAGAGCTAACCTGAGAACAAGACACTGTGCAGCTATAGAAGCTAGGGATTCTTAATTTTTGGGTCTCTCTCCACAGATCATCAGCAAAAGGAGGATATGCTAACTCTCCATTGAAGGGTGCATCTTTATGTCGAAGCAGAATTTGATTCCGGGCATTTTCAGTTTTTGACCTATCACTACTGCGGGATAGGGATTTTCACAGAAGAGGAATTTTTGAGGGAGCTTGGCATAGGATTTATCTCCTCAAAATAGCAATTTAGAGATCAATATCAAAATTTTTGGTTGGGTAAAACTTTGGGAAAGTCAAACCCTAATTTGACCCTGGACCAGAAAACCCTAAACGACTAAAACTAGTCATTTTGGTGCACTCGCTATATCTTGAGATTGGAGAAGGATCAAGAGCTGAAACGTTTATAGGCCGAATATAAATTTTTGATGTACCATGTTTAAACGTTTCAGTCTCATATTCGCTATATTCTGGGAGATATGATTCCTCCAAATTAGGCTTCCATCCTCTCCCTGGATTCATCCCTAAACAAGACACCTAGGGAAAATTGCTATATCTCGGGCCACAAATGTCCAAATCAAATTTAACAATATGTTCTAGATAGGGTACGGACTTTAATTTCTATGGTAAAAGTTTCAGAACCCGAAGGTGAAACAGTGACACGTGGTAGTCTGTATAACTTCGCTATGCTGAATAGTCTTGAAAATACATCACCTTAGGAAAAATATCATAAGTCCCAATTGGTGACGCCAATTCTTCTCAAACCTATGGTGTTGGAAAGAGGCCAGAAGAGGCTACCTCAGTGTGAAATTTCAAACATAGAGAATCAACATTTTTGGATATATTGCAGAAACAATATCAGGAAATTCTGCAGAAGAAATTGAAGTAAACTAGGGCATCAAATATTTTGTAGTTCTGATCATAGTTTTGGGAAAATGAGTATGCTTCTCAACTCACCTTTAAGAGGAACATCTTTCTATCCAATCATATCTGAAAGATTCCAAGTTTTGAAAATTATGGTTTCTCTAACAAACCCTAGATCAGCGAGATCCGGAACCAAGATGGACACCTCTAATTGGTAAGTTCTAATCTTTTGCTATTTACATTTGAGGTTCTCATTTCAAAATGACCTATCACACTAGCTTGATGACAAGCATGGTGAAGCTGAAAAATTCTTAGCATGGAAGTATAGGATTTCACTGGTTCTTGAAGAAAATGAATTGGACACCTACATAAGTGGAGAGGTTCCAGTTCTAGAGGGAGATGAGGCTAAGGCCTTACACAAGAAGAAATTGGTCAAGGACAAGATGACATTGTTGATTCTATCAAGGATCACCCTCTACCATAGGTGTCTTCCCTAAATACACCTAAAGATATGTTTGATTCCTTAACCAAGCTATTTGAAGGGAAGAACATAAATCAGAAGATGACTTTGAGAAACCAGTTGAAGAATGTAAAGATCCAGAATGCAGAGACCATATAGTCATACTTTACAGGGGTATCTCAAATCAAAGAACAACTCATGAACAACTTGAAGTAGTGGATGAAAAAGTAGAGAATGAAGAAATTGTGATAACCACCTAGAATGGCCTTCTAGGATCACGGAATTCATTCATTCGAGGAATGTGTACCAAAAGGTTCAGTGATTACCTTCAGCAGACTCCGGAAAGAGTGTACACAAGAAGAAGCTCGACTCATAATAAGAGAAGAGAAGATGGGAGCAACTGAAGATCAAGTGCTCACGATTCAAAGAAGATCCCTCAAGTGATGAGGAATATGAAGAACTCAATTCTTGAAGAAACTATTATCCATCTTAGCACTTGGATAAGAAATGATGATGTTATGAATGAAGAATATGATGAAGCTAAAAGAAGGAGTCTACCCACTAAACAAATAAAGATAAGTGTTCAATTGTCATTTCATGATATTGTTTGGTTATGCATTTGTTTATATTCAGTTGATGTATTATGCATGATAGAGTGTTTGCGTTAACGACAATATACTACTAATATGCATGTGATGGCTAAGTAGCTCATGGTGCTATATAACTCTCCATTGCTACTTATCTAGAATGAAACCTCTTTGCTAACATCTTGGATTAGTGCACAATATCAATGATGTCATGGTAGAGATGGAAGGCATCTAGAAAGTTTCCGTGAGATATGGATGAATGTTGTATTCGCTAAAATAGTTGCATCATTATATCTTTATGCATAAGAATTTACCATTATGAATATGCCTTCTGCCAATGTTTCTAACCATACAACTAATGAATTTGACTTGTAGGAAAGATTGCGTACAATCACCTACAAGAAAATAAGGATGAGACTTGCTCTGAAGAACAAGTGATGACAGTTCAAGAAATAATCCAAAATGAAGAATAGTATGACGAGACTTTAAGAGGTTGTTGGTGCAAATATTAAACAAATTATTTAAACATATATATCCAACGATTTAATTATCAACCCAGAGAGAGAACGTAAACTTGTGAGGTACATACAAAATATATGCAGGGGCAGAGTGTCGCTGAACTTAATCTATAACTAAAATTGAATCTAAGTTATGAAAACAGAAAATTGTATGGATATAAATCTAATTGCAAAAAAATATAAAATTGCATAAATTAACTTGATAAATAAAGAGTGAAATTGAATGAAATAAATTGGTATAAAGCAATCGCAATTAACTTGTGATTTCACGGTAAATCTATACTAACGATTCATAATCAAAACATAACAACTCATAAGAAAGAAAGTGCTGAAAATATATATTAACATGGAAGAGTACAGGATTTGCATCAAAGCATAATCTCCATTACAATCAGAAATCCATTCTATGACTAACTCTAAACTATTCTCTACTTCCAAACCACTAGAAAGATCTCTAACCAAAATGAGGAGATAGCCCTCCTATTTATACATGAATTCAAGATAACTGATCATAATTACAGATGCACTATTCTCTCAACATATCCCTCAAAATCCTCAACAAATCTACAACTCATCCCTTCAAATCCTCAACAAACCTACAACTCATCCCTTCAAACTCTCAATAAATATTGGATGAGATTTTCTCTCCACATTTCCATGATGTTCTCCTTGAAGTTAGCTCACATCTAGAAGATGAAATTCGAATCCGAGGCTAGGTGGTCACTTTTGAGCTTGTTAAAGTCTTCAAATACACATGTAAACATCACCAAACTCACCCAACTTTAAAGTATAATGAAAATATGCTATTTTTCTCAATAATTAACCACAAATTCACTCAAAATACTCAAAAATAAATAATTTGGAAAATAGTAATTATAAACCCATATTTATTATGAAAGTGGTGAATATTAATGGTTTTATGGAAGGATAAGATATGAATATGGTGACAAATGGTATAGGAAATATGAATAAAATGTGGTCTATTTGCGGCTCAACATTCCCCCCCCCAATCTTAAGATATATTAGATTTATGAAAAGGAGAAAGGGAATTTAGTGAGCGAATTTTTCAAATTCATTCATTTTCTAGCATTTAAGGAATTACATGGTTGAAGATTAGAAAACAACAAACCTCCACTTACCCAAAAAGTTGATTAACTATACAATAGGAATGTGGCTGCTACTGAATGTAAAGGATCTGAACTGTTGCTTTTGGATGAAGTAAAATATGAGAGTTGAAAATAGAACTGTGGTACTCTCATATGGCTAAAGTATGTTGCTGTAAAACTACTGATGGAGTCATGCAAAGTATATAATCTTCACCTGCTACAAAACCCGATGGTACAATTCTTACTATGCCAATAAATGTGTCGATGTCCAACATGGAAAGAAGTCATTGGGTTACCGACCATTGATAGATGTCGTTAACCAATGCGAGGCAATATCACCATTGATGTCAATGAGTGCCAAGGTACCTAAGTACATTGTGCAAAGTGCGAATAGATGAGCTGATGTCGATCCACTTGCAAGATCTAACGATTAAGGGACGTTGATGTATTCCCAGTATTGTCAGCGAGAGAACTTTCCATTAAGACATTGCAAGCCTCAAGGTACTAAAAATGAACTCTAGTATCTATCGTAGATAAGGTGTTGAGGTTGATGGGGAAATACTTGTTGAAAGGTGGGCCTTAAGGAATCCCACATCAGTCAACACGAGTTGTACATAATGAGTGGTCTAGGACTACAGATGAAATATTTCACGGTCAAACAATTTTTATGGTAGGGATAACAAAGTAATGTAGTCATGGAAAGGAAGATGAATGGTTTTATTCAAAAGGAAAAAGATAAATTGAAAATGAGGAAAATGTGTGCGACTCAGAAATATAGACATGCAGGAAGCCATGATATATAAAGCAGGGAAACAATAGACTGTAACATGGATAGCGAATAGGATTGGAAGGAGAAGGATACGTAATCATGACATGGAATAATTTGTTTCTGAAAGGCTTCTTTGTGGCAACAAATGTCATGACATAAAAAAAGGAAAACTCAACTCCTTCGAGCTTTCAATGAAACATTCTTTTCTAAAAATTTTATGCGATTTTAGAACTTAATTATCCATGCCATTTGTTCATGTTTAAATCTACAAAAGGTTAGCATTTTGCTAAAACAAACTTGTTAGGGCATTGAAAATATAGGAAAATATTTTCTTAACCAAAGAGAATAGATAAAATTCTCTTATACCTAAAAATAGAAATGCCTCTTGTCAAAACCTGTTTCTGAGTGACTTGCGAAAAACAAGTTAGCACAACAATCATAAAATTTTGAGAAAATTCTAAGTTCATTTAAAATTTAAAATTTTATGATTTTATTTATTAACTAATAATTTTTAAGATAAGTGCGTCTTTATGTAATGATTGAGCGACAGAGAGAGAGAGAGGGTCGACCCTTTCAGTGGTGGACCCCTCTAAAAACATACTATCTTATAATAGAGAAGAGTGTGCAAACAAGCGATTTCTATGATAAGTTTAGCAGTTTCATACAAACGCCTATCTCCCTACCTCCCCCAAACGGAAGATGTGCCAAGTCCCACTATGTAAAAATAAAAATCAAGTAGAAGGATTGGCTACGACAGTAGCTAAGCCTTCTATTTCAAAGAGAAATGAAACAGACTTTGATTTAGAGTTTTTGTATCGAGCTTCCAGATTGTCTAATTTCGTTCAATTGATGGACTATTAACAATTCGATAAGGTCATGTGTGTGAAGTAATATGTTTAAATTTTGCCATAAACACTATGCTCCGTGCAATGTAAACTTCTTATTTGTTCAAATTTAATGACTATGAAATTCCCATGATAAAAAATCGTCATTAAGTACAACAACTAAGCAAATTTGGAATATGTAAGAAAATCATATATTGTTTTTAAACATGCCAAAAGATAGACATACATACATACAATTAGTTTTTAAATTTTATAAATTTTAAAGGAAATCATTGCATGCTCATTAAATTCATTCTTAATATTGCATTCCAACACACGATTGAGATTTAGGAAATTTTGACAAATATATTTAAATCAAGGTGTTGGTACCAGACCTGTCTTGTCAAACTTCTCATATCTTAGCAGCACACCATGCAAAGAAGATCCTGAATTCCTCTCCCAAAATGTTCACTAGCACTTGTTTTTTTACTTCATCAATAATCTGTGTATGGGGTGGAAAAATGAGTTATTAACTCTACCTTTTTTATTAAAATGAGTTCTTCAAAGTTACGTGGAAATTTTCTTGTTTCACTGATTCACCATATGTCAATAACAATTCAATTTAGGTCTCGAGTAATTAGATGTTCCTTTGTAAAATATTGTAGTCAAAACCAAAGTGTTGTGAAATTTTGAATCACCTAATGTTCTTTATAAATAATATGAAAAATTATATTCCCTTCCCACAAAAATTTTAATCCAAGCTTGCATTGACATGTAATATTGTACACGTGTTTTTGAAATGTAGCAAAATATATAATATAAAAGGTGACATTTTAATAAAATTATAAGAAAATAATAATTTATAGAGAAATATGTGAATCCTTTAAATAATATTTCAAATATGTTTTCTCCAAAAAAATAACGTACCTTTTTCATATAAGAAAACCTTTCCCTAAAAGCTCAAGAGTATAGATAATTTTATGAAATTGTGAATTTTAGACGGTATAAGTATTTTTAAATAGATTATCAAATTCAAAGATTTAAAAGTAATGTCAATGTTTCCGTGACATAAGATAAAGTCTTTTACTTCACGCTTGTTATTAGTGGCTTCTTTCTCTATATAAGAGAAGGCCACATACTTTTAATGTTGGCTCACCTTTTAATTTAGAGCTTTAACAAAATTGCCTTTCATATTCAAAGGTTATATATTTTGTCAAGTTTATTTAGGATTAGTAAGTAATGTATTTATTTTGACTTAGTCTTGAATGTAATAATTAACTCAATTTATTGCATCGATTGATGTATAGAATTGGATGCAATTGCTTACCCCCACTCAATAAACCCGGAGGAATGTCTCATACCATACTTTCCTATGCACATACTCACTTCGAATTCAAACTTCAATTTCATTTATCAACAACTATAAAAGGGTCAATGATTACCTTATAACATGTATGGAATGCCAAACAATAAAATATTTTCCGGAGTGTCTTTATATAGAAAGGAACATTGGCATAAATTCAAGGCATGAGATGGACTTTCATGAATAATGGATATGCAAATAGATCTGCGCTTGGCACAGAGATAATTGGCACTTTTGTCATGGTTTACACGTGCCCGGAGCTCTCACGTCATTTTACAATAAATACAATTCATACTCCACCCTAAGCTCTATTTTATTTATATAAGGATTATAATCATCTTCGCACATAAATCAAACCATGCCAACCATGCTTTTAATATAGATGAAATCGCTTCTCAGAAGCTCTTTCGGATGGATCCACTGGGTTTCTATGATGGTTTTCGATTAAATTTAGAGTTTGTTGATGCATTAAAAGCACAACAAATTACATGATTGCCACCAGTTCTTTGTGAGCGGTCAATACCAACGCTGGGATTGAATTGAGCCAAGCATCAAATCGTTGAAAATATTCTTGGAAGTAACACATGTCCGAACTACCATATTTAATTCAATTTCAACATTTTGCAAAGCTTGAGAGCAATGCATGAATATGCTTTCTCTGAGGTGATTTGAATCTACACTTTCAACGACTCGTTTAAATTTTTAACTATGAGTCAGCTCCAAGTCAAAGAAAACGTTTTAACTATCTATGCGCCTTTTAGGCGCCTCCTCTAGTAAATTCATATGCGCCCGAAGTATTTATTTGTAATTTATATAGAGGCAAACGCTATAAGCCCATAGTTTAAGTTCTTGACCCTCGTGATAGGTATTAAAAGTATGAGATTAGGGATAGGGATTCTAATGCTTGTGATTATATCTTTTGTAATCTAGATCTATACCTTCTTGGTTGTAATATATTTTATTCCCTCTCGCTATAAGAGTTAGTGGGCTACACAACCGGGTAGGAAACACAACCATGCTGACTGTTTATCCACCCACTTGTTATCGAAAGCAAGCTATTCTAACCAAGCCAATCTAACTGCCCTATTATGTGTCGAATGAACAGTATTGAGAACAGTCTGATAGCTTTTCGGTGCTGAGTTCTCATCGATTTTGTGTAGCTACATCAATTCACTCTAAATTATGAAACGATGTTTGTTTTTTCTTTTCCTCCCATATCTCTCAAGGATGGTTTTTTCCAAATTTCTTCTCATCTTTCTTCACATTCTCACTTTTATTGTAATCTTTCTTCTCACGTGTTCTCCCCTCCAGTATTCTCCTCCGGAGCAAAATATAAGGAAATAGAATGGGCCACATTTATCAGGACGATAGTTGATTGAAGAGTTGGTTCTATCGTCGTCGATATGGCAGTGGTTTAGGTAGGTGGTCTAGGAAATCCAAAGAAGGCCTATAAGCGCAGATGGGATAAAAAGAGAAAGGGCTGGAACGCGACCTATCCTGAATTATTTCCCATTTTTTCGCGCTCGTCTTTATATGACGCGAGTTTCCATACGCCTGTGGAACATTTTATGATCTCCTTTATGAGGAAGCATGGGAAGTATGGGATGTATGGGATGGTCACCTCGGTCTTTACAAACGTGGGGAATGTTCGTTTAATAAACCGCAGGAAGCCTTTCCCAAGAATGATTATAATCCTATAAAGAAGTGACTGACTCCATAGGAACACAAGGTAAGAAAACTAAGAAGTGAGGAAGACCTCATATCTATTGGCGGAATGAAAATTGAAAAAAACTGAAGTATGACTGCTTTAGCCCACTAGGTGGTAAGATAGATCGATAACAGCAGCAGTTAGGTTGACTGGTTGTGAAGATGACTAACTGGGTGATGAGAGAGAACTGAGGTCTGATGGTTACTGGGCGTGTGTCGAATTAGAGATGTAGAGTTGGCCTTAAGGTGCGGCATTTATTAGATAGGGGGCATCAAAACCGTGTGGCCTTGGAACTAATCGAACATTGCAGATCTGGTTGGTGATTCTTCAGTAAATACAAAACCTTCCCTTTAATGCAATGAAACTATTTTGAGCTAAATATAGATAGGATACCACTCAAAGATCATCACCATAAATGCATATGCTTTGCTGCAAAAATGTATTATTAAAGAAGTATCACAAAATCGCATCCGAGGTATCTGAGAAAATGCTAAATCTTCAAATTTGTTATCATAAATTTATTAAAAACAAAGACTACATCAATCACGCCTCAAAATACTGCAAATTCTTAGTTCAAAATAGGAACGTGGAATTCGAGCATTCATGGAGGAGATATTGTAAAAGGACATCTCTCCAGCCTAATAAAACTGCCAATGCAACTAACTGAGCACTATTTCTAAAAGTAGATCTGCCAAAACGTCATCTACCTGCCTCACGAGGGAATAATTGAATTAATATGCATTCTTAACCTGAAGGATAGTGGTGGCATGAACTGTCGCACGTGGATCTGATAAAGAGCGATGAAGTTTCTAGTTTGAGAGATTTTCTTTTGTCTATCGCATTTATAAGTGTTGAAGACCAAGAACGTAGATCTAAACTGGAGGGAAACACATGGCGAATAATATTTGCAGGTATGCATTTTAGTCGGACAAAAAATACATAGGCGAGCTGCAAGGTTTATGTTTTCTTTTATTTATTTTGTTTGCAGTTTTTGTATGAAGAGTTGGTTGTAGAGCTATTTGCGGGCTGCGCATGGAGAGCTGTTTACAGAGTTGTTTGCACACTGCGCATCGAGGGTTGAAAGGCTCTATATTATTTATTTATTTATTTTTATTTAATTTATTTATGTTATTTATTTATTTTTTTTAAATTTGTTTTCTTTTTATTATATATATATAAACGTATATTTGTCTAAATTACATCATTTTATTTTTTAGAGTTTCTTATTTTATATAGGCATATATTAATGTTTAATTATTTATGTTATTTATTTATTTTTTTTAAATTTGTTTCTTTTTTATTATATATATTAACGTATATTTGTCTAAATTACATCATTTTATTTTTTAGAGTTTCTTATTTTATATAGGCATATATTAATGTTTAATTTTTAGTATTATAATTTTAATGCTTAATATTTAAAATTTAAAATGTTCTATGTTTGTAGGTCTAGTTTTTTAAAGAAACTTAAAACTAATATTTAAAATAAATAAACATTACTTTCTATTCTTAATAATAATAAAAATAAAAAGTACTTTTAGATTCAAAGGGTAAGAACCTAAATAATTCTTAATGCAAAATGATATCTATATTTTTTGTTTATTAATTAATTAATTTTATTTTTAATTATTAAAAGAAACTATTTCTTAATGCAATTTTATTTATTTATTTCTAGAATGATTTAGAAAATTATTAAATAAAAAATGAAAATGAAAAGAAACCATAAAAATTTTAAATTAAAAGATTAAAATTATTTTTAATTCCTAACAAAATTAGAAAAAATAGTAGTAATTAAGGCTATTTAGAAATAAAATTTTAACAAATAAAAACATTAAAGTAAATTAAAACAAATTTAATTTTAAACTGAACCAAAAAATTTATTTAAAAAAAAAAAAAAAAACCTACCTATTCTAATTGGAAATTAAAAATTATTTACATAAAATGAAATTTCCAATGTAACCATTTATCTAACAAAACTAAACAGAAATTCAAATCTAACTTTATAGAATGAAATCTAAGATGTATAAAAATATGCGAAACTAAGTGCTGAAAATGTAATTTAAAAAAAAACAAACAAAACTAATTTAAACTAGTAGTTACTTGGATCCATTGTTTGAAGTAGCTTCCATTTGCAGGATATTCTTCATGACTTTGATCACCCGAGATCCCTTCTTCATCCTTCTCAATTTTCTTCTTGCATAATTTCTTTTCGTATGATGTGCATAATTCTTCAATTGTCGATTCTTCTTTTGCTTCAGGAGGAGTAGTAAATATTTTAGCTACTATTAAGATCTCCTATTCTTAAGAAGAGGAGATCTCTGCTTCTGCTAGGATCTGGGCGAGCTTCTCTCAGCTTATGCTCATCCTAAAATTATTTTACTAGAATCAAATCAAGTACTAGAAAAAGCGAGTACATGACAAGCACAAAAATAGTAGCACAAAACGAGTGCAAAAACAGAGATAAAAAGGTACACAAAAATATGTACAAAACAAAGAATGAACAGATACAAAGTTAGAATCAAGTTAGTATGAAACAAGGGTGCCCAAAAATGAAAAGAAACCAAAAATTTTCACTACAAAACTATAAAAGAAAACTTGCATAAAAACAACTTGCATTTGCAGAAAATGAAAAAACTTGCAGGAAAATAAACACTTTGTAAAACCAATCAAGGATTTGGGGCGACCCACTAAAGTGGATACATCTGGATGTTACACCACAAAAATCCTGGAAATTCCATAGTGAAGTCATCCTTGCGTCTTATCATTCCCCCTCCCCCTTTCTATTTAAAAAAAAACTATCTACCTATCTAAACTTCGATCCCTTTTAGCACCTCCCCAGCAACGACGCCAAAATGTTGGTGCAAATATTAAACAAATTATTTAAACATATATATATATCCAACGATTTAATTGTCAACCCGGAGAGAGAGCATAGACTTGTGAGGTACATACAAAATATATGCAGGGGCATATTGTCGCTAAACTTAATCTATAACTGAAATTGAATCTAAGTTATGAAAACAGGAAATTGTATGGAAATAAATCTAATTGCAGAAAAAAATAAATTTGCATAAATTAACTTGATAAAGAAAGACTGAAATTGAATGAAATAAACTGGTATAAAGCAATCAAAATTAACTTGTGAGCTCATGGTAAATCTATACTAACAATTCATAAGAAAAACATAACAAGTCATAAGAAAGAAAGTGTTGAAAATCTATATTAACATGGAAGAGTACATGATTTGCATCAAATCATAATCTCCATTACAATAAAAAATCAATTCTATGACTAACTCTAAACTATTCTCTACTTCCAAACCACTAGAGAGATCTCTAGCCAAAATGAAGATAGAGCCCTCATATTTATACATGAATTCAAGATAACTGATCATAATTATAGATCCACTATTCTCTCAACTTATCCCTCAAAATCCTCAACAAATATACAACTCATCCCTTCGAATCCTCAACAAATCTACAAATAATCTTTTCAAACTCTCAACAAATATTGGATGAGATATTCTCTCCACATTTCCATGATCTTCTCCTTGAAGTTAGCTCACATCTAGAAGATGAAATTCGAATCTGAGGCTAGGTGCTCACTTTTGAGCTTGTTAAAGTCTTCAAATACACCTGTAAACATCACCAAACTCACCCAACTTTAAATTATAATGAAAATATGTTATTTTTCTCAATAATTAACCACAAATTCACTCAAAATACTAAAAAATAAATGATTTGGAAAATAGTATTTATAAACCCATATTTATTATGAAAGTGGTGAATATTAATGGTTTTATGGAAGGATAAGATATGAATAAGGTGACAAATGGTATAGGAAATATGAATAAAATGTGGTCTTTTTGCGGCTCAATAGAGGCCTCGGACACACTCTAGTTATCTGACACTGTTGAGCGACATTATTGATGCATATCCTTCCAGCTATGAAGAAGTAGCCAAGAAGAAAGGGAAGGAGAGTACCAGTTCAAGAAGAATAATGTCTAGGATGCGGTATCTGCAAGTTCCAGCATGTAGTAGATGGAAACATCATGGGATACAAGGCAAGATTTGTAGCACGAGGCTTGTCACAAAAAGAAGGCATAGACTACGAAGAGACATTTGCAAGCACTGGAAGTTAAGACACATGATAGTCAGACTCATGTGTGCAAATTAAAGAAGGCCTTATACAAGCTCAGAAGGGACCCATAGGATAACACATAAATGAGGAGCTTGGATATCACCTATAGTAATGAAGATCTTAACCTTTGCTACAAGGTTGAAGATGAAATCCTATAGAGGATGACAAGCTCACAGATGGGTGCGAGAAGAAATTTTGAAAAGGTTCAAGATAGAGGTTCTTTGTATCTAGTGACCCTATATGGATACTTAGAATAATAGTAGCAGAGGAAGCTACTTGTCACTCCAGTACAGAATGTTTCAATTCATAGATTACGAAAGGCAGAGGGAGAATGATGCTCCGCTTCAGAGGGAGTGACTACAAAATATCCTGAGGTTCGACATGATACGATAGGATGGACAGATTATTGATGGCTCTAGGATTTACTCAGAGTAAAATAGATTCCAACCTTTGCTTCAAGGTTGAAGGTGGAAGACCAGTAATGTTTTTGTTATATGCAGATGACTTGTTCTTGACAGGGAAAGAGGAACTCATTAAAGCTGCAAGAAGAAGACTTGCTACTGAGTTCGAGATGAAGGACTTGGGTATGCTTCACTACTTTCTAGGCATAGAGGTGTGGCTGAGTGGAGATCCTGAAAAGGTTCAAGATGAAGGAATGCAAGGACATGGAGATACCTATGGTATCAGGGATGATTTTAAGAACCCCCCCTAGATTTATATGTATAAAAAATAGGAGAATCTCTCCGATATATAGGAAAATTTGAGGGCGATTTTATCAATAATATAATATTTATATATAAAAAATTTGGCGAATCTTTCATTTTATTATATAATGTTGTAAAATATTGGCGAATCTTTCATTTTATTATATAATATTGTAAAATCTTGGCCAATCTTTCAGTAAGTTATAAGATATTGTAAAATCTTGGTGAATATTTAACTTCATTATAAAAAATTGTAAGAAATGGTGAATACTTCATTGATTTATAGAATATTGTCAAAATAGAGGAACAACAAAATTACTCAAATAACATGAATCACATCATCAACAACAGAACATGTAGACTCATAAGTAACAACTGGAAGGTGTCAGTGAAACACAACTGCACTAACTAGATTTAGGGCAAGTGGGGACTCCACTTATTATCTCATCCCTTAATGGTCCAACGGACATGTGGGGACCTGAATCTTGACAAACTGATAAACTGATAGAATCATACATTATGCTTGATCTTGGCCTCCACTAGCTAATTATGGTTATGGAGGCTAATACAATTACACATTGTAATTATGCCAATTGATTATTGCATTAGATGAATGTTGGTCCTGTTCCAATAGGTATCCTACAATCAATGCATAGACCATTTTTCTCTTTTCTTAGTTATGTAGAGATCATTTATTTTTTTGAATAATGATAAGTATTTACAAATAAAATATACAATCAGTGCAAAAGAATTGAAAAACTGAAGACAATTAATTCATGCAACTAAAAGTTAATAAATAAATCTTTTCTCAAACCCTAAAACCAACCTTGATTCAAGATACAACAAAGGGTTAAATCAAGCATCGAATGAGAACTAGAAGCATTCAAAGGACTTAACATAATATTTAACCAAAATACACACAAAATTCAAAAATCGACAAAATGCTTCAAACAAAAGCAATAAACAAACCATAAAAAAATTTCAAGATATTCGTGCTAAACGCCAACATGGTTTCATGTACTTAAATGAGCCCATTATTACTTAGCGAAAGTGTTGTCAAATTAGTTATTTATCATTTAATGTTAGGAAACTATCTATGTGAAGAGATAGCTCCTAGGCCCAGCTTTCTCAAATTCCAACATCATTTGCTGTCACATACAAGAAAGATACAATGTAAGAGACAAATATAAAACCATCAATCTTAAAATAAGTTGCATGAAGGTAATGTAGCTCAAATAATCAATGTTACAACAAAAAAGTACAATGTAGAATCTATTTGTACCTAAAACATGAACTCAAATTCATATACATTGATCACCACTAACCAGGAAGGGTACATGGAACACCTAGACCAAAATAAGACTCAAGAAGTTTAATAGTATTAGGCTTTAGAACATGGTTCTCTTGCAAGTAGGATTTAGTCATTCAAGTCTGTCCTTGAGTAGTATTTTAGTAATACTCAAGCCTGCCATCGACCTTCTTCTGTTCAAATTTAAATCCAATTATTTTGTGTAGATCCCATTATAAATGACTCTTCCCATAAGGATCACCTCATCATCTTTCTCATGTAAATCCAAAGTTCACAAGGTTCAATAAGACATATATAGAATCCCAAAAAGTCACGACCTTATCTACAACAACCCACAAGGTCAAGCAAGGTCACAAATGTCGCGACCCAACATAGAATCGTCAATACAGTCACATACAGTCACATTCATTGACTCTTTCATTGACTCTTTCAATGAATTTTAATTGACTCTTTCATTGACTCTTTCCCTGAAGGAGGTATAACACTAATACAATTGGAAGTGTCAATGAAATGCAACTACACTGACTAGATTCTGGGAAAGTGGGGACTCCACTTGTTATCTCGTCCCTTAATGGTCCAACGGACATGTGGGGACCTAAATCTTGAAAAACCAATAAACTAATAGAATCAGAGATCATGCTACACATTATTCTTTTGGCAAACAATCCACAGAATTCAAACAAGGATGACATAAATCATGCCGTAAAATCCCAACATTCATGACCTAAACATATGTATACTTTGTTCTATGTAACATAAAGGATCATTTCCTTATATGATGACAAATGTCTCCAATGGTGTGTACTGAATAGGTATATAATGCCCCATTTTTAACACAATTTCTATAATTTCTTATTCACCAACTTGAAATAACAATAATTGACATCACATCAAAGAAGAAATGAATAATATATCAATGAATTCTAAGCCCAAGTTGTACAACTTGCAAATGAACCTTTGTATATTTAGCCAAAATGCCTAGCTTTCGAAAGATCCACTAAATGAATCTATGTATTTAGCATAACCTATCCTTTTGAAAAGGAAACTGAGATGCTCTATCTTCATCAAAACACATTAGATAGAACACTTATCCTTCATATTTTCTTTGTTATACAAAGCTAACAATGTATAGAAATTAGAGTAACAATGTCAAGCATAATATCAATCACTACATGTAATATAGATTCTATGCGTATAATCCCTTCATCATCTGCACACACAATTCTCATGTTTATAGATTCCCATTGATTATCTGGATTTCAATTGCTAAACTCATTCAATTCCATGTAAGATAAATATTTACACAGATGACTTACTCTTCCATCAGATTAAAACAAGCTAATAGATTCTATTTTCACTGTTATTCAACTAAAAGACTTCATATAGAAAATCACTCCGTTTATTATTTAATTTTCTGAGCCTGTCATACAATGTATAGATCGAGCCTGTCATATTTACTTTAAGATCTGGGTATGAATAATAGCAACAAGCAATCTTAAATCCCTAATTCTAGGTGCTTTCTAGGCATGAAAAGATTGAAAAGAGACCCGTAGCAAGTTTGGGAATCATTCATGAGGTAAACAGTCTTCATCTTGGGTTCTGAGTTTAATTCTACCATCAAAAATGCCCTAGTACTCAAATCTAGGCAGTTTTGAGCACAAATAGTTGCCAAAAGTCATATTGCAGCCACTGAAAAGCAATGACCAAAAGGCTATAGCAAATTCTAGGTTGAGATTGAAAGTAGAAGTACCATCAAAACCCAACTCTAGTCTCTGAGCATAAACAATAGTAAAAATCATCTAAACTTTAAGTCTGGATAGTTCTGAGTTTTATGGTACAAGAGGCCCCCTACGATGATAAATGAAATTAGAAACGAGTACACATTTTAATAAGTAATCTACAAATTTCTATTAATTTGTAAAAGGGATTAACTAACATTTTTTTAAAACATCATAGGAATAATGATTTAGAAAATAATAAAACACACTTCTAATGAAAGGAATAATGATTTAGAAAAGAAGAAAACACACTTTCTAGTCCTTACCATATTTGTTTCCTCATATATCAATTTCCTGCCAATTAATGTGTGATGGTCCTTGAAGATAGGCTGTCTGACTACTAGTTACTTTGCCTTATAAATCATGAAATGAAAAACTATGCAAATTGCTGAATCACATAGCATCCTCACATGAGTGATACACATGCTAGACATGGCCACAAAGCTCCTTCTGTAGTTCTCCATCTAATCACATCCTCAATCTCCTAATAATTATACAAGTGTGTTGAAAAATTCTTGTCATGTTCAAATTCTTAACCAAATGCCATTTTATACTCTATGCAATCACTTCAACACTTTAATTTATGCTGTAAGTGTTGCTTGCTGTAACAACTAAATGATTCCAGTTACTTGCCATAAAAAACTAACCATGGGATTTATTGATTGTCAACATCAATTCATGATGCAAGGAGTACCTGAATTGGTGGATGATGAAATATAGTTGGGGAATTCATACAAAGAACATGTAAACAAGAACCTATGATCTGTTGATGCAATTAACTAGGAGGTCAGCCAAGGGAAATTGATTCTTATGCACCTTGGATCCCAGTTGCAAAGTTCAAACCTAGTACCAAACAATAGGCATCCCTAGGGTGACAAGCTAGGAAATTTTTCTAGGGTTTCCTCTTGTTACCCCCCTATTTGCATAGGGTGTTCTCTATATCAGTTAGTGGGAATATGTGCCACCATGCCATCTTATGACCGTTCAATGTGATGAAGGGTTCACATCTAATCATTAAAAGGCTTCCCTAAACAATGTTAGTCTTCCTCCTTCCACTATAAAGTAGCCTCAACATGTGTGCAAAGAGAGGGTGCCATGGAATTTCTAAATGCCCCTAAATATGTAGAAGGGTTCCAAGTCACTCCAACCTATGGGAAAATTATCCTAAATAGAGCTCAAGAACACAAAAGCTCATCCTAAATATAGAAAAATAGAGCTCAAGAACACAAAATCTCATCCTAAATACAATAGAAGCATAACCCATACCTTAGAGAAAGATAAAGAGTGCCAAGAATTGTGATAGTCGAAAGATAGAATAACATCCAATGATAACCTCCTATTTGGTGTTTTGGGGACTTTAGTAGCTTGAAAATTTGACACTTTTTCCTCATGGGTAGCCTCATAGCCCAGTACAGAGGTGGCATTCTATAGTAGAACAACCTAAATTTGGGAGGAAATCAAACACCTCATAGCCTAGTATGGAGGTGGCATTCTATAGTAGAACAACCTAAATTTGGGAGGAAATCAAACTCCCCATAGTCAACTGCATTGGAACATTTTTTATTAAAGATAAAGAAAATAAGTTTATTTCCTTTTTTCTTATTCTAAGAACTATTTTGTATGAGGAATAATTTCAATTTATGATCTTTGGAATGTGTGGATTATGTTCAAGGCAAATGAGTAGAAATGTTATGCACAGAAACTTGAACATCCATTGATGTACTTTTCTTTCTAGTTGTAATAGAAATTTGACCAGATGGTATTTATAATGGATTATATTTGAAAAACTTATTATGCATTATTATTGTTGGCCTTGCTAGTTGTCTTCACATTATGTTATGATTAGAAATGTGAACAACCTACAAAATGGTGAACTAGAGTTCAACAAATTTTGTTGACATACTCTGTAATTTTTCCTTTAATCTTGTGCCTTGAATTTGAATCTATCAACTACAACACTTATGATTTTGATTTGAATTTCACAAAACTGTGAATGTAGATGCATTGAAATAATCTTACGAGTTAACCACCTGTTGTGCACCTGATTTGGGAATCTACAAAGTATGTTGTTGTAATCTATAGAATGTATGCTTCTCGTCTGTGTGGCTGTATGATATTGGTTGAAGTATTGGGTGAGTGGATCATAGAAAACACACAAATCCTATAATAATACATGTTGAAACCACACACTCAAGCCCTTTCATTATTTTAATGATATGGATAAAACCCTTGTTACAGGCCTCTTTGAATTAGACAGGTCCCATGAAGTGAGGCACAGTATAACCATGATACTTACTTCCATAGGTAGAGCAAGAAGAAATGGACTGATGGGTAGACCATTTTGTGTCCTGCTAGTGAATCTTGGATAATTGGAATGATGGACATGGGATTTCTAATTGTTGGATACTTAGATAAGTTGACTATTATACATTTTCCAGAAACTTAAACCATGAGATAACCAGATCCAAGTCTCTAATTTCTTAGGGATTGGCATGATATTATACACCAAATTTCAAAACAATAAAAAAAATTACTTGACAGTCACAGCATCGTGTAGGTATATCTGCAAGCAACATTAGTGTGATAAAATTAATCTCTTAAGATCACCTTCACTAGCTTCCTGATCTCTATAATTTCTTAATCCAAATAATCCATGAACAAATAAAAGAGTTTACATTCACCAGGATGTTTAGATATCCCTCCTATATTTTTCACATGTTTTTATATCAGAACTTTGAGCACTACAAGTGTTTGAAGTTGAAAATGACATATGAAAATGGTATCCTAGTTCCAATACATAATTGGAGTAATCGAATTCTAAGAATACCTAACAACGCCAATTATACTGAGTTTAGCAACATTGTAATGAAGATTACATAAAACATTATCCATGACTCTTTTCCACCTAGAATGTTTCTTGAGAATAAGAAGCGGGTTATAATTTACCCTTGATACAAGGATATGTAACCAGTTTATATATGAAGAGTACCAAACTTGAAAGAAGGTGACTAAGGGCCAAAGGACATGGAAATTTCTACTTGGAGTACCATACTACAAACCATATTTTCATGCACACAGTCATTACTGAGGAGGTTCACAAATATTAGATATCAAAACAAGGTGTGTTTCTCAGTCTGTAAGGAAGCAATGTTACATTCCTTATGATGGGATTTTAAAGGAGGTGTGCTCCCATATCTGTGTAGCAGATGCTATGATCTAACTCAGACATCACTGGCCTTGTTACTTCATTTTCAGATTGGAAATTGCATCTTGCACTGCCAACAAACTTATCATGCATTTTTCTATCAACAATCATTTCTCACCCAACCTCTTCAGCATTAATAAATCTATTAACAATCAATTTGCACCCAAACTCATGGAGAAGAAAATACTTGTCTTCCTTCAAATCTTGCTTGCAAGACTAGATATCTCTGTCTTCGGCAACAGAGATAATGGTAGAGCCATCAACTTGAGGAATCAAATCAACTTTCTTAATATTCTCAAGTGTATTCAACATGAATCGACAATGATCCTTTATTTTTTCACACTATGATGTTGGAGAATCACCAATAGACCCTAAATGCATTTCCTACTGTTGCAGAGCAAGTAAGAAGGGAAGAGGAATAATAGGACCCTATAAAAGCTGGGCACCATTTTGTTCAGAAAAATGATGCTCTCTTTTCATTTATAAGTTCTAAAAATGAAAAAGTGGCATCTGTACATAATCAGTAGGAAAAGTATGAAGAAACTTTGTAGGGAGGTTCCCTTTTGATGAACAAATCTTTGAATATGTTGCAACAACCAACTCCAAAAGCATCAACTCTTGAATAGTGGAACTTTTTCAACCATCACAAACAGGAATGATGATCATTCTTCTACAGAGAAGGTCCAAAAGGTACTTTCAGGGAAAATATCAACAACAGACACAGTAAATGTATTTGCAAACAAATAGAAGCCAACTTTAGTGACTCCATAAATGGTCACTTAAACTCATCCCCAAATCAATTTGCAAAGAGAAATTAAACTCCGAAAGTAATGCCCACAAGAACAACAATTTACCATCATCAAAGTGATTTTCTAAGTTAAAAATTAAATTTGAAAATACATGCCCATAGAAGCTTCATTACTATGTTTTGCATTTACAGAGTTGTACTCCATTTCCCAGAATCACCACAGTGATTTTGAAAAGGAAGAAATCTAAATCCAAACCCTTAGCATGTTGTCCAATACCTTAGCTGGAAATCCAATTGTAACTTTCAAGTTGCATATTTAAGATAAAGAAATTGGGATATATATGGTTAAGCTTTCAGTCACACAATAGGCCAGCAACCCAGAAAAAATCAACACAAACAAATTCTACCATTAAAGGATTTTGCTTATGTGGAGTGAGATTGCTGGCTCTATTTGAGCATGTTACAGACTGCCACAACTCATACAAAATCGTTCCCAATGAGATAGAAAACCCCAAAGACAGGTAGAGGATAACATAGTTGGAGATGCCATCCTGTGGTGAGGTCTCCATCATTTCAGTATGGCGGCTTGCTAACATCCATTGATGAGCTTAACTTTTCAGTTAGTTAAGACAAGGCAAATTACATATCAAATTAACATAGTCAATACTCATCAATTAAATTCGTGGTATAAGCAGAAATCACACAACCAAGAGGGAGAAGAGATTTCGTTGAGTTATAATGCCATCAAAAGAAGCTGATGCCATCGATATAATCCCAGTGGTTGTTTATTCAAACATGTAGTGAAAGTTGGGCATGAATTTTGCATTCCATGGTCAATACATACCTCATGTATCAGTAATATACTAATCTCAAGCTACAAAAATATACATCTATATTTTGTTTGAGTCACAAATAGTGGTTAACAACTCTAATACCTGTTTTCAGTATTCACAAACAAAAATGTACCTGTTACCAAAAATTCCAGCAGCAAACTGATTCTGCATCAATTCACCTACTAAATGTCTTCACAATTGCCATAAACAGAGTTTGCCTTTTTCTAAGTAGGTTATATGCCCAACTCTACCAACAATCATGGTTTCAACGAGAATAGCTTTGTAAGAAAATAAATTCCTCACAATCACACTGGTTTATAAAATTGAAAATCCACCAATTAAGCATGGAAGTATGATTTCATATAACAAACATATTGAGACTAACATTTCTAATTTGCTGCCATAACTCCAAAAAAGACAACAGAGTAACTCAATCCAGAATATCATAAAAACATAGGAATTGCTCTCTAAGCTTCATGCACTAAACCAGCATATATCATTGACAATTTTAGAAAATATTTCCCAGAAACAATAATGAAAAGACAGGATATAGTGCTAAGTCTCATCCCTAGTCCTCCTTTACCAAGATTTTAGAGCTATAATTCTCCAGCTCTTTCAATCATCAATTTTATGGCCATTTTTATTTTAGCAGAGGTAAAATAAATCCCATAGCCATTCATACCAGCAAATATTCCACTTAACAACCATAGATACATGTGGCATTTCCAACAGTCTGTCATATTAGTTCATTAACAACTCATTTCCACATTCCCTTAGCACGTGTTATGTAACATAGACAATGTTTTGGTTCACATCAAAGTTGTCTTTTATCTCTTGACCTTCTCATTGATCCTTTATTAGAATTGTACCACTTTAGGAACATCATTCGATGAAGCTTCCAACACTTTTCATCTATGTTCCTAGCTACATTAAAATATTTGCATTGAAATTTTCTATAGGGAAATTAATGCAAATTCATAAATTTGACCTCAACCTTGAGGTTTCTTTGAAAAATTTCTTTTGGAATTTCAATCTTAGGGATGAATCTGAAATATGAATTATATAAACATATACTAAACTTATTTTTCAACCAAATACACAAGGAAACTAAGAAACTAAACACAGAACAAATGCACTTCAACATAGCAATGTTGCAAGCCTTTAGGGCACACTTTCCATCATAAACCAAATATGAAAATTAATTTTTTATTGCATATTTATTACAATGATAAATATTCCCAATTAGATTCTACGTGTTTGTAAAATCACTTGATAAGTCTTCTTAATGTTATGTCAAATATAATCAACTCTATAAAGTATTAAATGATAATGAAAACATAAGTTGCAATTCAAATAAGCAAGTACATACAAACAAAATAATATAAATTTTTATAGCCACAAACTCCGTTTATCTAGGGATCAATCCCAACCAAGGATGGTTGCTCCAACAAAGATCCAAAAGAATATGGCATACACATTGGCAAGTCTTCCTCGGCACCTACACTTATATCAAACAAGTTCTTGATAGAAACAAGATAGTCTCCCACTATCTTCTCCACATCAAGCACTCCTATTAGTAGGGTTTCCAAATGCCACAAAACCTTTGTTTTCTTCCTTGCAAGAACTACAAAATAAATTTCTCCCTTTGGTCCTCTATGGTTCCTCCCAAACCCTAGATTCCCTTGTTTTATTTGGGGAAAAATCTAACCTTATTCTTGTCTTGAATCTTCTCCAGAACCCTAGTGCTCAAGACAAAGAGAGAAAATACAATGAAAAAGAAGCACAAAGAAACTAGTTCTCTGTAGCTCTCAAATATATGACACAAGGAAGTGATCATATCATTAGCATGAATGAAATAATGAAAATACTATATCCTTCATTTATTAATATGAAAGGCACACAAGAGTACAACAATATCAAAGTGGAACTTATCCACAACAAGAAACCTAGCCAACTAAGCATCAACTTAGGCCCACATGTGAAGTGCTTCAAATCTAATTGACATGTTAAGCTACAAGGAATGCATTACCAACAAATATGGGTTCCAAGGTGAGTGATCCACAAGATGTTTCCAATGCTACTCCTCTAAAGGTTTCCAATGTTACAATGCTCCCTCCTAATCCACATGTGCGTTTGGGTCCACCGCACCTACACGATTACTTCTCAACCCAAGTATCCTAATTTAAAGTACAAGCATCCATGTAAGTAACCAAGTTCCCTCATGCTACCTAGTTTTCAATGA
Source organism: Pseudotsuga menziesii (assembly GCA_001517045.1). Classification (NCBI taxonomy): domain Eukaryota; kingdom Viridiplantae; phylum Streptophyta; class Pinopsida; order Pinales; family Pinaceae; genus Pseudotsuga; species Pseudotsuga menziesii. Next base: position 53,927 of record LPNX010392455.1, on the reverse strand, counting down.
ATTCCTCCAAGATGGTAGATTCTCCTCCAAGTGTATTTTTCCTCCCAAGAAAGCAACAAACCCCCATGTGCACACCTCATGAATAAGTCATGAAGTTACATGGGTCTCTAGATTCCGAAGGAAGACTACCACATTAGAATCAAGATAAGGAATGGAAATACATGTGGATTCTATCTACAATGTGTATGTCTATCATGGTGCAACCAAGGGTAATTGATACGCGATGCACCCCACATCACATGAAATAGTACCAAAAATGGTGTAATCACTTTCAAGGTAACCTTGAAAGCTAACACTTCCTCTTTACAAGGAAAGTGCTTTCATAAAACCTTGTCTACTCCCTTTGAAACTTAACCAAACCCACCATTTGCAAACTTGAACATGTTGTAGTCTTAGGAATAATCATTTCCCCTCATAAAGGAACTAGTACAAAAATCATTCTCCTCCATCAAGCCATTACACCTCACCCCCCTTAAAACAAATGGAAGTCACCAATGCAATATGGTTACCAAATCTCATAAGAGGCAACTCACCCTCATTGAATATTTGGGTACTCCTACATGCTCTTATGCATCCTACAATATTTGAGTAAGTTGTCTTGACTTCTTTCATATTGGATTAGAGGATGAGGTCATGTCCATTCTCATACACTCATTGTTCACACCTAGATACGATTCTTCTTTTTCCTCTAAATCAACATCTAGAACAACAACCCTCTCACTCCCTTCAATAATTAAAGATGATATCTTTGATCTATAGGAGGATACATTCTCATCAAAATTCATATCTCAACTCACCATAATTTTTCATTGTGTTGGAATGTAGATCCTTAAGATTAATAACTCTCATTGTCTCCAACAAAATAATATACTATCACAAGTTACATCTTGATCCTCCCCTTTGTTAGGGGTTTGACCAGTTTTGAATCTAAATGAACATAAAATTGGACCATTAGCAACCTACAACACTTCAATATCCTTCATATAATATTCATGGGTCAAAATCTTCAAACACCACATCAAGGTTTTTTCAGTACATCTTACAGACATGATTACACATCCATACAAGACCAAGATAATTGGATCAAATCTATCAAAATCATAAAGCTAAAAGTATGCACAAATCACATCCATCTTGAAATACCAATGTTGTAGTGAAAAAAACAACCCATATAAGGCCTTCAACAAAATGTAAAAATGGGTCTCTTTCCCATACACCTTAAAAATTCTATCAACTAAATCAAAACCCTCAACAAGGTCAACTCCCTCTTTTTGAGAGAATCCAACAACCTTTTCATAGTATTCTCAATAATTCCATTAGTTGCAAGCTTAGAATCAATCATTGATTCTATATTAGGTTGAAACTATCTCCATGGCATCCCACCATACATGTTATATATATGCCTTCGCAAAACTAGAAGTCTCACCCAACATTCCAGTAGGATGTATAAATGCCACAAGGTCAATAGGTAACTTGTAAATTCCACCATATCCTATTCCTCTAATGAAATTCCTCAAATGTGGTAGACTATAATAAATAATAATGCATTGTTTTCCTTCAAATGTAACCATACATTGAAAATCTTTCATACAAGACACCAAAAGAATAATTTTCTCCAAACCGAGAAGAAACAAATTATCATTCAACTTAAGAATATTAGTGGATGGAATATAGAAGGAAATGGGATTAACCACTAGGAAACAGTGTTTCCTTTGCCACACATTAAGTAGTTGACAGGGGAACTTTCAAAGACATGGAGCTTCTTGTTTCTACCTCATGGAAACTGGTAAATGGATGAAAGAAATGACCAACGAAGACAGAGGCGGGAGGATAGGGCAGGGCAGAGAAAACAGTAAGAGTAAGAGAGGGTCTGACCTCCCCAATTCCATTTTTTACTTGCCAAGTCAAAGAAGTTCAGTGCAGAATTCAATTTCGGCACTATGGACATTGAAGAACTTAGAGCAATGGCTATAGCTTCCATGCCCAACAAGAAAATGAAGAGAAAGTAGTCGCTGCTGCACCCACTCTCATCTTGGAAATTTATTTCCACAAATAATTTGTTCGACAGAAATGGGACACAACTACAAGTTTCTAGTGCACAATCAGTTCCATTATGTGTCTGTAAGGAAAATGATGACTAATTCCTATGTATTCAGTAAATTTATGGAAAGAACAGACAAATCAAACAGTGCACTTGGGAAATCTTGCTCTGTTTTGAAAATTATTGTTGCAAGCTCTGAAATAACATTTCTATATAGTCCCAAAGTGTTTGATGGAAGCCCATAAAGGTTCAATTTGGAACTATAATAGTGCTTGTATCAATGGACCTTTCTATTCCTTCCCACTCTAGACAAACATAAAGATGGTCATATTTTGTCATAAGTATGCACACTTGGATCACACGAAAAAAGATACTAGTATTAAAATCCTGAACTTCAAAAATCTTGTAATATGTTATCTTTTAAATATTCATGATGTTTTAAAAATTGTTTACCAATTTCAATTTCAATGGCACTAATTAGGCACTAATTATTGATATTAATTAATAAACTTGTTATAGATTTATCTACTAATGATTTTGGACGAACCTGAGGTCAATTCTTCTACTTCCCAAACTAAAAGGATAAGGGGCTAATATGACAATAGCTGGCTAGATTTGAATCGCAAATTTACAACCAATGCCAATCTTTCAGCGCAATCTTGTGAAGGAAAATGATTTGATATTTTTACCTAGTGAGCATTGAGTTCACTGAAAATGAAACATGTCTCTTTTGATTTGCAAAGACAATCAGAAGGAAAGGCTCCACATTAGACAGTAGATTCACCATTCCACCTTTCGGTGAAATGCAATGTCTACCTACTGCTAAAAAATGAAGGATACAAGTATCTTCATCTAGGTCAACTTACTTTCTAATGCAAACAAAACGGAAGCATGGAAAAGGAAAAGAGAATATGTTCTTCGAAACTGTGACTTTGTTATCTTAAAAGTGGATATTTATAAACAATTGTTTTGACAAAATTGGAGACTAAACTCTAAGATAGATCTTTAACCTGTTATAGACTACCTGAGAATAACTCGCCATATGAGTACAACTAAAAATAGCTGATGCATCAAATATACAAAATATTAAACCCCCTGTCTCATCACCTTTGAAGCAGGACTAAGCTCTTTTAAATGAAAACATCCATGATCTTCGATAGAAGCCACATAAACCAACATTTCCTAAAGAAGAAACAGATCGCCAGGGACACCAACTACTATTAGCACTAACTTTAAGTGAATGGAAGTGATTAGATCATTTAAGGATAACTTTGAGTGAATGGAAGTGATTAGCAAATTTAAGGATAGTGGGAACAAGAAAAATAAAAGGAAATGCAAAGAAATATATGCGACTCTTATAATCAGTACCATGTGCCCTGGCAAATAATTGCTAATGAGCTCCATGGCTGTTGAATACTATAACTTACACCCAGAATAAAACCAACAGAGTGCCAAGAATAATATCCAATGATGAAAATCTCATCAAGTTGTGGTCTAGCAACAAGGTTGAGTGCTCACAGCAATGATGGCTCAGGCTTAAAACCCAAAAGTCTTGCTCCCAGTACAGTTGATCAAAGTGTTTCAAGATGAGAGTCAGATCAAGGTGGCTACACTACTTCCAAAGTGTTCAACTAAGATGTTTTCAATGCTAATGCAGTATTCTATGTAAATGAGACTAAGTGAATGAGACTAAGTGCAATTCTTGGGTGACTTTGACAAAATTATTGATCAAAGTGTTTCAAGATGAGAGTTAGGTCAAGGTGGCTACACTACTTCCAAAGTGTTAAACTAAGATGTTTTCAGTGCTAATGCAATCTTCATTCTGTGAATGAGGCTAAGTGCAATTTTTGGGTGACTTTGATGAAATTATTAACCAAGAGGTCTAATTGCAACAGATCTCTCATAAAACTCTCCTTCCCACTCCAATCAGAAAAAGGGTTAAAAACTTTAGTTACCTATACAAGTAAAAATGTTCATAATTTGATGAGTGGTGATTTATGAAAACTCAAATCAAGCAATAAGAGAACCAACTGAATGAACCATATCTAATACCTTGTCCCCTATTCACCATAGAATACTGATAATGTTATAGGGAAATGGACTACAAATTACCAACCATGAGACCATTATTTACATCCCTCTACCATAACTACCCAACATAAATGGATAATCCTAGAATATAATAAAATGGGTAATAAAAAATGCCATTTCTTTCAACCGATCTAAGTACACAAGTCATCACGTAAAGAAATTTGGCCAATAGATCTATGTAAATAAACTCAAAATTTCACAACCCAGATAAGCTAAATACATTGCATCTCTTCCTATTCTTACATAAGAAGTAGAGATCGAAAACATGTAGAGAAAGACAAATAATTGAAGGGGATTTGTGAGTACTAACCGTCTCCATCCTTGTCAAAAAAAATGAAAGCCTCCTTGAACTCAGAGATCTATTCCTCTGTTAGCTTTTCCATCATTTTCACGTAATGTAAGCAGATAGAGCACCAGAGGAAACAAGAGGATGCTCTGACTGGATTGCCCCAAGTCAAAGACCGATCTTACTTTCTTCTACTTCTCCTTGTTCCTTCTCAAAATAGAACAAGGGATGACTTCGATCGATTTGTACCTTCATTTATCTAAGTCCAGGAGATGCAATGTCTGATATATATAGGTGGTGGGTGCAAAACCCTGAGGTGTAAAAAAATCGTATGGTTTTTTAGTTGTAATGGGAGGTGTCATTGGTCCTTTGAATAAATCATGGGATTGAAAAGTGAATATGCTTGAAAAGAAAAATAGAAGGAAAAGCGAAGAAATCTATGCTACTCTTATAATCAGTACCATGTGCCCTGGAAAATAATTGCTAATGAGCTCCATGGTTGTTGAATACTATAACTTACACCCAAAATAAAACCAACAGAGTGCCAAAGATTAATATCCAATGAGGAAAATCTCATCAAGCTGTGTTCTAGCAACAAGGTTGAGTGCTCATAGCAAGGCCATACACTCTAGTAATTAGTGTCGAGGCCAACAGTTCACTGTGAAGCATTCTTCTCTCCCCGAGTCCCCATATTTCAGTTTCATCAAGTTTCAAGTTCAGATTTTTCTGCTTGTCATTTCCACAGCCTATCTGGAAAGGGAAGGAATGTCAATGTTCAATGTTCAACTATGAATGTCAATTGAGAAATGATGGACATTGGAATCATTTGAATTTAAAAATGAATTTGAATCGTTCTTTATTTACATGAATTTCAGCACTCATTTTTTCCATATATTATTGCATATATAAAATTTGATATATGTACCCTTGACATACCCCCGTCTCCTGTTTCGAAAGTGTCACACCCAAACCTACACCCATTCCCCAGTATCCATACCTTGGTAACTTAGCATGGAAGCTTATCTTAAGTGGAGATAGACATCAAGCATGCCAACTGGGCTTACATTTTAAATTTATAAGTGTGCATACATATTACAGGTTAGAAAAATTATGAATCTCTAAATCAAGCTCTGCCACGTGATATTTCTTGAGGCATGGTTCTGTATGAAGACCAAGGAGCTTTAGATAGAAGGTGGACATATTCTTATGAATGGAAAACAATGGTAGGTGTTTATAAAAACCCTATTCTATTTCAACATGCAGTGTTCCCATGGTTGGAACTAATGTCTGTGTAAACTAATCTGAATCAATTGAGTAAGGACAATTAAAAATGATGTCATAGACTCTAAGTTGCCAACCATATGAGAAAACAGTGTACATTGCCCAAGTATCAGACAAACATTAGACATCGACAGTAACTCTACGAGACTTCAATATCTTAATTATATATTGGCATGAAGCTTGCCAACTATGATTGCATTATAGATGTGTTCAGGTCAGAACAATGGTGAATCTCTAAACACGCTTTGCCACCTGATATTTCTTGTGGCATGTTTCTACGTTGGAACTCAGGAGCTTTACATAGAAGGTGGACCCTATCTTGTGAATGGAAAAATATGGTGGATGTTATGAAGCCCCAATCCGTCTCAAGGTACAGTGTACCCAGTGTTAAATCTGATGTCTATATGTAAACTGATTGGAATCAATGAAGTTTGAACAATAAAAAATTATGTGATAGACTAAGTTACTGACCAAGTGAGAAAACAGTAAACGTTGAAAAGTATCAGACAAACAATATATACTAGCAATAGTTCTACAATTTTAATGATTCAAAAGTCAGTGTTTTTCCTGTCTATACAACTCTTGAAGAAATGAACATGGTGTATCCTAGCTCTTTTAGAAGAACACCATAACAAAAGATAAGGAATCATTCTCTAGACCTTTACCTTGAGAGATTGCTCCTTTGCTGCTCAAATCCAACAGAAGATGGCACACAACTCTCAAGGACTGAACATGAAGACTCATCCCCTCCCAAAAGCATAGAAGGCCTCTCAGAAAAAGCCATTCTGAGAAAAAATCTAGGATTTAGAAAAGAGCTATTGGCAATGATCAGTTTTATATTCGAAATGTGCAGTGTTGACTATAGAAATCAACCCACACTTGATTAAAATTTCTAGAAAAATATCATCAAGGTGTGGTCTAGCAACAAGGTTGAGTGCTCATAGCAATGATGGCTCAGGCTTAAAACCCAAAATTCTTGCTCCCAGTACAGTTGATCAAAGTGTTTCAAGAGGAAAGTCAGATCAAGGTGGCTACACTACTTCCAAAGTGTTAAACTAAGATGTTTTTAGTGCTAATGCAGTCTTCTATGTGAATGAGACTAAGTGAATGAGACTATGTGCAATTCTTGGGTGACTTTGACAAAATTATTGTTCAAAGTGTTTCAAGATGAGAGTCAGGTCAAAGTGGCTACACTACTTCCAAAGTGTTAAACTAAGATGTTTTCAGTGCTAATGCAGTCTTCATTCTGTGAATGAGACTAAGTGCAATTTTTGGGTGACTTTGACGAAATTATTAACCAAAAGGTCTAATTGCAACAAATATCTCATAAAACTCTCCTACCCACTCCAATCAGAAAGAGGGTTAAAAACTTCAGTTAACTATACAAGTAAAAATGTTCAGAATTTGATGAGTGGTGATTTATGAAAACTCAAATGAAGCAATAAGAGAACCAACTGAATGAACCATATCTAATACCTTGTCCCCTATTCACCATAGAACACTGATAATGTTATAGGGAAATGATTTGACTACATAGTACCAACCATGCGACCATTATTTACATCCCTCTACCATAACTACCCAACATAAATGGATAATCCTAGAATTTAATAAAATGGGTAATAAAAAACGCCATTGCTTTCAACCGATCTAAGTATACAAGTCATCACATAAACCAATTTGGCCAATAGATTATAGATCTATATAAATAAACTCAAAATTTCACAACCCAGATAAGCTAAATACATTGCATCTCTTCCTATTCTTACAGAAGAAGTAGAGATCGAAAACATGTAGAGAAAGACAAATAATTGAAGGGGATTTGTGAGTACTGATCGTCTCCATCTTTGTCGAACAAACTGAAAGCGTCCTTGAACTCAGAGATTTGTTCCTCTATTAGCTTGTCCGTCATTTTCACATAATGTAATCAAATAGAGCACTAGAGGAAACAAGAGGATGCTCTAACTGGATTGCCCTGAGTCAAAGACTGATCTTACTTTCTTCTGCTTCTCCTTGTTCCTTCTCAAAACAGAACAAGGGACGACTTCGATCGATCTGTACCTTCATTTATCTAAGTCCAGGAGATGCAATGTATGATATATATAGGTGGTGGGTGCAAAACCCCGAGGTGGAAAAAAATCGTATGGTTTTTCAGTTGTAATGGGAGGTGTCGTTGGTCCTTTGAATAAATCGTGGGATTGAAAAGTGAATATTCTTAAAAAGAAAAATAGAAGGAAAAGCAAAGAAATCTATGCTACTTAGTATAATCAGTACCATGTGCCCTGGCAAATAATTGCTAATGAGCTCCATGGTTGTTGAATACTATAACTTACACCCAAAATAAAACCAACAAAGTGCCAAAGAATAATATCCAATGAGGAAAATCTCATCAAGTTGTGGTCTAGCAACAAGGCTGAGTGCTCATAGCAACTAACCTGTAAAAAGCCTACAGATAGAAGAAGATTCAAGAAACTAACCTGTAAAAAGCCCACAGATAGAAGAAACTTTGTGAAATTGCTTTCCACGAATCAACTCAGCCACTATAAAGACTAATTTGCAATAGAAATCAAGCTTGATGTTCAGCTTGAGTCCTGACTCTTGCACCATTATATAGGTAAAAAACTTACTCACTTGACTAAATTTATCCATGTTTTTCTCAAATATGAACCAAATCCAATAAAAAAAAATTCCCCAATTGATTAAATCTCCACCTTTTACTCAAATAATTATCCACAAATCCAAATCCAAGACGAACTATGTCCAATTTACCCCAATCGAGGTCGAAGTAAGACCCATTTACCAAAATATTGATAAATCCCGGCGAAATACCAAATTTTTAATCGTATTCTCCATAAATGCTGGGCGAAATACCAATTTTTCAACCTATTATCCATAAATCTAGCAAACCATCTTCATTTCTCCTCCCAATGGAAAAAAATCGAGCACATTTGGGCAAATATCTCCTCCCAGTCGGAAAAATTCGGGCGAATGTGGGAAAAAATCAATATTTTCATGGGCTAATATTCATTTTCCAGTTTTTCCCTCTTTCGGGATGAATGCGATTTACCTTGGGGCAACTATATACAAAATAAACAATGGGCGAATTTATTAAATAAAATAAAAACATTTTAATATAAAAATTTGCCCACTTTTTTTTGGGTAACCCTTAAAATTCTCCATTGGGCTAAAATTCACGCTTAAAATCATCCCTGTATGGTATCAAACCTGAAGCTATTGAGTGATTCTTCACCAGAGACGATTGATGCCATGATGCATCATCAAATGATTTGTTCCTTGATGTGCCTGAAGAATACGAGACCAAATATTTGCTTTGATGCGAACACATTGAGCTAGTTCCTAACTGATTGCTGCAAAGCATATTCTGAGGTACGTGAAGGGTGCAGTTGATTATGGGCTCAAGTATGATATGAATCAGAAGATTAACCTAGAGGGCTATGTGGATTCGAATTGGGAAGGTAGTTCCATTTATAGGAAGAACACTTCGAGGTGCTGCTTCAGTATGGGATCAGGTGTAATCCTTTGATTTAGGAGGAAGGATTTCGGCATGGCATTGAGTACAACCGAAGGAAAAATATGTTTCCACTTGCTCAACTATTTGTGAGAGAGGATCGATGAAGCTCTAGTTTGTGATCCATATCAAGATCTCTCAAAAGAGGGAGTTATATCTTAGTTGATGAGACAAGTTGTCCAAGCATAAAATCATTGCGAAGCTCATAGGTTGCTCAGATGTAATTAGTCCTGTAGGTTGTCCTCGGATGTAATCAGTCCTGGCAAAGCTCGCAGGTTATCCTTGGACATAATCAACCCTGATGCAATTCTATGCTAGAAATGGCCAAAGTGAAGTTTGAGTACTTCAGGGAGAAGCTTGGTGTTCTCTAGATCGAGATTCCTTCCAAGGGGAAGTGATGAGTCCATGAGCCTTTCTGACATGGTGGTAGGTGGGGCCTCCCATGGTTAGATGTGAGTGCAGAGAATTTCTGACATGGTGGTAGGAGGGGCCTCCCATGGTCAGATGTAAGTGTAGAGCCTTTCTGACATGGTGGTAGGCAGGGCCTCCCATGGTTAGATGTAAGTGTAGAGACTTTTTGACATGGTGTTAGGCAGGGCCTCCCATGGTCAAATGTAAGTGAAGGGACTTTCCTTGAATGGTAAATGGTGTGTCTTGCCATGCTGATGGATGTAAGCGCTAGGCCTTTTTGATATGGTGGCAGGCTGGGCCTCCCATGGTTGGATATAAGTGCTGAGACCTACATCCAACATGAAAAAGGGTTGTCTCTGTAGTGGAAATACTTGCAGAGGCAAGGTACTGCATCCAGCATGAAAAAGGACTGGCTCTACAGTGGAATTCCTTGCAGAGGAAAGGTACTGCATCCAGCGTGTAAAAGGGTTGGCTCTGTAGTGGAAATCCTTACAGAGGAAAGATATTGCATCCATCATGAAAAAGGGTTGGCTCTGTAGTGGAAATCCTTGCAGCGGCAAGGTACTGCATCTGGAAAAGGGTTGGATTTGTAGTGGAAATCCTTGCAGAGGCAAGTTGCTGCATCCAACATGAACAAGGGCTAGCTCTGTAGGGGAAATCCTTGCAGAGGCAAGGTGTTGCATCCAACATGAAAAAGGGCTGGCTCTATAGGGGAAATCCTTGCAGTGGAAAGGTGCTGCATCCAACATGAAAAAGGGTTGGCTCTGTAGTGGAAATCCTTGCAGAGGCAATGTGTTGCATCCAACATGAAAAAGGGTTGGCTCTGTAGGGGAAATCCTTACAGAGGAAAGGTGTTGCATCTAGCATGAAAAAGGGCTAGCTCTGTAGTGGAAATCCTTGCAGAGGCAAGGTGCTGCATCTAGCATGAAAAAGGTATCACTATGCAGGGGAATTCCTTGCAAGGGAAAGGCAGTACATCCAACATGAAAAAAGGTTGGCTTTGTTGATGAAGACTTACATGGAGGCTAGGCCTACAACCAGCATGAAAAAGGGTTGGCTCTATAGAACTTCCTATGACGAGAAGAATTGAGAGATAGCACCATTTGCTCGAGATAGTGGGAGCAGTGATGATGATGACAATCCAGTGATGATACAACTTTGATGATGATCCAGTGATGATGATGATCCAGTAATGATCCAACTTTGATGATGATCCATCTTTGATGAATGATCCAGTGACAAAGACTTGTACTGATGAATTGTGTGAAGAGAATACCTTCATATTTAAGAGGGAGTGTTGATGTATTTGTAACTTCAGAATGTATTCACTTGTATATTTTATATATTGTATTTCTTTGTACCCCGATGTTCCTATCGGGAGAATCGATAATGTAATCAATTCATGTAAAGTCATAGAGGTTAACCTTCCTTTGTAAGTCAAGGGAAAATTCCCCACATTTGTGGGGTACTAGGGTTATTAGACTCTCCTATAGAAGTCGGCCATAGTGAGTAATTGTCAAGTGGAAAACTAGTATAAATAGAGAGTGAGACTCTCTATTTCAAATACACACTCACTCAACTGTAGCACATGAGTGAAAGAAGAGGAGCTCACACAAGTGAGAGAGAGAACAACTGTCGGAGACCATCTTTGTGTTTTTGGGTTTTACTTTTGCTATTATTGCTCATTCTATCTCTGAGGAAGTTGCAGGGTTTTTTCCTTCATGGTTTCCCTGAGGAAAATTCTTTGTGTCTCTTATCTCTTGTGATTATTGTTGTGCATGTTATTCTCTCATATAATATCCTAGATCATATTGATTAAATGATAAAAATATAACATATCCATGGGTATGAAATGAGATTTTGTATATCTATGCCTTGTGACCTAAAAAAATATGGTTTTTGGGGAGAATCAAGATATATCATGGAATACGAGATTTTTGTTAACATATGACAACATTTTAATGGCAGTGAATCTATTTTTGAGGTATGGGCGATACTCCAAAGTATTATACACAACTAGTTTTACTGCAAGGGTTTACCGTAGCGTAGATTTGGGGATTTTTTGCTTTTGGTTATTTTTTCATGAGAATTTGTTTTGGGTAGGGGAAACAAGGTATTCTCCCATGTAGATTGAGGGATTACGAGGCTAGTGCAATCAAAAGTTTCTATACTGCATGCATGTTTTTCATAAGTATGGAAAAATGCATTTCAAAGGTGGTAAGTGTTGCAGTAAGATGGTGGAGAAAGCAATACAATTTGATATTAGGGAAGGATTTTCAATTAGACAAAGGATGCCGCTCAAAAATTACCAAAACTCCTCCTGTACCTCTAAAGTTGTTTAGGGCTCTAATAAAATTCAGGGTTGAGATACAATTTCATTTTTAGAACTGTTAGTTCCTTCGCCTATACATTCAACGACTTGGGATTGTTCTATGGACATGCTTTAGTTTATGACTAGAACTTATCGATGATCTACGCATGCACAATTTGGAAGGCAGTGGGATGATAGAAAAGAATTCCATTCTTTATGATAGCTTCTGGACTAGGGGGATATTTCAAAAAATAGAACAATGGACTTATGCAATATGAATCTTGTACATTTAAATTTAGGATTATGCTACACGCTGGGGGAAATGGATGGACTAAGTGGTAAATATTAAGGATTTCCCTAGGGCCTAGGGGGATATTTCAAAAAATAGAACCAAAATTTATACGATATGAAGCCCGTACATTTAAATTTAGGATCATCCTACACGCTGGGGAAAAAAGATGGGCTAAGTGGTAAATATTAAGGATTTACCACTCGTGTACATCTAGGAAATCCAACGGTTGGTGAAGAAATAGGCACAAATTGAAAGATCAAGAACAAAGAACCAAAAGAACTATCATATATTATATCAAAAAATATCTTCTAGAATTATTGGCATAGGAAATAAAGATAAAGAATAAACCTCAATCAATGGATATGATCAGGTCATGTTCATGAGTCAACTCCAACTAAAATTGCACCTTAAGCTATGACGGAGTCACCTCTACTTTCATCTTTGACGCAGCTAGTCAATTCACAGATCTGGGCATCATTTAAAATGCTCCTGGTGTAAGGTATAAGGCATGAAACAACTGCATTGTGGATGACAAAAGCACGCCATCGATGAAAGAATTAGTTATTAGTTAATTAAGTTAGATTTAAGTTATTAGTTAGATAGGGTTTTTTTTAGACAAATTGTCAATTCAATAGTTTTTTTTTTAATGACAAAAGCACACCACCATGAAAGAATTAGTTATTGGTTAAATAAGTTAGATTTAAGTTATTAGTTAGATAGGTTTTTTTTTAAGACAAATTGTTAATTGATAGTTTTTTTTTTCCTTATGATAATTTGACATGATAAAATTTATTAATAGTAAATAGCATTATAGATTTATTTAGCTTTGTATTTTTCATACTTTAAGAAAGATCAAATATTTAGAGATGCAAACATTTTTTTCAAATTTTTATACTTTAAAAATAATTTGCATGTAAAGAAATTTAATCCCTAAAAATTAGATAAATCTACGCTAATAAGAATTAATCAATTATTATAATTATTATATATTAGTATTTTTAGGTTTTTTTAATAAAAAAATTTACGTAAGAAAATATTCATATTTCACTTAATCAAAAATTATGTTAATCAAAATCATTCACATCACTCCCATTGAAAAATAAATATTGCACAAGAAATAAATCAATCTCGATAGAACTTAATATTAACATTACCAAGCATAATAGATATAAATATCATTATAGTGGTAAAGAAAGATCAAGATATCTCTAATTAATAAATGAAATCCTTATATATATATATATATATATATATATATACAATTTAAAAATATATATATAGTTGTAATAACTAATCAATTTATAACAGTAGGGTTTTCCGGAGAATCCGCAGTGGCCATTGGTTGATGTCGACGTTTCGATTCCAAATCGAGAACCATCATCAGGACAACAAGTCGAAGAAATGAGCTACAGTACTGGAGTAATAAATAGGTTATAATTGTGTTTTTTATCCCACTATGATCAATTATTATGGTTGTTATATATTAGTTTTTGTTTTTATTTGTTAATAAAAATATATATTAATCTTTGTTTTTATTTGTTAATAGAAATTAAGTATATTTGTAATAAAATTATATGCTATAAGAATGGAAAGTATTATTTTAAAAATAAAATAGAATAGAAAGAGACTAATATATTAATGATTCTACTATTCTCAAGATAACTTCTACATTTTTTTCATCTACTACAATACCATTGGAACTATAAGCTTGCATAAATTGTCTAGTTAACATAATACAAAAAAACAGAGCAGTTCAAAAAAGGAGATAGGAATAATAGCTAATCAGAGTACCCATATAGATTGGTGCCATTCCCTCCATTGACTGGTTGGATGAAGGATTCCTCATCCATTTCCTTTAGCTTCCATGGGAGAAAAAAATCTGGCAATGACTACATTGATTCATATTGACCAACTTGTCCAAGTCCCTCCTCATTTCTTCCAAGATGTCACCTTGCTCGCACGTATTGCTTTCAATTTCCTTGATTCTTGATTCTAGGTTATAAGTGAAATACGAGACATGCCTCGTTTCTTTAAACATTCCTCCAATCCTGTCATGGACGGCCCTTAACATTCATTTGAAGTCCTCAAGATCAATTTGAAAGTTGTTGAAAAATTTCCTCTAGGTAGCCATATTCTCATAACCTTGAATTCCCGTGACTAGAGAAGCTAGTTGAGGTCTATATGACCCTTATTCTCAAAGCTTCTAGACTCGTGGATTGAATTTGGGAATTCAAAGAGCCCCCAACTATGCCTTCCTCACCAAGAAAGCCCTCAACTTGCATAATACCACTTCCAACTCCCATATATTGAACATAGGAAGAAAAGGATCCCAACCATGCATCAACTACAAGAATATTCACTTCAATATCAAATGAGATGGTCCTGAGAAAATTCTCTTCATTTAAAGACCCCGTCTTAAAATTGACAATAGAGAGATGGGAACATAAATTCTATAGAGAAAGAGGAATCTCATGATCCTTCGCAAAATTCTCAGACGACTCCTCACTTTTAACCACCATTTCAAAAACTAGAACAATTTAGTGTATATTGAATCCCTCCATAGCGTTTACAATGGTCGAGACCTTGGATTCCTTTGTGCAATCCTAAAAAACTAGGTGTGTTATTAAGTCCTCACATGAATCCCTCTTAAATCCCCTCAAACTTCAGGGACATCTAGCATAGATTACATGCCCCTTTCCAAGCCTCCATTTTCCACCTAATGTTTTCTCCAAAGAGGCTATATAGTGTGCTCCATTCTGCTTGGTTATTAGATTTGTGGCCTAGACCCCGTGCATAAGATTTCACCAAATTCTCACCAAGGTCCAATATAACCTCCATTCCATCCCCATGCATGCCTCCAATGTATATCAGTCGTCTTCTAAATAACAAAGGGTATTGGGGATATGGAATAATATCTAATTTATATATTTTATACAAGGATATGCATAAAAAAGTATTCACATTAATAATTAATCAATTGTTTTGTTAATAAAAAACTTTAATTCCTTTTAACTATAAAGTAAGTTATAAATGAATATTTTAATAGAAAATTTTTATTTTAAATTTAATAGGAATTGTTTACAGAGTTATAATTTTAAAACTACGCAAGCAGGGGTGTAGCTCAACTAGTGATTCACTTGAAAATGAGATCATATGTTGTAATAGAGGTCATGATTTCAAAACACCCTCACTTACCCGTTCACCATGTTTGTGGGTTGTGTGGGTGCACCTAGAGTTATAGTGGTAGAAGAAAGGATTGTACTCATGGATATTGTGCAACATGAGTACCAACCCATACATTTGTTGATTCCCCAATACAAAAAAATAAAATTAAAACTATACAACTCTTCTTTTTGAAATAAAATTAACATTATTTGAATTTAAAAATAAATAAATAAATAAAACGGGAAATTTTATTTTGTTAAAAAAAATAACAAACTCACAAAATTAAGTTTGTCTATTGAGTGGTTGGAAGGGATGTTGTTATACTCCCCACTTAGGTTCAAATCTCAATATTTGACATGTTATGTAACCAAGGTTTCCTTGAATCTTCGTTAATGTAACAAAAATAAAAATTAATTAAAAAAGTTCATGTTGGCTAATAAAATATAAAATAAAAACCAAATTGAAAATAATTAAAAAAATCCATTTACACTCATAAAATAAAATTTTTAGATCAAATAAAAAGTCATTTAAAAAATTGAACACAAAAAATATCATTAAAAAAAATATGTTTACGATGGATCTATGATAGCATTAAAACATATAATCATTTGAAATATCAAATATACACTAATAAAAATAAATATAATTTCTTTTTTGTCACTCTATGTCATTTTCAGAATATAAACCTTAATCATATTATATTGTATATATATAAATCACTCGACATATAAATATAAACCTTAATCATATTATATTATATATATATATATAAATCACTCGACATATAAATGAATAGTTTCCTAGGACTTTAGGATCGGGTTTAAAACCCTAGGGCGACTTAAAAAAATAAAAAATAAAAAGGCACAGAAATCATTATAGGGATGTAATAGAAGATCATGGTTTTGAGTTTACCTATAAAATTCTCGAGTTCAATGTGCGTCAAGGCTCTGTCCACGTAAAACCCAACATTGGACGGGTCAATGGCGGTGGCCTGCTTGGACTCATCTTCTTGAAATCTCCGATATTCTGCCCCTTGAGATCCTTAGCCATTACCGTTGCACTTTCATAAATTCAATTAAAGAATTTCTCGACGGTATCAAAAAATAATGAAAACCCAAGAGCAAAATAAGTTAATGAGGCTTCCTCTTCTTAGACATCTTAACATTCGAATTCTTTGTTGATATTGTGCGCTTATTCAAAAAATTCTAAGCATATTTATTTGACAAACATCAAATTAAAAAAGTGATCAAGAATGAAGACAATTACATTAAATTTTGATAAAAAGGTATTCACTTTAATGCTTCATGAAAAAGGCTTATAAGTTAATGAAGTATCAAAGTGAAAAATTCTGAGAATACCGGCCAGATCTAAAATTAATGATTCCAACAGCTCAAATAGTGTGTCAATTGGTGTTTGTATGAACCTGATGAGCCAAGATTATATATATATATATAGGTTTGTTTCCATTAACGTTTTTCTTATTGCCAACTATTAAAAAACCCACTCTATGGCGTGAGAATACTGTAACACCTTGGTTTTGACCCTATTTGCATTACATGTATATGATGTATATATTGTAATTAATCATGGTGTGGAGCTAAAGGGTAAAATCCCCACCATGGATTATCGTTTTATGTTCCGGCGATTAAAATCATTGCCGATGGTATTTTGTGCTAGCCATGCACGTTATAATTACAGACACCATGTTCANCAGCTATGTCAATGCAACCATAATGAGAAGGGGCATGATTTCCTAAGGATAGGGGGGGGGGGGGATATTTAACCTTTAGGGCCAATGGGGAAAAACCAAATGTCAAAGGGAGAACCCATCAAATAGTCAACTACCTTTCTTATCTCATTCACCCAATCATTTATTACTACCAGAAATTGGCTGATTTGGTTATTGCATGGGATGGGAAAGGTATGACAACCCAATTTCGAATTGAAGAAGCCATCAGTTTTTGGGAAATGCGTTTTGACTCCTTGGGCAAGCAAAAAAACCCAAAAACGTAGGCCATTCAACCATGCTTCCATGTTTTCATGTTTTTCTCACCATTTTTCCTTCACGTGAGCTCCCTCATGCACTCAGAACTTCCTGTGTGTGAAACCATTCACATTTTTTATTGTTACCTCACTTTGCTCAAGCTGAGAAATCGATTTTGGTGAGTATCAGTGGCTGAGTTTCCTTCCCCACGTTTTGCTGTATTTTTCTCCATTGTTTCCAAGCTAGAAATCGTTTTTCTAGAAATGTCGAGTGAGTGGGTGAGGAAACCCACGATTTTGGGGTGTTATTGAGCCCGTTTTGGCCACAATAGGGCCAAAACGTCTATGGAATTCATATTGCTGCTAAAGGGCCATTTTTACCCATTCTGGAAATTCGTTTTTGTTGCCAAAACTGCTTTTCATCCAACCCAGAAATTGTATTGTGTTGTGGATGCATATTTTGGCTTTGTCTTGAGTTAAATTGGGAGTGGAAATGAGATTTGAGCTTGCTTGATAAACCTAGTGTGTGCAGTAGCCCCACAAACAGAGCTAGAGGTTTGGCTTTCTTCTCTACACCCCTTGAATAGCACTGGAAGGGAAGTCATGGCCTGAGGGACTGTGCAGTAGAGAAGGGGACGCTTCCTTGTGTTGGGTGTGTGTGGATGTCTTAGAAGTTAGGCTAGTTCTGGTGCAGATGTCCATAGCTCTTGGATTGAGCTTACTAGCTTAGTAGCCAATATTTCCAGCTCCCTGTTAGCCTGATAAACCCAACTATGTTGGCTTGGTTGAGTTGTGTATCCTTGGCTACGTTTGAGCTTGCTAGTTTCCCCTTATCCCTTGTGGAATCATTCCCAACTCGGGGGTGGAAGTGTTGCTAAGAGATTGATGAGCACAATGGCCTATGGTTGGGTGGAACGTTGCAGCGACATAGCTAGTTTCGGAACAAGATTCTTCTAAGATAAGTATTCTTGTGTCTAAACCCTAGAAATTGTGTTTAATTTATAAATGTGATGAGCATGTTAATGTGTTGAATGAAATGTGAATGTTTCTGTTGTTTAATTATAAGTTATGCATCTGTGTATGTTTATTTCAAATGCATTTTATTTTACCTTCATGGGGATTAGTTTTCCCAGGCTGTCAACATTATAGTCGCGTCCTCTCGCCGGTAGAAGGGTGGGGACGTGACAAATTAATCTGCCATTACACAGATTTTGTGAACAACTCCATTATTTGGCCTACTATGAGAAGGGTAAAAAGTGAATATATGAGGGTTTAATTCCCCAAATTAAGAGGCTACATCCGACTCCATTCTCTGGAAATACATTTGATTTTAATGCTTGCACCAGGTTGTGAACAACTTTGTCGAAATACACTTGCTTTTAATACTTGTAGACTACCAGGTTGAACAAACTTGCACATTGCGTGAACTAGCAAGTTTAACATTTAAAGAGGGTCTTCCGGCAATGCTACTATGGACACACATCCATGGGACTCTAAAAAAATTGTTCCCATAAATAAAATTGTATTTCCTATGTTTAGATTATAGTTTTTTTTAAATTTGACAATCACACTAAAATAATGTCCCCGACGGAAAACAATATGTCAAGGGACACAATAAGTGGATACTATCTTGTTGTAGATATTTATATTGTTCAGTTATATGCCTTGTTGTAAATGGATTTGTCTTTGAGGCAATAGTATGGTATAATTTGAGTAATGTATAGTTTGCATTTTCACGTTGTAATAAGGTTGGGTACACTTTAGGTTTTGTTTTGTGTGGTTAAAATGGATTCAAGTTAACCACATATTCCCATTATCATAGGTACAAATTATGAAGTATGAAAAGTTAAAATAAAGAATTTCTTTCATGCTCAAGATGTTTAGGATTATGTAACTAATGGGCATACAAAACCATTAAATGATGTATCTTAGAAAGCTTTGATAGATGCTTAGAAGGAATAGTTAAGAGATCACAAGAAGAAAGATGCAAAGCAATTGCAACTTATCCAAAAAAAAATAGTTAAGAGATCACACGAAGAAAGATGCAAAGGAATTGCAACTTATCCAAAATGATTTGGATAAGAGTGTATTTCCCAAGATATTCATTGTGAAATTCTCAAAGACACCTTGGAAGATCTTGGAGACCAATTATTAGGGCATGACCAAGGCAAAGATTGTAAAACTACAGAATTTAAGAAAGGATTTTGAAAACTTGAAAATGAAAGAGTCAAAGTTAGTACATATTTATATGATTCGGGTTATGCCTATCTTAAAATAGTTAAAGATGTATGGTGAAGACATAGTAGATTAGAAAAATAGTTGAAGAGGATCTCAAAATTCTACCAAGAACATTTGAAGCAATTTTTATAGCTATTGAGGAATCTAAAGATTTGGTTTAACTACCGGTAGATGAGATGTTGGGATCCTTTCTATCCCATGAATGTAGAATAAACAAGAATGATAATTAGTCTTTAGAAAATGTTGTCAAAACCCAATTTTCTATGTCAAGATGTAGAGGCAGGTCAATATCAAGAGGAAGTAGTAGTAGTAATCAAAGAGATGGTTGGAATATTTAGAACAAGAAAGGGGGAGAAACAACATAAGCTAATAGAAAAAATTAGAAGTATGATAAATCCACGATTAAATTATTTTTATTGTAATAAACTAGGTTGGTATGATAGTGAATGTAGGAAGAAGCATGATGACCTTATCCAACAGAATGTGAATTATTCTAATACCTCTAATAACATGAAATATATTTTATTCCTTACTTGTGATGTTTCTTAATAAACCTTGAATGATGTTTGGCTCTTAGATGGAGGAATTGCAACAATCATATGACATACAATAAAAGTCTAATTGCAGATCTAGATGAGTCGGTTAAAAGTAAACTCAAATTGGGAACATATATTCTTGTTAATTATTGAATATTGTAATTTCAAAATATAAGGCTTTTTGTAATTTTCTTGTATTATTGTTGTACCTCCTTCAGTATATGTTATTGATGTACTTGGTCATGTAAAAGTACTTGTAAGAATCAATGTAAACCTTCCATTGTAACTCGAGTCAATAATACCCATAAGAAATATTTTATAAATGTTATTTTGTGTCTCCATAGATAAGTTGACCCATAAAGAGTAACAAGTAGGCCCAATTAGGGAATTTAGGTCACTCACTTGATAAGTATAAATGGAGAGGAAACACCTCTCATTTAAACACACACTCAACTCAAGAACGTGCACAAGAGAGAGAGAGAGTGAAGATATTTGGTGGAGAGAAGAAGTAGTTTCTTTTATCTTTGGGGTTTATCTTCTCTTGGTTTGGCATTGCACTTGGTGACAAAATATAAAGTAAAGAAGTTGTTGGGTTTTCTCCTGGGTGGTTTTCGAGAGGAAAATATTTGTGTTCTTTTGTCTTGTTGTGCTTGAATTTCTTTTAGTGATCATGTTGTTTATGATTATGATGAAATGATGCTAAATGTTTAAATATATTATATAACCATTAAAATTCCAACATGGTACTAGAGCTACCGTGAAATAAATATTTGTGCAATCGTAATTAGCGAAAGTTGGAAGTGAGGGTTTCCCATTTCGAGAAATTCCCTCCATATATCAAATGAAAAAGGAGGTCCATCTAAATCTCCCTAGGAGGGTGCATCCTTTTTATGGAAGCAATTTTTAGTTTGATGGGTTTTCAAATTTTTACCTCACACTATTGTTGAGAAAACTAGGGCATCACATATTTTCCAGTTCTGTCTACATATTTGGAAAAAGAAGTGCAATGTTCAACTTGCCTTGTTGAGGCACATATCTCTCTCCAATCATATTTTCATGTTACCAAAGTTGAAAAGTTAGGGTTTCTCTGTCAAACCCTAGGTCAACTAGAAATGTTTTTCTAAAAAGGCATTGAAGCAAGCATTTGGTTGAAGCACTCCTATTGGTAAGTACTATTCTCTCTAATTCCATTTGGGGTTATCATTTTATCAAGATGTATTCTTTGGATTTCATCCCCTCCATCATGGTTTCATGTAGGAGAATGACCGTGGGTTTGAGGCTTATGATCATCTGCTTGAGAGATTTTATTTTGGAAGATCTCCCTAACCTCCTCGTGTTGAACGAGAACACTAACATTAGGAAACACTATCCTGGGCCTTCTCTGCTATAAGGGACCTACTAATTGTGGTATGTTTCCTGATTTTTACCTCAATCTATACTTGATTTTTGGCTTTGAAAATTAGTGAATTCCTCCCAAAGGAAACTTTTGGCACCTTGTCTAATGCCAGCCCACCCTTCAACACTTGCTCTTTCTCTACTAGCATTTTTGAACGCATGTTGTATATTTTATATTTTATCCAAGAGGGGGGGTCTTTTATCTCCTTCTGAGGGGATGCCACCTTTTCTATGAACCTTCCTTGGATTTCCCACATGTCATTGGTTTCCTAAATACTTACAGGTGTCAACGCATCATCTATGATACTATCAACCTCTATCCTTGGAGAGTTAAGATCTTGCTTCAAGATATTTAAAGCATTAACATAAGGGAGAATTTCAATGGGGGGTTCCATCTTACCAGGGGTCTCAAGTGTAATTGTTTCTTCATGAGGAAATCCATGTTTGCCACCTTTTTCATTCTTCCATGTTATTATGGACCTCATCGCTGCTTTGAACTAGCTTCTTAACCCATATTTTTTTGTGCCGCACCTGTTTTACAGAATTGGTTCCAGTGTTCGGGCAGTCTCTTACAACATGGCCAACCTATCTACAATAAAAACAACATCAATGGTATCTTCTAGTAATCCATACTTTGCTTCCATGAGCTACCATGCAGCTCCAACAAGATTTCTTTGAACAGTCCATCGCGTAAGTCGACTTCGCTCAAGATTTTATAGCATCTTCCATCTGCCTTTTGTTCCTACTTTTCCTCCAGAGATATGAACTTACCTATCTTTCCTCCAATTTCTTCTAGGTTTTCCTTCTTCCAAAACATCATTGAGAGACTAGGTAATATTTCCCATATTTGTTGAAAGTTCTATGGTTCTCTATCTGCTTCAAAATAAACCTCCCATTTTTTTAGTATCAGCCCAAAGGGGCCCCACTACCATGAATTGTTCAGTAACTTTTGTCTTTCTTCCTCCATTTTAACTCTAAACATAATCCATCCGTGAGAGAGAATATGAAAAATCGGCATTTGTTGTAGGTGGGAGCTCCAATTCTCTTCCATCCACCTACGCAGTGTAGCCTCGCCCATGGTTTTTCCATAGAAATGACCGACCAAATCTTGGGACAAATGCTCCGATAAGTATGTTAGATCTATGTCCTTTCCAACTGTTAACGAAGCATAAGTTTTCCTTTCTTTGGATCCTGTTTGCATTACTATTTTATGATTGCCACCTTTTATATTAGTTAATAAGGTATCAACCTCCATGCTTGGAAACCCGAGCTTCGACTTTTCAAGTATGGATGGTGACCTAACCTTCTGCTGTCACTTCACCATATTTAATGAATGTGTGAATATCGGTATGCTCATTGAGTTTGAATCAAAATCCACCTCATCTATCATGATTTTTTCTAAATATTTCCGTAGCTTAAGAGTTAGAAAAATGGAAAAAAAATGTTAAAAGTCAATTTGTCTAGGTCTGCTACCTCGGCTATTTCGTCGTGCACGGTTTCACCTCAACACAGAGATTCCCCCCATATGTTTATTTATATGTTGATGGTGATGTGTATGTTAGATCAGGTTAGATGATGTTTGTTAGATGTGTGTGATGTTTATGCATATTATAATATAACATTGCTTATGTTTTGTTAGATGTTATTATGATTAGATGTTATGTTATATATATATATATATGGAATAATTTAAAATCATATATAGTTTTAATAACTAATCAATTATTATGGTTGTTAAATATTAGTCTTTGTTTTTATTTGTTAATAGAAATTAAGTATATTTCTAATAAAATTATATGCTATAAGAGTTGAAAGTATTCTCTAAAAAAACAAAATCTAATAGAAAGAGACCGATAGATTAATGACTCTGTCATTCTCAAGATAACTTCTACATTTTCTTCATCTATTACAATACTATTGGAACTATAAGCACACATAAAATGTCTAGTTAACATTATACAAAAAAATATAACAGTTCAAAAAAGGAGATAGGAATCATAGCTAGTTAGAGCTACCCATATTGATTGGTTCCATTCCCTCCATTGACTAGTTTGATGATGGAGTACTCATCCATTTTCTTTAGCTTCCAAGAGAGAAAGAAAATGGAATTGACTACATTGATTCATCTTTACCAACTTGTCCAGGCCCCTCCTCATTTCTTCCAAGATGTCTCCTTATTCGCACGTATTACTTTCAATGTCATTGATTCTCGATTCTAGGTTATAAGTGTAATAGGAGACCTGTCCCATTGCTTTAAACATTCCTCCAATCCTATCATGGCTGACCCTTAACATTCATTTGAATTCCTTAAGATCAATTTGAAATTTGTTGAAAAATTTCCTCTAGGTAGCCATATTATCATATACTGGAATTTCTGCGATTGGACAAGATAGTTGAGGTCTATATGAACACTTATTCTCAAAGCTTCTAGACTCATGGATTAAATTTGGGAATTCCAAGAGCCACAAACTATGACTTCCTCACCAAGAACGCCCTCAACTTTCCTAATACCACTTCCAACGCCCATGTATTCAGCACATGAAGAAGAGGATCCGAACCACGCATCACCTACAAGAATATTCACTTCAATATCAACTGAGATGGTCCTGAGAAAATTCCATCCATTTAAAGATCACGTCGAGACATTGAAAATAGAGAGATGGGAACATAAATCCTATAGAGAGAGAGGAATCTAGTCATTATCCTTCGCAAAATTATCATACTCCTCCTCACTCTCAACCACCATTTCAAATACTACAACAATTTAGTGTATACTGAATCCCTCCATAATGTTTACAATGATTGAGACCTTGAATTCCCTTGTGCGATCTTGGAAGACCAGGTGGGTTATTAAGTTCTCACACAAGGCCCTCTTAAATCCCATGAAACCTCAGGGACATCTGACATAGATTACATGCCCCTTCCCAAGCCTCCATTTGTTTCCTAATATGAAACACGCAAATGGATTTACGAAAAAAGCTTCGGATTCTCTTTTGTAATCTTGCACAGTGTAGGCCCTTTTTGCACATATAGTTACTCATTTTTCAAATTACAATCATGGAGTCTCCATGTATATGAGATTGCAATACTTCAAGGAGGGTTAGAATCTCCACTCCTTGAAGTAGATCTAGCCATTCTGCTTGATTATTAGATTTGTGACTTGGACCCATGGATAAGATTTCACCACATTCTCACGAGGGTCCAATATAGCCTCCACCCCATTCCCCCACACCTACCTCCCCTGTATATCATTCGTCTTCTAAATAACAAAGGTATTGGAGATATGGACTAATATCTAATTTTAAATATTTTATACAAGGATATGCATAAAAAAGTATTCACATTGTAATTAATCAACTATTATGTTAATAAAAAACTTTAATTCCTTTTAACTATAAAGTAAGTTATAAATGAATATTTAAGAGAAAAAAATTATTTTAAATTTAATAGGAATTTTGGCGAGAGTTATAATTTTAAAACTACTCCAGAAGGGGTGTAGCTCAACTAGTGATTTGCTTGAAAATGAGATCATATTTTGTAATAGAGGTCACGATTTCAAAACACCCTGACTTACGTGTTTGCCATGTTTGTGGGTTGTGTGGGTGCACCTATAGTTATAGTAGTAGCATAAAGGATTGGACCCCTCGATACTATGCCACATGAGTACCAACCCATCCAGTTGTCGATTCCCCTAGTACAAAAAAAAAATTAAAACTATACAACTTTTCTTTTTGAAATAATTAACATTATTTGAATTTAGAAAAAATAAATAAATAAATAAGGAATTTTTATTTTGTTAAAAAAAATAACAAAATCACATTATTAAGTTTGTCTATTGAGTGGTTGGAAGGGATGTTATACTCCCCACTTAGGTTAAAATCTCAATATTTGGCATGTTATGTAACCAAGGTTTCCTTGAGTCTTTATTAATAGCAGGAACTTGTTGCACCGAGAGGCGCTCTACAGCCCAGTATGGGGGAGATCTTGTAACGTTACATAAAGTTGTGTAATGTTATTTGTATTAATAAAAAATAAAATTGTAATTATAGACCAAAATAAGCGAGAAAAACAACCTAATATGGGAGAGATGTTATAATATTCCTACCTAACAAAACAATAAAAAAGTAAAAATTTGATTATCCATTAAAAAATGTGGATGAGGAAAAAAACACAATATGGGGGAGATGTTTTAATGTTCCTACTTAACAAAATAATAAAATAATAAATTGAATTATCCACAAAAAATGTTGGCCTTGTACATGGTTTTAAAACCATGTGCAAGGCCTTCTAAACAACCCATGGTTTTATTGTGCATGTCTTAGGAGGGCCTTGCACATGGTTTTAAAACCATGTGCAAGGCCTCCTAAACAACCCTTGGATTTATTGTACATGGTTTAGGAGGGCCTTGCAAATGGTTTTAAGACCATGTGCAAGGGCCTCCTAAACAACCCATGGTTGTAGGAAGGCCTTGCATATGGTTTTAAAACCATGTATGAGGAAATGTTGTAATGTTCATTTCTAACAAAATAAAAAATATTATATGTCGGCCATAAATAAACAACCCATGGTTGTAGGAGGACCTTGCATATGGTTTTAAAACCATGTATGGGGAAATGTTGTAATGTTAGTTCCTAACAAAATAAAAAATAATAAAAAATATTATATGTAAGCCATAAATAAACAACCCATGGTTGTAGGAGGGGCTTGCATATGGTTTTAAAACCATGTATGGGGAAATGTTGTAATGTTCGTTCCTAACAAAATAAAAAATAATAAAAAATATTATATGTCAGCCATAAATACTATTAAATATTAATAATAAAAATATTATATGTGGACCTTAGATAAAAATATGTTTCTTTTGGTTTGAATCAAATCAATGGCTATATATAGGACACACAAAAGTTGATAGTTCATTGAGTGCAATACCTAAGAAGAGATTTGCACCTTGAGAGATTTGCTCACGTTGGCACTAGATAGAGCATAAGATTTGGATCTACACTGGTATTTTCGATGTGAAAAAAAGTTTGTTGTGCCGAGAGGCGCTCTACAACCCAGTATGGGGGAGATCTTGTAAGGTGATGTAACGTTAGTAATGTTAGTAACATTTGTAATATGTCGGCAAAAAAAATAGTGATAGTGAATATTATGGGAGAGATCTTGTAACTTGATGTAATGTTAGTAACGTTTGTAACATGTTAGCAAAAAATAAAAGTGATAGTGAATATTAAGGGAGAGATCTTGTAACTTGATGTAAAGTTTGTAATGTTTGTAACATGTCGGCAAAAAATAATAGTGAAAGTGAATATTATGGGAGAGATCTTGTCACGTGATGTAATGTTTGTAACGTTTGTAATATTGAAGTAACTAATGTAAAAAGTTGTAAATATTTTGTCGGCCTAGGATATGTAAAAAGTAGTAACTAATGTAAAAAGTAGTAAAGATTTGATCCCTCTCGGCGCTTGATAGAGCCTAGAATTTGTATCTATGCTGGTTACGTCGAGAGGCGCTCTACAGCCCAGTATGGGGAAGATCTTGTAATGTTTTGTAATGTTATTATTTTTTTACAAACAAAATAACAAAAAATAAAATTTTTAATTATCCACCAAAATAAATGTTGGCCAGAAAAACAACCTAATATGGGGGAGATGTTGTAATGTTCCTACCCAACAAAACAATAAAAATAAAAAATTTAATTATCTGCAAAAAAATGTGGGTCAGAAAAAAAAACACAATATGGGGGGATGTTGTAATGCTCCTACCTAAGAAAAAAAAAAAACTTTAAATTATCCGCAAAAAAATGTTTCCTTGGACATGGTTTTAAAACCATGTGCAAGGCCTCCTAAACAACCCATGGTTTTAGGAGGGCCTTGCACATGGTTGCACTGAGAGGCTCTCTACATCCCAGTATGAGGGATATCTTATAACTTTATGTAACGTCCCTCTTGTAAATATCGGCCATAAAAAATAAATTTTTTAATTATCCTCCAAAATAAATGTCCGCCACAGAACAACCTAATATGGGGGAGATGTTGTAATGTTCCTACCTAAAAAAACAATAAAAAATAAAAAATTTAATTATCGGCTAAAAAATGTCAATGAGAAAAACAACACAATATGGGGGAGATGTTGTAATGTTCCTACTTAACAAAATAATAAAAAATAAAAAGTTGAATTATCCGTAAAAAAAATGTTGGTCGTGCACATGGTTTTAAAACCATGTGCAAGGCCTCCTAAAAAACCCATGGTTTTATTGTACATGGTTTAGGAGGGCATTGTAAATGGCTTTAAAACCAAGTGCAATGCCTCCTAAACAACCCATGGTTTTAGGAGAGCCTTGCACATGGTTTTATATGTCGGTCATAAATAGTATTAAATATTAATAATAAAATTTATATATGTTTACCTTAAATAAAAAGATGTGTCTTTTGGTATGAATCACACCAAAAGTTGAATGCAATTCTTAAGAAGAGGTTTGCACAGGTCCAAAGATTTGATCCATCTCGGCACTTGAGGATTTGGATCTATACCATGTATGGGGGAGATGTTGTAATGTTCATTCCTAACAAAATAAAAAATAATAAAAATATTATATGTCGGACATAAATAATAATAAATTTTATATGACAACCTTAAAAATAAAAATTAGGGTATTTTGGTTTGAATCAAATCAATGGCTATATATAGGACACACCAAAGCTAAGAGCTCATTGACTACAATAACTAAGAAGAGGTTTGCACGTAGAGAGATTTGATCCCTCTCAACACTTGATAGTTAAATACATAAATCATCATTGCACCAAGAGTAACGAGGTGCTCTACAACCAAGTATAGAGAGATGTTGTCCCAAAACGTAACATGATGTAACAGTTACATTGTTGCGCTGAGAGGCACTCTACAGCCCAGTATGGGAGAGATCTTGTAACGTTACGTAACGTTATGTAACGTTACATAACGTTATTTTTATTAATAATTTTTTTTTTTTTTAATTATAGGCTAAAATAAATGTCAGCCAGAAAAACCACCTAATATGGGGAAGATGTTGTAATATTCCTACCTAACAAAACAATAAAAAAGTAAAAATTTAATTATTTGTAAAAAAAATGTGATCAGGAAAAAACACAATATGTGGGAGATGTTGTAATGTTCCTACCTAACAAAATAATAAAAAAAAAAATTTGAAATATCCGCAAAAAAATGTTGGCCTTGCACATGGTTTTAAAACCATGTGCATGGTTTTAAAACCATGTCCACATGGTTTTAAAACTATGTGCATGGTTTTAAAACCATGTTCACATGGTTTTAAAACCATTTGCAAGGCCTTCTAAACAACCCATGGTTTTATTGTACATGGTTTAGGAGGGCCTTCCAGATGGTTTTAAAACCATGTGCAAGGCCTCCTACACAACCCATGGTTTAGGAGGGCCTTGCAAATGGTTTTAAGACCATGCGCAAGGCCTTGCAAATGGTTTTAAAATCATGGAGAAATGTTGTAATGTTCGTTTTTAACAAAATAAAAAATAATAAAAAATACTATATGTCGGCCATAAATAATATTAAATAATAATAATAATAATAATAATAATAATAATATATGTGGACCTTAACTAAAACGATACCAATGGATACCTAAGAAGAGATTTGATCCCTCTCGGCGCTTGATAGAGCCTAGGATTTGGATCTATGCTGGTTACAATTCCAACCAAGAGTAACGAGGTGCTCTACAACCAAGTATATAGAGATGCTGTCCCAAAACGTAACGTGATGTAACAGTTACATTGTTACAATTCCAACAAATATTACCTTTTCATATTCTATTACACCTAACAATATAAAATATTGTTGTTACCGTTCTAACAAATATTACCTTTCCATATTCTATTACATGTAACAATATAAAATACGGATAGAGAATCAGATCTTATCTATAAAAAATATTTATACTTTTAATACTACTGATTTTCTCTTATTACAGGTTTGAAATTTTTATGCACGGAGGTAAAGAAGATGTATTTGACTCTGTTTACGTGGTTATTTTCAGTGATATTATGGGGAGTAAAATAAATAATTAAAAAGAAGAAGAGAGAATAATAAATGAACAAGTGGAATAAGCAACAAAGTCGCTTAGTACCTGCCGCTTAAGAAAAGTTTGGAAAAAGTAATAATAAGCTAAGTTAGCTTAGGGAATTATAGGGATAAAGGGGATTAGAAGGACTCACTAGTTAATAATGAATTAAATTAAAATAGTCAATAGATAATAAAATAAGTAAAATTAAGATAACTAATGGAAAACAAAACAAGAGAAGGTTATTTCAATCTCCATCGCTATTTGAATGAATCACACTTTGCAATCAATGATTGCCTTCTGGAATGTCACTACAATTATTAAAAAACTACTAAACAAGTCATGAAGAACAAAAGAGTACTCATTCACAAAACAAAATGGAGATGTGAACCGATAATAACATCAAATGAGCGATCACCGGTACTCTAAAGATGACAAGACAAAACCAAAGCTAGATTGCATGGACCAAGCGGTGGGATGACTTGGGTAGAAAGAAATGACAACATGCTAAGCCCAATTTATACCGATTGGGAGTAACATGCTTAAGCCAAGTTATACGGATTGGGAGTGACATTATTTTGGTGAGAACAATCTATATAGTATATATATCTATAAAATGAAACACCACAAAAGACAAATTAAATCAATAAATAGTGGACACTTGAATTACTAATAATAAATAAAAAAATAAACAAGGTTAAAGGTTTTGAGATATGAAAATATTAGAAGCAAAAATAATGGTATGACAATTGTATTAGATATCAATTATAATTATAATAAGGAAAGCGTTTTAAATAAAATATACATTGTATAGTAAATAAAATAATGTGGACTAATTTTGGTGTGAAAAAATATATTTTATAAAATAAAAATAATAATGATAAAATGGCCCGAGTAGCCAGATATTATAAAATCCAAAGCAGGAAAGTGTAATCATACACGAGCCAGGTGTGACACCATTGATCCATGTGGCGCTCGCAAACATTTGAAAAAGAGGATTTCATTTTTTATTCTCATCTCTCCGTTCTTCAAATCTTGCCGTCCATTTGTTTGATCTGTTACTGCATGCATAACCTGTGGAAAGAAAGTAGAACAAGTTTTTTATGCACATCAAAACATGGGTTGTCCTCACCACTCCTGTCTTACTTTTCGTAGTGCTAATGGTCTGACTATTGCTTCTACCGGAACTGGTGCTTAAACGAGGTAAACTACAGATGTTGAATGTGCTCTCAAGCACACTCTTCTCAGCATCTTCACGATCCATAACGAGACTCTGAATGTCTGGACGTAAGTGAAGTTTCCTCTTTTCTTTTCTTCCTGTAAATCTATTTCTTCGTTCAAATTCTCTGATGTTTGATTTCTCTGCAATGTCTCTTTTGATTCCAGATCTCTATAGACAGTTTTTGCAATTCATCCGATTGAAATTCTATCCTTTTTTAATGAGTTCGTTCGGCATCTATTCCTTCAAGAACACCTAGGATCTTGGACGAGAGCCTATCTCAGCTAACAATAAGATATCATGTCGTTTGGCCTATGGCCTATCAATATACCTGCGCACAATCTCACTCACTCCTATAGAAATTCTGTTGCTTTTTTCTTTATTAGGTTTCTTGGAACTTATTCCTTCAAAATCACCGAGGACCTAGGATGAGAGCTTATCTCAGCTAAGAATGAGATATCATGTCGTTTGGCCTGTGGCCTACTGATAGACCTGTGACCACAACCCACTTGACGAAATTTTTTCTGTGTTTGGCTATTCTGGTTATTTGTTGATATGCTTATAATTATCAATGTGTTTTGGGAAGACATTTGGTGGGCTTTGTACTTTCCTTCTGTCTCACAGTATACACGATGACCAGGCTTCCTAATGTGGCGGATCTGCATGTTCCCAGCAAGGCCAATCTTCACAGACTGTAGAACGAAATTAGGGCATGGCCCACGTATCTGCCAAATATGGAGGAAATTCAAGCAGAGTTGAGAAATTCTAGCAGAGTTGAGAACGTCTTTGCCCAACTGGGTAGGCAATTGTATTCCGGGAAATTTCTCTACTAACAAACCATTAAATCATCGTTATCCATCCATAAATGGAATTGATATAGAAAAATCTAGAGAACCCAACATTGGCTGCACACTCCAGGCTCCTCAGAGCATCAGAATCTCCCTGTATATGATGTTGCATAGTACAAGACAAGAACATTTACCTTTTCATTTTCTTGAAATTACTTTGCTTTTATGGAACCATGCGATTTTCTAAAAGTGCGAGGAACCGGGATTTTTTGTATTTTTGTTAGCCAAATAGTCAGACAAAAACGTGCCATTCATATAGTTGCTTTTCATCCAAACCATCAAAATTTCCTCACCAGTAATTTTAGAGTACTAAATGGCGGAACAAATTTACTAATTTGACTGTGAATCAGTGATTATTTGGAACAGAAATGAATCATACAGAGTGTAGAGTTATGTGAATTTCTTTTGTAAATTTACGGAACAGTAGGGTTTTAAGATTCTTCATGGAGTCTAAATCTTGATTGTTGCTTCATTGATAGCATTTTGCATACCGGAGTTAGTCAATATCAGGACATAGCACTCCTCGATACCAAACTCTTCGGCAAGGTATGCATACTGAACTTATCTTTAAATGCATCCACCATAATGCCAATTTCTGTATAAATAATCTTTCTGATGCAGGTTCTTGTTATCGACGGCAAATTACAGAGCGCGGAAAAGGACGAGTTTATTTATCATGAATCTTTGGTGCATCCCGCTCTGGTTCACCATCCCAAGTATATTCCTAGTCTTTGATATAAACCTTTGGTTTTTTATTCTCATTTGCGCTAGCAGTGATCACTAACGCAATGTAATTTCTGGTGATTAATGTTGACAAAAGAGTTTAGCTCATCAGGAGACACTTGGCATAAAAGACATTGAGTGATGTAACTCTGGCTAGGTGTTGATTCAAATCCAGATAACAAAGTTCGAGGATGACATCATCCTTGATTGACCAATCAGAAGCTTACAAAATTTCATTTTAATGAAATAAAAAATTACTATTTTGCAACTATCTAAGTTAAACTTTGCAAAAAGTGTTTTAATTCTTTTTGTCAGCAGCAACTAATACAAAGTCAAAGGCAAACGATTGCTATATACCTGCTGCGGCAGGTATAAAAATGGATAATAAATAATTTTTTCAAGTGAAGGCTATCCCCACACATGGAAAAGTCAGTGGTGCCACAATAGAAAAGTCAATACGACTATTTTGTGAGCAAAATTTGGGGTGAATTCAACATAATCCCCCACTTTCCAGATATTAATCAAATTCAAGTTCCATTTCTTTCACTTCACATTAAACTTTTTCCCTCCACTACGAAAGGGTTCCTAGGAATTTATTAATTGGATCTTAAACCTTGCTAGTGCTATTATAAATAGTCACGTAAACTCAAACTCAAATTAAGTAATGGGAAGATTAACCTTGCATGCCAATTTTTGAAGTGTGTTAATATTTCACCATATTTCAACTCATAACCAAATCATATAAACTCCCAAACAAGCATAATATATAATCTCTTGAAACAGAGACCAACATTATATGTTTTCATCTTAGAATTTGATCTCCAATTTTTAAAATAGAAAAAACAAGACAACTTAAAAGCAATTTATAAAAACCCACCTTTTTTCACACGAAAAAACACCTTTAACTTTTATAAAACTATCTTAATAAATGACACCATTCAGATTACAATTGGCTTAAAATCCGATATCATAAAGTCGAGTCCATCACATATTGTAGCTGACTTTAGTCTGAAAATTCAAAAAACTAAGTGGATAAAAGTACTTAATGAGAGGTCCTGCTCCTTCCTTATCATAAGACAAAAAAAGTCCTAAAAAAACAAAAGGTGATATTGCTAGGCCTCATATGAGATCTATCATACCAGAGTCTATAATATTACCCAAATAAAATTTCTACCAGTGAATAACTTTCAGTCCCAAACCAATAGCTTTTTTCGAGAGTTCATCTGCCAAGACGTTGTATTTCCTGTAAACATGTTGAAAAATGAGGAAGTTGAAACAATTGAAGGGTTATTTTGTTCTTTGAAGAAAATGTGTCAGATCGATGTAATGTATCTCTTGTTTATCCTTGGCCCAATTGATTATGACTTTAGAGTCACCTCTAATATGAATTGCCACAACACCATTATGGATGGTTAAAAAGAGGAGCCCCCACAAAGCTAGCAACTTCGATCTAGTGTTCGATCCATCCCCCATGTCCATCATGAGTCTGAAATACTAAGAATTGTCCACCAATAACACCATGCCTGCCTCGCAGGATCCCCCATTAGCTACGCCATCAAAACAACCCACATGCCCATCACTCAGCTCAGAAGGAGGGAATGGATGTCTATAAGGTACCGATAAAGTGGAGGTCAAAGATAGGTAAGGAGAAGAGAATACATGAGAAATAATCTAGTGCTTGGATATCGGTATATCCGAAAAAATGTTGTAGTTGCGCATCTTCCATATCTCCCACAGGTACAGACAGA
This sequence comes from Pseudotsuga menziesii, assembly GCA_001517045.1. NCBI lineage: Eukaryota > Viridiplantae > Streptophyta > Pinopsida > Pinales > Pinaceae > Pseudotsuga > Pseudotsuga menziesii. The sequence goes on along the minus strand of LPNX010392455.1, from coordinate 19,765 downwards.
GGACCACCATAGATAACTGAGACCGCTTCTGCCACTGCTCCATATTCATAGCAAAGATTGGGTCCTCCCACAGCCAAAGACCCCTAATCCTCCTACAAATCTCTATACCAGTCTGTCTAAAGAAAAGATAGCTCCCAAATATATGACCAGCCGTCTCCTTCACCGAGTGGAAAAAGACACACCAACTCAGGCCTGAATATCCCCGGTGCAGTAGTGCGTCCCATAAAATAATTTTTGAGTTAACAACAAGCCAAGAATTTTTTTTTATCTTACCTGCTAACTTAAGCTTCCACAGAGTAGAGTGCTAGCACTGACCTTCAGGAACCTCTGCGCTAATGAGAGAACAAAATAGGCCAAATTAGCTTTAACCTCCCCTGTCTTCTTATTGGCATTCCAAATGAGATGATCAGGCTCCGAAGAAAGAGTAATACCACTCACGAAAATATCCTCCACATATAGGTCCCATTCAAGAGCCAAATCTCTAGACAGACCGAAATTCGACAAAGTCTTCCAACATGAAAGAGCATTATTAATCATCATAAATACCTGTTTAAGAAGAATCAAATTATGTTCATGAAGCCTGGATAGCAAGGATTCCGAGAGGGTGCTGTGCTTCAAACCCGAGATCATATATTTGCCAATATAAATGAGGTTTCCCTGGCCTACTAACCACTATAGGTTGGGAAAAATGATATGCAACGTAGAAGTAAGACTGCGCCATAACGGATAAGCGCTGGCAATATTGAAATTTTCTCTCTGAATACAAATATCCAGAGGAATTCTTGCCATATATTTGGATTTTATGACAGAACCCCATAGACCAGGGTGAATCAATGCCTTCCATAAACTCTTAGCATATAATGATATATTAAAATGCTTCAGGTGTTTGATACCCCATCCTCCCCACTTTTTCGGTCTCGATAGAGTGTTCCAGCTGGCTAGATGTATTTTTTTATAACCCATCACCCCCGACCACATAAACTGGAACATAATACTTCGAAAAACCTGTATGATCTGAACCAGAAGCATGCAGAGGGACATCTAGTGCATTGGGATCGATTGTATAACATATGTAATCAATGTAACCCTATCGCCTAAGGAGAGCCACCGAGGAACCCACTTGTTGACATGATGCTGAAGCTTACGAAGGAGCCATAACCAATCACAGTTGCGATAATTATTCGGTTTCAACTTGAAACCTAGATACGTAAAACCTTCTTCCACGGACTTCCATGAGTAAGGGAAGGAGCAGGAAATATGATGTAAAACATCCTGAGTGATGTTTAAAAACCCAAAAGCTGATTTATTTACACTAACTGTCATCCCAGAAGCCCTACAGAAAAGGTTTATCAGAGACTTGTAGTGCAACCACTCCAACAATGAGCCATCACCAAAGAGAAGAACATCCTCGACAAAGAATATGTGAGTAATGATAACCGATCCAACCACCTTCAACCCTTTCATTTTCTTATCTTTTTTTGACTGTGCGATCAGAAGGCTTAGTCCTTCAATAATCAAAAGGAAAATATATGGGGAAAGAGGACACCCCTGTCTAATTCCCATTAACATTTTTCTTGTTTCCAACTATTAAAAAATCCATTCTATGGCATGAGAATACATGGCGCCATTACATAGAGATTTCGTGAACAACTCCATTCTTTGGCCTACCATGCGAAGGGTAAAAGGTGAAGACATGACAAGGTTTAATTCTTGCAAATTAAGAGGCTACATCCCGACTCCATTCTCTGGAAATACACTTGCTTTTAATGCTTGTAGACTACCCGGTTGTGAACCTTGTGGAAATGCACTTGCTTTTAATGCTTGTAGACTACTAGGTTGTGAACAAACTTGCAAATGGCATGAACCAACAAAATTAATATTTAAAGAGGCTAACATCTTTTTGCTACCCTGTGGTGGGAAACACATAATGAGGCAAACATTAGCCTAAAACAACCAATCAAACTCTAAAAAATTGTTCCCATAAATAAAATCATATTTCCTATGTTTAGATTATAGTTTTTTTTAATTTGACAATCACTCTAAACTAATGTCTCAAACCGAAAACTATATGTTGAGGACATAATAAGTGGATACTATCTTGTTGTAGATACTTATATTGTTTAGTTATATTCCTTGTTGTAAATGAATTTGTGTTTGAGGTGGTAGTATGGTATAATTTGAGTAATGTATAGTTTGCATTTTCACATAGTAATAAGGTTGGGTACACTTTAGGGTTTATAAAAACAATTTTTTTGTTAAAATAGATTCAAGTAACTATAATTATGCATAACCACACATTCCCATTATCATAGGTAAAAATTATGAAGTATAACAAGTTAAAATGAAGAATTTGTTTCATGCTCAATATTTTTAGGATTATGTAGCTAATGGGCATACTGAACCATCAAATGATGTAGGTTAGAAAGCTTTCATAGATGCTCAGAAGGAATAGTTAAGAGATCACCGGAAGAAAGGTTTATAGGCATTACAACTTATCCAAAATGATTTGGATAACAATATATTTCCCAATATCTCCATGTGAAATTCTCAAAGACAACTTCGAAGATCTTGGAGACCAATTATTAGGGCATGACTAAGGCAAAGATTGCAAAACTACAAAATTTAAGAAAGGATTTTGAAAACTTGAAAATGAAAGAGTCAGAGTTAGTACATATTTATATGATTCAGGTCGTGACCATTGTAAAATAGTTAAATATGTATGGTGAAGACATAGTAGATTAGAAAATAGTTGGAAATTTTCTCAAAACTCTACCAAGAAATTTGAAGCAATGGTTATAGCTATTGAGGAATCTAAAGATTTGATTTAGCTACCAGTAGACGAGATGTTCGGATCCTTTCTATCCCATGAATCTAGAATAAACAAGAATGATAATTACTCTTTAGAAAATGCTGTCAAAACCCAATTCTCTATGTCAAGAGGTGGAGGAATATCAATATCAAGAGGCAACAGTAGTAGTAATCAAAGAGATAGTTGAAATATTTAGAACAAGAAAGGGGGGGTAACAACATAAGAAAATAGAAAAAATCAGAAGTATGATAAATCTAAGATTACATGTTTTTATTGTAATAAACTAGGTCAGTATGATAGTAAATGTAGGAAGAAGCATGCTAACCTTATCAAACTGAATGTGAATTATTCTAATACCTCTAAGAACATAAAATATATTTTATTCCTTACTTGTGATGTTTCGCAATAAACCTTGAAAGATGTTTGGATCTTAGATAGCGGAACTCCAACAAACATATGACATACCATAAAAGTCTAATTGCGGGTCTAGATGGCTCAGTTAAAAATAAAGTCAAATTGGGAACATGTAATGTTGTTAATTATTGAATATTGTTATTTCGAAAGATATTCTTATTGTAATTTTGTTGTATTATTTGTGTACCTCCTTCGGTAGATGTTATTGATGTACTTGGTCATGTAAATGTACTTGTAAGAATCAATGTAAACCTTCCATTGTAACTCGAGTCAATATTACGCACAAGAAAGATTATATAAATGTTATTTTGTGTCTCCCTGGACAAATCGACCCAGAAAGAGTAACAAGTCAACCCATTTAGGGAATTTACGTAACCTGATAAGTATAAATGGAGAGGGAATGCCTCTCATTTAGACACACACTCAACTCAAGAAAGTGCAAAAGAGAGATAGAGTGAAGAGATTTAGGGGAGAGAAGAAGTAGTTTCTTTTATCTTTGGGGTTTATCTTATCTTGGTTTGGAATTCCACTTGGTGACGAAACATATACTAAAGAAGTTGTTGGGTTTTCTCCCTTGTGGTTTCCGAGAGGAAAATCATCTCAACATGGGAACAAACATATATGGATATATATGTAAGGACTGATTATGACCCAACACCATGCTGCATCAGGACCTTTTACATTCTAGGTCAACCTCAAGGGATTACATCTGAACAACTTGCATCCAGGATCTTTTCAGTTCAGATAACCTTCGGGGCGTATTGCATCCGAGTAACCTACGTACCATGCTAAGTCTCATTTTTACACTTAGATAACCCATGGGGCGTATTACATCCGAATAACCTACATACCATGTAAGGTCTAATTTTTACATTCAGATAACCCATCACATGACTAATTACATCCAAGGATAACCTACGAGCTTCGTCAGGACTGATTACATCCTAGGACAACCTACAGGACTGATTACCTTCGAGCATCTTGCTGCACTAGGATTTTTCCCGCTTGGACAACCTGTCTTATTTCCCATGTGAGATATTATGCTTCCATAACATATCAGGACTAATTACATCCAAGGATAGCCTGTGAGCTTCCCTGGGACTGATTACATCCATGGAAAACCTACAGGTCTAATTATGTCTACGCAACCTACAATCTTCACTAGCATTTTATGCTCAAATGACCAATCTCTCTAGCTATGCTAGAACACATCACTCCCTCTTTTGAGGGATCTCGATCTGTATCACACCAAGTCTTTCTCTAAAGTAGTAAAAGTTCACTCTCACAAGAGGCTTGGTCAACACATCGGCTATCTCCTCCTCTGTTGCCACTAGAGATTCACTACTCCTCTCTGTAACATATCCCTGATATAGTGGAACTTGATCTTGATGTGCTTCGACTTGTCATGGAACATAGGATTTTTTGACAGCTTCACGCAACTCTGGTTGTTGCAGAAGATACAAGTCACATCCAACTAGAGATGAAACAAGTCAGACAGTAGCTTTTGAAGCCACACTACCTCGCAACTAGACGAGCAAGCAGCAACATACTCTGGCTTGGTTCTAATCAACACCACACATGACTGCTTCATTTTGAACCTGAATATCATGCCTGATCCAAAACTAAAGCAGCAACCTGAGGTTTTCTTCCTGTCAGTGTCGCTACATGCCTAATCTGAATCAACATAACCGTGTACGTTAATCCTATTATTTGCATCATATTTGAGCCCATAATCCACTATACCTTTTAGGTACCTCAGTATATGCTTTGCATCTATCAGGTGAACATGTTTCATATCTGTCAAGAACTAGCTCAGGGTGTTCACCACAAAGAATATGTTTGGTCTTGTATTCGTTAGATACATTAGTGATCCAATCATCTGATGATACATCGTGGCCTCAACCTTCTCGGATGAAGCATCATTAAGAAGCTTCAAGTTAGATTCCATAGGTGTGGCCATTTCCTTGCAGTAGATCATTCTGAATCTCTTCATAATATCCACTGCATATTTTCCTTAACCAAGGAAGATCACATCTACACTCTGCAACACCTCCATTCCTAATACGTAGAGCATCATACCTAGATATTTCATCTCGAAATATGTAGCAAGTCTCCTCTTTGCATCTGTAATGAGTTCCTCTTCACCCGTTAGAAACAAATCATTGATATATAGCAGGACTATCACTAGTATTCCATATTCCACCTTGAAGGAGAGGTTGGAATTCTCTTTACTCTTGATAAATCCCAAGCTCATCAGGAAGATATCCATATTTTCGTACCATGTCCTTGGTGCTTGTTTTAATCCATACAAGGCCTTCTTCAATTTTCACACACAGGTCTTCCTATCATGTGCCTTGAATCCCAATGGTTGTTCCATGCACACTTCCTCCTCGACTACACCATTCAAGAAAGAAACCTTGACATCCATCTGGTGTATTTTCCATTTCATAACTGCTGCTAAAGCAAGTATGGCACTAATGGAAGTGTACCTTTCCACGGGTGTGAATATCTCTTCGAAGTCTATGCCTTCTTTCTATGAGAAGCGTCGTGTTGCAAATATTGCCTTATATTTCTCAATGTTTCCATCTGCAGCATGCTTGATCTTGTAGTTCCATCTTGCAGACACGACAGACTTCTCTTACGGTCTCAGAACTATCTCCCAGACATCATTCTTCATGATCAACTCATATTCATCGATCATTGCATCCTTCCATTCTTTATTTTTTGTATCCTCTTCATAGTTGGAAGGTTCTCTATCAATGATGTCACACAACAGAGCCACATAACTATTATAGGGCTTTGCCATTTTTCTCTCTCTATGTATTCCTTCTGGAGCGCCATACCTTTCATCTTCTCGTTAGAGCTTTTGTGCCCATGTTGGTTTCCTCTTGTGGGAGTCCTTCTCAAGGAATGTCTCTACCTGCTCTTTTAGTTCTGTCATGTCGTGATCTTCATGGTTCTCTAGAATTGCTTCTCCAATTTCCATATCTCATCCTCTCATCTTGTAATGCCCCATTTTGACCTAACCTATTGAATTACCATGTCATGCGTGTACTTGCTTATTATTATGGAACTTAGTCAGTTGATGACACTGTGGACTTATGGATGCATTATTTTGTGGAAATTTTATATATGTGTGTGATGTTAAATATCTTCCTAAATATTAAAAAAAAATGTATATAATAATAATTTTTTTTTAAAATTTATTGAGGCTCTAGCCTAGCCCTTGATGACCACAAGTTTATCATACATCACTATCTGTCTAAATAAAATCAAATGCCAATGGTAGCCATGGCTCAAGAAGAGCACTAACAAGCCATCCCTACTAGCAACACAATATGAGTATGAAGGGTGTTGACCCTTGTTCCATAGGATGGGTGGAGGCATTACCCACCGTTTGTCCTCCGAAACTCAGAGTCATGGGAGGGTTGTGCTAAGGAACACTCCCCAAGGTGTGTGATGATGAATAATGGGTTCTTGCTAGGGAAGCTTGGTCGATGTGGTCAACACTTCCTCTTATGGGTTCTAACTAGAGTTAGGTCATGTAGTTGACACCCCAGGGTGGTCTAGCAGAGGAAGGATAGGATGAGGAAGTTTGTTGTGAATTAGAAGAAGAAGTAGGTAGTTAGGAATGATTGTGGGAGATAGTAAAACAAGTTGATTGTTTGTATGTGCTAAAAGTCTTCCTTTGCTCATGTGTGAAAAACTTAGTATATTATGCAGTGGATGTTGTGTTATTGTGATATGGTTAGTGGTTATTGTTATATAATGTGATTGCTAAATGCTTTGCTTTAATTCTTACTTATGATGAATAGGATCTATGAATTAGAGGTTCAATGTGTTATTATTAGTATACACCAAGCTATGTAGGTATTAGCTACACGTACATACCTTGTGCGCGCACACTAGTATATTCATATATAGATTTATTATTTAATTACATGACTAATTAGGATTAATATCCTAAGATAGAGAGAAGGGGATGAACTATATCAAGACTAAAATGAGTAAGTGCATAGGATAAAATATTCCTAAAAAGGGAGAAAACCACAACTAAAGTACAATTGGTCCTTGTAGTGATAAATGTGATAATTAGTATAACACAAGTAGAGAGGGTTGTGGTTTTCTATTTATACCTAATTCAGTACCATGTAGGACGCCCTTATGTAATATAGGGCAATGTGTTTATGTACGAATGGTAAAAATAAAATAAATAAACAAGGGTGATTCCATAAAGGTGGGTAACACTTTTTGGCCAAATTTGGCAATGAAAACCCGATTTTTTACTCATGTGCTAGATAGAATCCCTCAAAACGCATATATGCCATGCGAATTTCAACTTGTAGTTAAAAAAAAAATTGTAGAATATTATGTTGGCTTCCCAATGATATATTTTTAAAATATTCTGATGTCATTTAATGAACTGTGTGACCTTAAAAATTTGAAGAAGTTAATAAGTGGCTCGTGTCCAACCCCAATAATTCAATCTTACATTAATAATTTATTTATATATATATATGAGCATGATTTACACAAAATTCACTATGGTATGCATATTTTTTTGTTAATTTATTTCACAATATACAATTATTTATTATTTTTCAAAAGTGACCACATATGATTTCAGCATCATTTTATACACATGTGTGTCCATCCCATCTTTCTTTTCACTATTTTGAAAAATTGAAAAACCAAAGATACCCTTTTGAAGAGGACATGTTGATGTGTGGGCTGTGTATTTTAAAGAAATTTTTGGATGTGTATATTTTACCCTGCGGAATTTTCTTTGAGCTGCTTCGAAGTTGTTGTCTAGTTTTCTAAGTGTAAGTTTTACAACTAATTAAAAAAAAAAAAATACAAATGCCAAAACGCATGCATGATATCTCAATGGATAATTCGGTGACGAATATATTGGTATGAACTCCACTCAGTTATGTTCCATGAATGACATGGTTTACACCCCTAGAAGACACAAAGAAACATTGATTTTCCTATAAGAGGGATAAATCTCAGTTTTTCAGGCCCTCGATCGAGGTATTAGCTCGATCAAGGTATTTAAATACCTCGATTGAGGTTTCATCAGAATATTGATCGAGGGTTTAATCAAACCCTCGATTGAGGGATTGATAAACCATCGATCGAGCTTCCAATGAAGCCTCGATTGAGGTCCGAATTTAAAAAAAAAATCATACAGAAATGTGCAGGAATGGACTTAGGCATTGATGGCATTAATGTCATTCCAACCACCCTCCTAACCTCATTTCCCACCCGAATTCGTAAACAAAATTCTATATAAACATAAAACATAAAACATAAACATGTTACTAATTTTATCTTTCACAATTGACTATCCTATTTGAAACAATTGTGTATTGTGTTTAGACATTGTTTTAGGTATGAATTTGCATTGTTGATCTTGATCACAATGGGAAGGAAAAAGTGTCGAAGTAAAATATCTTCTAGGAATCAAAGCAACACCGAAGAAATAAGAGAGAAAGATAGATAAAGAAAGAGGGAAAAAAGAGCAATCTTGAGAGGAGAAGAAGTTGCAAATCAACCTATACTTGGAGAATTAAATCTCATTTCTAACAATATTGGTATAACTTATTTTTATGTTATGCAATTTCATATTCATAAATATAATTTCATTTTCGTAGT
>LPNX010392438.1:641078-659456 GCA_001517045.1 Pseudotsuga menziesii | reverse complement strand
TATATATATATATAATCCATGGTGGTGAAGTGCGGACATTTCCAGATCTGCTACTTGGCACGTTTAGGAATGAAAAGAATGTTTTAAATACATTTATATCAGTCTATAATATTTGTTGATTTATTCCTTTTAAATTGTCTTGATGATGCTTGTTTTCCCATATTAATTTTCAACCCTAAGGCAACGCTAACTTGTTTTCCCATACTAATTTTCAACCATAAGGAAACCCTAAGGCAATCCCATAGTAGAAAGAACCAAAAAAGACTATTCGCACAAATCAAAAGGCTCTTAAATTAACCATATCATGCCTTCCTCAATAATTTGATGAAACCAAGGGGATGGAAAAAGGGCAAGGAAACATTAAATATCACTAACACCAGGGAATAATTCTAAAGCTAACCAACTTTCTAAACCACAAAGGTCATCTTATCGTGTTAATTGTAAGAGGGACAAAACAAATCAGACACAGTGAAAATTGACATAAAATGTTCAAATAAAAAATAGAGGACATCAAAATACCTAGTACTTGCTTCAAGACCCAAAGCATAAACCATAAGATTCATGATTGTCCATTAATGGCCAAGTATTAACTAACCCAATTTCCAGTCAACTAAGCACCTCATGGTCTAATCATGATATTGCTGCAGTCTACATATATCCTTCACTTGAATGATGTTAGGATTTCCAATAACTAACATCATTCAAGTGAAGGATGTATGAAGACTGCTGCAGACATTATATCTCTACTCATTCGATTTCCTACAAAGTGTTGTAGCTTGCTTAGTGCTCCTCTCTGTTTATCATTTACTTTCAACATCATGGTGAAATCAACAAGTCCAGGCAAATCTTCTAGTACATCACCTTTACAGTAATGGACAAATAATGATTTTGACTTCTTGGAGATCCTGTAGAGTGGATGTTTTAACCTCTTTAGTGCTACTCTATAGTAAATAACCCAGCACTTCATAGGCATATTTCCTAGTGGTGACCTGCAACAACCATATATATATATTTGTAATCCATGGTGGTGAAGATCAAACATTTCCAAATCTACTACTTGGTACGTTCAGGAATGAAAAGAATGTTTTAAATACATTTATATCAGTCTGTAATATTTGTTGATTTATTCCTTTTAGATTTTCTTGATGATGCTTGTTTTCCCATATTAACTTTCAACCCTAAGGAAACACTAACTTTTTTTCCCATACTAATTTTCAACCCTAAGGCAATCCCATAGTGGAAAGAACCAAAAACGAATATTCCACACAAAACAAAAGGCTCTTAAATTAACTATATCATTCCTTCCTCAATGATTTGATGAAACCAAGGGGATGGAAAAAGGACAAGGAAACATCAAATATCACTCACACCAGGGACCAATTCTAAAGCTAACCAAATGTCTAAACCACAAAGGTCATCTTATCGTGTTAATTGTAAGAGGGGCAAAAAAAAATCAGACACGATGAAAATTGACATAAAATGTTCAAATAAAAAATGGAGGACATCAAAATACTTAGTACTTGATTCAAGACCCAAAGCATAAACCATAAGATTCATGATTTTACATTAATGGACAAGTATTATCTAACCCAATTTCCAGTCAACTAAGCACCTCACGGTCGAATCATGATATTGGGCCAAGTTTATTATAAATTCCAAGAAGCAACCGATAGAGCAACCAAACATCCACTCTACAATATCGCTAAGAACTAACATCATTCAAGTGAAGGATGTATGCAGAATGTTGGAGACACTATATCTCTACTCATTTGATTTCCTACAAAGTGTTGTAGCTTGCTCAATACTCCTCTTTGTTTATCATTTACATTCAACTTTACCGTGAAATCAACAAGTCCAGGCAAATCTTCTAGTACAATGCCTTTACAGTAATGGACAAATAATGATGTTGAGTTCTTGGAGATCATGTAGAGTGGATGTTTTAACCTCTTTAGTGCTACTCTGTAGTGCATATATATATATAATACATGGTGGTGAAGAGTGGACATTTCCAGATCTGCTACTTGGCACGTTCAGGACTGAAAAGAATGTTTTAAATACATTTATATCAGTCTGTGATATTTGCAGGTTTATTCCTTTTAGCTTGTCATGATGATGCTTGTTTTCCCATATTAATTTTCAAACCTAAGGCAATGCTAACTTGTTTTCCCATACTAATTTTCAACCCTGAGACAACCCTAAATTAATAATAATAAAATATTTTAAATAATATTTTAATATTTAATAATAAAATAGTTATGTATGTAATATTGTGTAAAATGGTAATTAATTTTAGATTTTCCTTCTTTAAATTTAAAATTAATTTTATATTTTTCTTCTTCTTTTAGATTTGATCTTGAGGCCTATGTGATCTTTCACATGTGTCTACCAATTGGCGACCCTTGGGGTTAGCAACCATAAAACTATCATGGCATATCAATTAAGGAGGATCCTTGGGATTAGCAACCATAAAACTATCATGGTATCTAAAAAATTGAAGGTACCAATATCAACCTTAGGATGCCAATCTCCACTATTTTTGCACCCATAACCTCACAAAAACTCCATGAAAACAAAGAGTTCAGAATTTGTAGGTTACTAGAAATGTGAAAAAATTGGAGTTACTTATAAGAGTGATGGTATATCAATTGATATTAGTGATCAAGTAACTAGCAAGTATTGGATGCATACATTATCAAATATGTGGTATAAACCTCAATACATCCCTAAACTAAGATCTATGGGTATATTTTTATTATTATTATTGCCCATTGATAGTTATTTCCATTCATTTATCAAATTATGCGTGGATTATGGTGTGTTTTATTTCATGAAATTATATTTCTAGAGTAGGGATTCTTTACTATTTATAGGATATTGAAGCAATTCAAAGGTGAAACTATTTTTTATCATCACCATTAATGACTCGTTTATAGGCATTGTCTAGGTTCTCCTTGTTAGGTACCACATGTACCTTCTCTTATCCCCTATCTTTTGAAGGGTTGAAGGTATTACAAAAGGTACTGGATCACCGAATGGAAAAATATAGTATCCCAAACTGATATTCTATTGTTTTGATAGTATGTTTGTAGGTTTGGTGCTTTAGTTATGCTAGATTGACAAAATAAAAGTTGCATGCAAAACAATGTCGTGCCAAAAGGCCCTATAATATAGTTGTTTTGGAGAATAAATAGGAAGAAGACTGTCAGTGAGAGAAGGTACACATACCAATAATAATAATTTTGATAGTACGTCGATATAGGTGAGGCATGCAAGCAATGCATGTAGCGGAAGATGTAGGTACATTTATCAAAATAGTTTATTTAGTCAAACTTATTACCTTTCTTTTTTGCATTGACTTAGGCACTTTCAATTCACTAACTCTAAAATAGCTAATAAGTGTTGGCTAATAATGGTGATGATTTGTGGTATTATGTTTCATTAGGTTGCAACATCGCAAAATTGTGAAGCATAATACCACGAATATTCACCGTTGCTTAGCTGAACACTTGTTATATTTTGTGAGATATAGTTCATGTGGATAGAGTTCTTGAACTCTGTCCTCATGGACAGTTTTGTTTGATGATGATATTAATAGGTATGTAGAAAAAAAATTAATATTTTGAAAAAATAGTTATTGTAAGTAGATTACTTCATTCAATCACTTAATGAAAATATATTGTATAGTCCAGTGTCTCATGGTGTTTAGAGCTTGGGAATTACTGGGGTAGGTTCGAGTTTCTTTCTAATATAAGGTTTCTATAATAAAACACCTTAAAGAAGAAATCCATAACATTTGGAAAAATTCTGGCAAACCCTTGTTGTCGCTACAATTTGGAAAATACTTGGTTAGGTTCGAGTTTCTTTCTAACCTAGGGATTTTATAATGATCTTGAATGATCTAGGGGTTAGGTTCTAGTTTCTTGCTTATAACAAAATATGGCTCGGCAATCCTGCTCAGGGAAATGACCAATTTTCATCCTTATCCACCGGACCGAGCATACAAGTGAGCAGAAAAACTCTATCTATCGTGGCTATGCTGGAACTCGAATCCTTCTCTAAACCTCCCTTAAGCATCTCATTTGGGTGGGGTCAGCTTAATAGCTTATTTGGGAACCAGTTGCTAAGATAACTCAAATAAAAACAATCAAACCAATTTGAATGCGAAACAAAATGTGGTGGGTTCATCCACTAATTGTAACGCTCAAACTGGCCAGACTTCAGAATCCATATCAGACAATATGGGTCAAATGCGGGTTAGCTAAAACTGTCAAATTGGGTATTTCATTAGCTGATCAATGTAAATGCATGCACAGCAAAGAAAACCCATGTTTGAAAGCTGATAAGGAAGTATTCAAGTTGGTGAAGAAGCAGACAGTATAGACAAAGACCCTTTGGGTTGTTGGTAAAAGTAAAGTAATCAAGTAGGAAAGGTATATAAATGAGGTGTCTAATTTCTCACCCACACAAGATCTTGTTCACCATAACCGAGTGAGAAGGAACACATCACCACTAGACGAGAGAGTGAGGACCATCCAACCCCGTAAAAATGGGGGTTTGCTTTATCCAAAGCCTAAATTGAGAAGGCAGGATTGAAACGTACCAACCCTACACAACCTGGGTCTAAGCTTGCTTTAATAGCCTCTGCCTTTCCTCTATTGGCTAAGAAACCCTGGAGATTTGCAGAACTATCTTAACAAATTAAAAATAGACATGAATTAGGGCACAGTACTCAAATGTCTTGACTGACAATTGGCCTCCTTGTCTGCTACAAAACCACAATCCACTCTCCTTACTCTTCGTGGTCGGTCCAAATCATTGCTCCCACTATCCAAATCGTTGCTCCCACTAATATTGTTCTTCGGCCAAGTTGCGCAGATCGACCCTTGATCACTGAATGACAAGCACCCGACGAGATGCACAGCATAGAGGAAGAATCTTTCTCATGATCACTGAATACAAGCACCTGATGAGATGCACAGAAGAAGCTTTCTCGTGAAGCTGAAAGGAAAATAGCGCGCCACTGTTAGTGTTTTTTTGTGATTTTATGTTTTTGTTCTTTTATTTATATATATGTATTATAAATAATTGTTTTATAATTATTTATATATATTGTTTTATGTTTTTATTTATTTATTTATTTATTATTTATTTTATTTATATATATATATACTATGTTTTATTTATACATGTATACTATGTTTTATTTTTTTTTATATACAAAGAGGGGGGTGTATCTATGTGAGTCTTTATGTGTGCAGTGAATCTATGATGATGAGCATGAGGATGTCGATCATGATGATGATGTCGATGATGATCATGATGTTATCCATGACGTTGATCATTATGATGATGATGACGATGATGATCATGATGTTATCCATGACGTCGATCATTATGATGATGATGATGATGATGAAGATGAGGATGTTGACTATGAGGATGAAGATGATGTTGATGATGAAGACGAAGATGATGATGATGAAGATGACAACAATGATGATGATGAAGATGATGATGGTGATGGTGATGGTGATGACCGTCTTGATATCATATGAAATGATGAAAATGCTAATGATGTTGATGATGATGATGGCGTTGATGATGATGTCAATGGTGACGATGTTGTTGGTGATGATGACGACGACGATGACGATCATGATGGATGATGATGTTGATGATGATGATGATGTTGATGATGATGAAGATGATCATGATGATGATGATGAAGATGGTGATGATGATGATGAAGATGATGATGATGATGATGATGATGATGATGATGTTCACAATGATGATGAGGATGGTGAGGATGATGACGATGATGAACCACGTGATGATGATGTTCATGAAGATGATGATGATGATGATGAAGATGATGATGAAGATTATGTTGATGATGATGAACATGGTGATGATGATGATGAGGAGGATGGTGAGGATGATGACGATGATGAACCACATGATGATGATGATGATGATGACGATGTGTGATGAAGATGATGATGTGTGATGATGATGATGATGATATGTGATGATAACGATGTTGATGATGATGTTGATGATGATGATGATGATGATGTGTGTGTGATGATGATGTTGATGATGACGAAGATGATGATGAAGAAGAAGAAGATGATGATGATGATGATGATGATGATGATGTTCATGATGACAATGAGGATGGTGAGGATGATGACGATGATGAACCACATGATGATGATGTTCATGAAGATGATGATGAAGATGATGATGAATATGATGAAGATGATGTTCATGATGATGATGATGATGTTCATGATGATGATGAGGATGGTGAGGATGATGACGATGATGAACCACATGATGATGATGAGGATGGTGAGGATGATGACGATGATGAACCACATGATGATGATGATGATGATGATGATGTGTGATGATGATGATGATGAAGACAATGATGTGTGATGATGAAGACGATGATGTATGATGATGTGTGATGATGAAGACAATGATGATGAACACGATGATGATGAAGATGATGATGATGATGATGATGTTGATGAAGGGACCAATTCTTTTATAATCATTATAATCTTATTTGTGCCCTTTTTGAGCTTGGATTCAATATAAAAAAATATGATAGACCAATATGGTAACATTGTCGTCATCATTATCATCACCATCATAAAAAAAAGTCATAAATTCCTAATTAAAGAAAGAAGAGAACAATGATTTATTATCACATACACTTTTACTAAGAACCTGGACATCAATTTTGCTAACTACATTCTTCTATATAAATATCTTATTTAAATTAAATACTTTTTTAAAATAAACTTAAAAAATTCAAAACAAAAATAAAATGATAAATTCTAAAATTTCATATAAAATATTTTATGGAAAAATATTTCAAATATAAATAAATAAATAAATTTATAGCTATAATCACTTTATTTTTATTAGCAAATATCACGTCAAAAGAAAACCATGTGTGTTACTAACTACAATGTAGCTTATGTGCATTATCAAATGATAAAGGTTTAGGCATAAATCATTTGAAATTAATATTTATTTATAGTATTTGGCAATATAATTAACTCACACTATCAAGATATTAGTGTTTTAAAACACTAATCTTCACACTATGATGATGATGACGACGATGATGAAGATGATGATGATGACGATGATGACAACCACGATGACGATGATGATGATAATGATGATTTTGATGACAACAATGACAATGATAATGATGATGACAATGATGATGGTCATGATGATGAAGACGACGATGACAACGTCGACGATGATGATGAAGATGACGATGAGGGTGATTATGATGATGACGATTATGATGATTATGATGATGATGATGATGATGATGATTATATATGATGAAGATGATGATGAGGATGGTGATCATGAGGATGGTGAGGATGATGACGATGATGATCCATGTGATGATGATGATGATGATGATGACGATGTCCGTAACTCTTTTCAAAAAGAAATAAGATAGAAGAATAGGTCTAATTAAATATTTACCTTTCATTATATTTCATCGTTGATGATGACGACGACGATGATGAAGACGATGACAATGCTACAGACGATGATGACAATGATATGAAGTAATTTATTTGATCTAGGTTTAATTTTAATGATGATGATGGCGATGAAGATGATGATGATGGCGACGATGATGACGACGATGATGAAGATGATAATTATGATTTTGATGACGATGATGATGATAATTATGATTTTGATGACGACGATGACAATGATAATGATGATGAAAATGATCATGAGTATAACGATGTCATCTTCATCGATTATGATGAATATGATGATGTTGGTGATGATTATGTTGATGAGGATGACGATGATGAAGACGATGAGGATGCTCAGATGACGATGATATGAAGTAATTAATTTGATCTAGGTTTAATTTTAATGATGATGATGGCGACGATGATGATGACGATGATGAGGATAATTATGATTTTGATGACAACGATGACAATATTGATAATGATGAGACAATGATCATGAGGATAACGATGTCATCTTCATCGATTATGATGAAGATGATGATGTTGGTGATGATTATGTTGATGAGGATGATGATGATGAAGACAATATGACGATGACGATGACGATGATGAAGATATATGAAAACGATATGATGATGACGATGACGATGCTACAAACGACGATGACGATGATATGAAGTAATTAATTTGATCTAGGTTTAATTTTAATGATGATGATGGTGATGATGATG
This sequence comes from Pseudotsuga menziesii, assembly GCA_001517045.1. Lineage (NCBI taxonomy): Eukaryota > Viridiplantae > Streptophyta > Pinopsida > Pinales > Pinaceae > Pseudotsuga > Pseudotsuga menziesii. The sequence continues at coordinate 651,184 of LPNX010392438.1, read as the reverse complement.
AAGATCATGAAGATCATGATGATGAAGATGATGATGATGATGATGATGATGATGATGATGATGACGACGATGATGAAGATGATGATGATAATTATGATTTTGATGTTGACAACGACGACGACGATGATGATAATTATGATTTTGATGACGATAATGACAATGATAATGATGATGACAATGATCATGGGGATATTTACCTTTCATATTTTCCTTTCTTTAATTATATTTCATCATCTTCTTCATCCATGCCATCATCTTCTTCATCCATGTCATCATCTTCTTCATCTAAGTCATCATCTGTATCATCAGATCCATAGTCAACATTGTAAGGGTTGGCCATATCATCATGTCATTGTCGGTATAAATTTCATCAGCATTGTTTGCTACATCATCGGATTCAACTGTTTCTTGGAGTACATCTTCTGCTGGATCATCATCATCATCTAACTCATGTTGATCAAGCTCTGTGTCATCATATCCTTCTTCCAGAGAACCCTCTTCATTAACATCGTCTAGGTTATACTTTACCGGCCTTCCCCTTGGATCGTGTCTCACAACAAATGACCATCCCGCTTTACCTAGAACCTCTGAGTAAAATACTTATTCACATTGGCTTGGAAGAACATAGGGCTCAATTCCTGGCTCAAACAACCTTGTGTTTACCATGGTAAATCCATTATCATGTTCAATAATAGTTCTATCAGGGTCACGTTGATTCAATCGTAACGGGATCACGTTGATTCAATCGTAACCTGTACCATTTGACAACAAATAGAACTACCTTAAAGGATTTAAAGTCACACTGTATAATACCTTCCAAATACCCATAGTATCGATTTTCTGAGACTTCTGGATGTCTTTCAGTTCTAGATGAAACATTGGTAACCTCAAAGGCGCTAATATCCTAGAATCTGACGTTTTCTTTGTTTCATCCAATTTTTTTATTTGATATCTACCTCCATTGCAAACCATATCCTTATGGTGTTTTACCTACAATAAGAAATACACGAAAAGATTACACAACCATTCAGTCCTTATGCAGCAATACATGGAAAATAAGAACATGTACGTCAAAATGTAATTTGCAAAATAAAATATTTAGAGGGATTGATTGATTATATGCTTGCCATTTTATCTTTTACACCATATGCCAAATCGATTTCCCTTTCTGTTAGATTTTTATCTCCATTGCGTTGTGCCGCTTTTACCAATGAAGCCACACCTTCCCATGATATTCCATGACCTGATTGTTTGCATCGTTCAATCCATACCTTCATCCAGTCAAGATTGTTTGCGATGTATAAATGAATTGAATCCCATTCTCGACCAACTGTTTAATGACAATAACCATTAAAATGAAAGAAAGATGTATTTCTCCTGAACAAAGTATATGCTCTTAATTCATTAGAGAAAATTTGAGGTCTAAAATGGGCCTCCTAAGAAAAATAATAAAATAATAGTTATTAATTTTGGAGGAAGAATGAAAAAAATTACTTTTTTTGTTCATATTTTCGACATATCTCCCTGTTTTTTTACTCAAATTCCGAGCAAGAGATCTCATTGGATGTGGAATTTAATTCCGCATCCAACGAGTACCCACACTGCATACTTTTGACAGGCCCCGCTACCCCAAAAATAAGAAATACCTAAAAAAACTGTCATCATCATGTTTTTTCAGGTATTTATTATTTTTGGGGTAGCAGGGCCCATCAAAAGTATGCAGTGTGGGTACTTGTTGGATGCAGAATTAAATTACACATCCAATGAGCTCTCCCGCTCAGAATTTGAGTAAAAACACAGGGAGATATGTCGAAAATACGAACAAAAAAATAGTTTTCTTTATGACAAATATGTCAATTCAACCATTATGGTTGACTCATTTTATTGAAATTCTATTGGTTACTGAATTCCAACTCACAAAATTTATTGTTGGCCCATTTTCTTATAAAGCCCATTTCATACCCCAAATTTCCTCTAATGAAAGCAATTATGACTAGAAAATACAGTTAGAATAAGAATGATATAATAAACAACCACTAGCTAATAATTACATTTCAGCTTCCTCAATCTACCTTTCCCCTTCACTTGTTCCCCTTCAAATTTGTTATTGGAGTCCGGATCACAAATGCGACGTAAATTGAGCTTTGACGCTAAAATAGGAAGATATTCACTAACATACAACATGTTTTAGTATATTGTATATCCTTCCATCATAGAACTCTCAGCATGTGCTAGTTGTCTCACCAAACCCTTCATAAATTTCAAGTGCCTCTCAACCATCCACATGGACCTTGAGTGCATAGGTCCACACAACTCAATCTCTTCAACTTGGTGTATGAGTTAGTGTTCCTGTGCATTGAAAAATGTCGATGGTAGATGCTTCTACATTTCACACATGAGACGAGGAATTTCTCTCCTCCAATACTTTATATCTTCTTTATGGATTTCTTTAGATGTCAACCATCTACAAGTGACGCAAACCAATAACAATATTTAACAAAAATAAACATTAAATTACAATATATGCTGAAATAGTGCACAAAAAAAACAAATATAAATTATACGAAGAATTAAAGAAACACTAAGCACATGCAATTAATTGCTAGTTACCTCATGTATTTACCAAGATTATATATAACTTGTTTGACATTATTTTCGAAGTTGTCTGGGAGAGAGAGAGGTAGAACATACTGTATCAATTTACAAACCACGCCATTTATTAAACAAAGAGTATACAAACAAGAAAAAAAATATACGTAGTAAAATGACAAAAAAAAATTATATGGACATAACAACAATAATTACCTTGATGAAGACATGCCAATCATGTGTTTTGACCCCCGCAAAATCACCTTTTTTGGTTATGATATTCTTCAAGTTCGCACAAAATCTAGTCGGAAATTTAATTTTCCACATTACTTCTTTGACAACATTGCTTTGTTGCTCCGTAAACATCCAAGGAATTGAGTTTATATTAACTTGTTCTCTGTTGGTATGAAATTGGATAACGTCTTTCATTGCATGGTTTCTTTCTTGAATGTATTTACAAGCTTTCACAACTTTATCTTTCTCCCTCCTTATCTCTAGTAGTCACCATAATGTTTCAGTAACATTCTTTCCAATATGCATTGTATCAAACAAATGAGCAATTTGTAGGTGCTCCTAGTAGGGAAACCTGCTGAATTGAATATGATAACTTTTCATTCCTTGTGGAAGCCCATTAATGCCTTCATGATCACGATGAACATCATGAATATTAGTTTATAAATAAATTACATCATAAATCAAGTATGGCCACTACAGTAACAACTCACAATAAAAATTAAAATACATAACAATTCATATACGATGATCCATACGTACCATGATGACGATTTCTCTTGTATTGCATCTTCCAAAGGTGAGGTGTCATTATCCGTGGTTTTAATGCAGTCTCCTACTTCCCATTGAAAATATTTTTTTTCAATTGTTCTATACCTGTGATTCTTAGAGAGGAAATGCCTATACTCATCAAACACCTCCTTTCTTAAGCTTTTTGAACGACGAGATTTTATCTTAGGACCACAAACTGGACATGCAAATTTACCCTTTGTATGAAGACCTACAATATTTAGATATGGAATATATGTCAAATATATTCATATATAAAATATTCTAACTACTCCATATCATTAAATGCAATTAAAGTGGAACTTAAAATTACAAACCACAAAATGAAGTTAACCTAGGGGCATCATCTATTGTCCATACAACCATTGCATGGAATTGAAATTGTCTTTGTCGTATTGGTCTATATACGTCATACATAGTTATTCCATTCCATAACTTCAGTAGCTCATCTATAAAAGGTTTGATGTATACATTCATATCTTTGACTTGGCACTTACCTGATTGATTTGAAGTACATAAAAAATATATCATTATGAGAACCATTAAAATATATAAACCATGCACAAGAGTAAAATAATAGATATATATATGAAATTAAGAAACATAATATGATAAATGAGATGCCACAACTACATTATAAATAAAATAGTTTTCGACAAAAAAACTTGGAATAATCATCGACAGCATTATGTGCTCCCTCTTTATTGACAACCATGGAGGAATGTTATTGTTGATAACAAAAATAGGGCACACCATGTAAATGGATTTCACCTATGCAAATGGATTAACACCATATACTGCCAAATAAATCCTAAGATTACGTGGTTCTTCTTTAAAGTTAAGCCAATTTTCCTCCATATCTCTAAAAGTAGAACCATCTGTAGGCATTCAGATAGCATCATCTTAACTTATGTTCCTGGCATGGTAATCCATAAATTGTGCTATGTTTTTGCACCTGAACAGTCGTTGAAAACGTGGAATGATGGGAATATAATGAAGAACCTTCTGAGGCACCTTTTTTGTTACTTTATCTGTACGATATCTACTTACATGACATTCTAGACATGGTGGTAACAAAAATTCAGCTATCAAGCTACAAAAAAATAAAAAAATTGTTAATGTAATAAATAAATAATATTAACGAAACATGCTTCATCCATACGATGATCAATAATGAGTTAACAATACAATTATTAGAGGAATACATATAAAATTTATCACGATCCTATGTATGTGATGGATTATTTTACATACCTTAGCATCTGTGTGATTTCAATGTTTGAAAGACCATTCATAACCTTCAAGTTCATTATCAACAATACATTAGAGAGAAGATTTGTTTTGGAGCCTTCATAAAGGGGTTCATATGCCTTATTGAGAAGAGGTATATCAGGAACATCATCAAAGTCATCATCATTTTCATTATCAACGTCATCGTCATCATCCATTCTAACATTAAATGAATCATGGATCAATTTATTTGTACCATCATCTTCAATTACATGATCGGTATGATCATCTTGTTCAATATGATCATTCACTTGTTCTCCATTAAACATACACGCTCCATGATCCTGATCCTGAATTTATTCTTAAAACACTTCCTCTGGACGATATGTTGTAGGGTGTCTTTCCTTTAATATAAATACATGGAAACATCAATAGATATACATTAATATATGAAAAATAAAAATAATACATACAATTACCAAAAAAAAAAATATAATAAACTTTATAATGCTAAACCTACAAATGGACGATACTCATTCCCCCCCTTAGCGTGTCCATGTTCCCTGCAATGTTTTGTGGCTGTTGAGATCAATATTATTCTCCTTTTAAATCCCCTACATTGAGTACACAGACAATAACATTTTCCATCACCCCTTCGTTTCGCTGCATCCCATACTCTAGCAAGCAATTGTCGGTTGTCTTCGTTTGGATCCGGAATATTTCTATTTGAAAGTTTGTCACAAACTTCATTAATGAATATAACCAGTTGTCTTAAAAAATCAAGTTCCATGCATCAACATTTTGTTAAACGGAGAGAAGTCGAAGAATAAAAAATTCCCGACAAACTGTCTGTTGATGAGAAAAAAAATTCCCACAACCGCCCGTTGAAGAATAAAAAAATTCCTGGAAACGTCCATCGAGGAACAAATAATTTTTGCAAATTGTTTGTCGAGGAACAAATAATATCGCAAATCGTCCATCGCTTCTACAAAAAACATGTCTAAATGTTTGAAAAAAATTATATTTATAATGGCCATGCGTCGGATATTCGACACCTTGAACATAGTTACCGTTGAAAATATGGGACGAAAAATTTAAAATCATGTAAACCTTACATTTTTTTTTAAAACCTACACATACCGTCCGATATCTGATGCTAAGGGGTCGAATATTCGACACTATTGGGTCCACAGACCGTCAGATATTCGATACCACACTGTCGGATATCTGACGCTTAAGGGTCAGATATTCGACACTCTGGGGGTCGGATATGCGATGCCTGATGTGTCGGATATTCGACGAAGCTATAAAAAAAATTTGAACACCATTCTTTTCAGTGATTGTTGTCCAACAAATCCGTACGAAATGTCGGATGACATCGGATTCTGACGACAGATTTCAGGTTCAAATTATGTTGTGAATTATTTGTCATTAAATTTAACGTATTTTCTAAGGTATCACTTATTGTAATTTCGGTGATTTACGTTATCAGTCGAAAAGAGTTTGAAGATCAAGGGATCTAATATAATCTTGAATAAACTTTATATTATCTTGTTGTACTCATAATTATCAAGGAAGAGTTATTGTTCCATGTGATTGAGAAATGATGTTTTTTGTTGTTGTGTTTTTATGTTAGAGCCACTTTAAGACCCAACATTTAGGGAGAATTATGTGAGATCAAAAGGACCCCTAAAAGAGACATCATATTGTTGGCACACTCCATAATGGTTTTGGGTGAAAACCTTGAAAGTTTAAAACATAAAAAGCTTTGATAACACTGGAAAAAAAAATCCTAATCTTAACCAAAACTAAGATTATGAGCAACAATTAGGGCTATTCCTAAATATTATAAAATTAGCAACAAGGAGATTTCATTGGAGACAATGGAGTCTAAACATGTAGCAGATTTGAAGCAAGAACACACGTATGGGGAAAAAAATTATCCAAGGGATTTGTTGAGGAAATTCATTAAATTTTCAAAGAATACAAAGACCAATAGTTAATGCATTTGAACGTTGTAAAGGACATTTGTAGGTATTTGCACTTTGAGGATAAAAAGAAAAATAAAACTCAAGGGAAGTGTCAACCTGATATATCCAAGATACCTACTTTTGATGGTGCAAGGAGTACAAATGAACATTTATTTACCCTCAATACCCATTGGGATTACCCATAAATACAATGAATCATATTTAAAGGTGTGCTAAGTGGTGTGACACTCAAATAGTATCAAACAATGGATTAGGGTCCATGATAATAACATATTTCCAACAAGAGTGATTAGAATATGCTCATCACATGCCTTAAAGAATGTCTCAATGAGACACCATTTTGTGGAATATAATGCTAATGAAATATGACCATAATGGTAGGATGGACAAAGATCAACAATGTTTAATAACATGCTTCAGCATAATGTTGTCTCATGGAATGTTGTGATTTGGTATTGCACATAATCTGGGAAAATCAAGGAGGCTCACAAATTGTTTAAAAGCATGCCATAATGGATATATGCATCGTTTCAAGCATGGAGAGATGTTCTTACATTGGTATTGGTGTTTCTTTATGTGGACCTAATAGATGCTTTGAGTTCCTTTGACATACCAATTACAATTACCAACAAAAATAGCCAAAAGGTGAGAGCATTCCATCATGGTACCTTTAAGATCATTATCATCATACTTTGGACATTCACCTTCATTTGTCTATTAAGACATGACTGGTGAGAATTTGAGGGAGAAAAAGAATGTAATATGTAATTAACGTGTCAAGGAAAAGGGAAAATAAAAGGCCAAAACTGGCACAAGGTGGGAGGACGCATTAATTAAACTTGAAACCTCACACACCCAAATATGCCATGTAAGGAGATTTTGTCTGCATCAACCTTACCTTAGACCATTTTGTCTCTTATAGGGATCATGTGACATTAATAGGCCTATGTCCACCACGCAAGCCCTATAAAGGGAATATGTATCATGTAAGTGGAATATAGTGTTCCTTTCAAGTTTGGCACACTAAGGATGGCTCGCACGACCTAGTCCATGTTCTAGGGTAAACATATAAATTCCTAGGCCATAAAATTTTCCTCAAGGGATCGAGGCACACACATGGGGCCCTAGTCCACAATGTCATCTCTATGTGGGAAATATTTGGCTTACAAGCAAGAAATGGCCATTTCAAGATCTGTGTGACCAAGAATGATTATCATTAATTGGGCCATATTATCAAGTCAAAACATAACATCTAAGGGTAAGGGGTTCATGGGTCATGTGTGATTCCCTAGACCACCTCAAAGGCCTTATATACTAAATAGGTAATATTTATCCAATGAGTAATATATGTTGGCCATTTTGAGGTTTGGCACACCAAGTATGGATTTCAGTCCCTAGGCCATGGTTTGATGTGAAAAGTCAAGTTGTTGGGTCAAAACATTTTTCCTTAGGGATCATGAACTATGTGTGGGGCCTTAGGCCACCACAAATACCTATAAAGGGAATATTGGCATGTGAGAAAGATATAGTGCCTCTTTTTATGAATTTTGGTTAACCATTGATATTAATTGTAACTTAGAATTGCAAGTTCAAATGGCATAGCCTTAGGGCATAACATTTGTGTTTGGCCTATAAGCAAGATATGGTCTCTATTTAAATATTTGTAACTCTAAAGAGGATTTTTGAGAAATGGGAGTGTTTCAAGGTGATACCTATCATACATGATTCTCAGGTGGTATCTATCATATATGAAATTAAATCAGTTTATGAATATTAATTTTGTCTATAGTTCCTATGAATAGAAACTTAGTAGGTGACTTCACAATGGCTGCCTTTTAAATTATACAATTTTGTTGACACACTTTTCCATATTTCATGTGATTAGTCCAAATGTTTGCAATCTTATGTTAGTCCAAATATTTCCAGTATTTTGTCCTTTTACCATGTGCTACCTTGTGGATTTGTTGTCTTCACCCCATTGGTCACTTTGGTCTCGACATTACCATTATGCTTGGTCTTTAACTTACTATGGGTATACGCTTGAAGGGTCATGTAAGGATGGAATAGTTTAACCTAACTTAGGAGGAAGGGTATCACAAATATTGAAATGGACACCATAACCTTGTTGTAGGACAATAATTCCATATTCAAAGGCTCATTTTATGGCATGGGGCCCACACATAGTCCATGAGTCCTAAAGGAAAATGCCATGGCTTCAACTATCTATTTTTACCTTGGACTATGTATAAAGTTATTATAACCATGCTTAATGTACTAAACTCAAAATAGCCATCATATTTTGATCACATGACAAAGATTCCCTTTATAGTACCTTTTGTGGTGTCTAAGGGACGCAATGATGTCTCATGATCCCCATAGACAAACATTATGGTATAATACCTTAATTTTTTGCATTGAGACACATCACGAGCACCAAGACCATGTTTAGTGTTCTAAACTTTAAAACTGGCACCATATCCCCCTTATAAGCCAAAGATTCCCTATGGAGGGCCAATATGGTGGTTTGGGCCCACACACATGGACCATATCCCCATAATAAAATGCTACAGTGTAAGGTCCTAGATTTTTCATTATACCATGGAATGGTCCTCAAGTTCCATCCCTAATGTACCCCTCCTCAACTGGTTGGCCATATCTCACATGTAGGAAAAGGATTCCCTACACAGTCCTTATGCAATGATGTGGGTTAATATGCAAAGAGAATGAGCCCCATAGGAAAATGTTATATCCCAAAAACATGGGTTTTGTTATCAAATCTCAAAATAGCCACCATATCCCTATCACGGGAAAAAGATGGACGAGGGTTTCATGGATGGCCTATGTAGAACCCAAAAGTTGCATGTTATGGGATAAAACTCTAGATATTCACCCTGTAACATGAATTGGGTCATGAGAACCATCCTTGGTGTACTAAACCTTCAAATTTGATACCACATATTAATCACATGACAAATATTTCCTATGCATCGAATATGTTGTGGGATTTTCAAATGTGATATAACCATCGCCCCTAAAATTCCAAATTCTCATAACTTTTAAGGGAGGTTTTTTAAAAATCACCTTAAAAAGGACCTTTAGGGGGGGTTCGAGTCAACCCCCCCAAAAAAATTCATGCCAGTTGGACTTTTGAGGGAGGATTTATCACAATTGCCCCCACAAGTCAAAATTCCCATAACTTTTGGGAGCATATTTAAAACAACCACCCCCAAAATCCCAATTATCATGCCATTTGGGGGCGGATTTCAAACAACTGCCCCCAAAAGTCCAATTATTATGACTTTTGGGGGCAGCTTTAAAACAACCGCCCCCAATAGTTCATTTATAATTACTTTTGGAGGGGTTTAAAAACTGCCTAAAAATAACCTTTATGGGGGGGTCTTTCCAACCCCCCCCCACCACCCAAAAAAAAATCCTAAGAATTGGACTTTTGGGGGGGGTTAAAAACGGCCCCCAAAATTCCAATTCTTAAGATTT
>LPNX010392438.1:434795-641035 GCA_001517045.1 Pseudotsuga menziesii | reverse complement strand
GGTATTTAAACCCCCCCCCCCCCCCAAAAAAAAAAAAATTCCTTGGAATTGGAATTTTTGGGGTGGTTTTTTTAAAACCGCCCCCAAAATTCCAATTCTTAGGACTTTTGAGGGGGGGTTTTAAGAACCTCCCCCAAATACCTAAAAAAATTGGGGGGGGTTAGCAAAACCACCTCAAGCCAAAGCTGCCCCCAAAAGGGTATTTTGTTGTAGTGGCATTCCAGCATCATCCTGAGCCTCTCAATACTGTTTAATTTTTTGAGTAGACCTCAAGAAATTTATGAATAAAATCTTTGAAGGAATCCACTACTATTCTAGAAATAATAGGAGGAGCATTCTTGATTCCAAAGGCAATTACCGTGTATTGAAAACAACCCCACTCCATTGCAAAGGTTGTCTTGTGTCAATTTTCCTTTTGGATTCTAATATGATGGTAGCCAGAGAACCCATTAATGAATCAGTAAATTTATTGACCCCTGACACTCTCCAGTACCTCATCTATAAATGGAGTCAGAAATGGGTCATGTAAACAAGCATCATTAACTTCCTTAGGTCAACATAAATCCACATTGCACCAGTATTGTTTTTATCTTGCACTACTGTCGGAATGATCCACTCTAATTCTTCTATAGGTTCTATGATACATGCATCCAGCATTCCATCCAACTCTGCCTTAAATTTTTCTTTATACCGTGGATTCAATTGGTATGGTCATTGCTTGATAGGTTTTGCATCAAGATTTAAAGGTATCTTCATTTCTCCAAGGTATTCGACAATCCCTTTCATCTCTAATAATTTGGTAGGGAATAGACCTTGAAACTCATGCAATAAATTCTTGATCTTCTCGACAGTCTCATCCTCCCAATAATATCCAATATTCAAAAATTTGGGATTCTTTGGTGAGCCAATATTACTTTCTTGACTTTTAGTGGATTCAGAAATTGGTCACTAGAAATAACAAATCCTTCCACTACATGTGTACCTTCAGAATCAGTTATGTTTACATCGAGTGGATCATCGTCATTAGTTTCTTCCATCACATTATAACACTCCATCCAGTGTTGGATTGTTGCATCACATTGATTAAAGTTTTTCATTGCGACAGGGATATATTAAAATATTTTTGTCTTGATTACTTGCAATGCAGTATCAATCGATGGATGATCATCAAAAAATTCAAATGTGTGAATGAATCTAGTAGCTAATTCATCCCATTCAATAGTCCCTCATCTTAGTTCAACTAATGTGTACCAGCTCCTTGGTATCATGTCTAACGTGTGTATGAACTGATGAACCCATTCATGTGGCGTACATGCCTCCCATGACACACGACAATACTCTATATGTTCTATGGGATTAATCAATCCTGTATAATTTCTACCAGTATAGCTGATTTATTATCTAAACCTTATCTCCATCAATATTTGACATTGTGTCCATTCTGAGATAGATTCTTTATGTGTGACCCTCCATCTAACGGGTGTATCTTTTGGCATGAATTCCAAAGCAGACAAGCGTTGATGTTCTCTAAATTTTTCTTCAAACTCTGTCAGAAAAGATGCAAGGTTAGGTAAACCTTCATAGGTAGGTATTTTACTTGCCTCAATTCCTACCCATCGCATAGACCGTGTAATTCTCGTGTACTTTCTCATCGATACTTCATGCATCCTATTCTGCCAATTTTCCAATGCTTCGCCAGAATCTTATGTACAGGAACGAATACTTCACCAACTAATATTTCCATCAGTTGTTGAATTTACATAATCATCCCTCGCATATATGATGTTATAAATATGGTCAAGATAGTTTCCTTGTCCTTCACTATTTACTGGATTTACCTATATCTGACCTTCTAGCGGATCAATTGGTGTGACCACCCTTAGCTCTAAATCTTCAAATGTTAAGATTATTTTCTTAAAATTGAAAATTGGTATGATTATCGATCGCCCATTCGATCCCTAAAAGTGCAAGATATGGGTTTGTGTCATCAACAATGTTGATTACTTCAAAGTCATCATACGTTCCCATGACTTCTACCTCGACATGTACTTGGATCAGTCAACCGACAGGTAGGACTTTCAACTGATTTGCTAATATGAGTTGAATAGAAGACCACTCCAGTTGTGGTTTCCCCATTATTTCCCATGTTTTTCTTCTCAGAGTTTTGACATCAAATCCCAATTATAATATGGTATATTCCATATCATAATATCATATATGAGCAGTCATTCTTAACTTGCGAGCGGTCTTTAATAGTTTTCCCACATGGTTTACTCTTCTGTCTGGACGCACGTCTTCTTGCGTTTCTTCTATTAGGTTTGTCAATTCTGCAACATCATCTTTATATTGTTTTAATGATAATAAAAATTTTAAAAACTATTTAAGATTACTAACCTTTCTCATTAGTTTCTTTTGGAACAGTTGATCAAACCTTTCAGGTATCTCCATCATTGGTCTTCTCGGCAGTGTAGGAGCAGACGTCGATGCTTGATTCTTGCCGATGAATTATGGTTGTGCATCCAAGAATACTTCCTTTTCTCTTTGGACATCAAACAAAGCATTCTTTTTTGTTGTTGGTCACACCTGCGGCTGGTGATATTGTGCATCTTGGTGTGTTCCAGTCACAACAGCTCCCCTTGTCATGACAACAATATTTGGTTTCCTTGGCTCAGCAGAAATCATCTAGATATTTTGGTTGGGATTTGGATTGGGATTCTTTATAGGGTTTGGATTTCCCACATTTATAGCCTTCCACTTCGCAATAAATTGTAGACATTGTTCGACGGTATGATCAAAGGATTTGCAATACAAACATGTCTTTGTAGGGTTCACAAAGTCCCTGGAAAAATGTCTTGGTTCTCCACAATTATAACATATGATTTGGCCTCTTCCATGACCAAATCCTCATCCTTGTCCTCGACCTCGATAATTTCCACCCCCCTGGGTTCAGGGTATTGTTGTTGCAGGTATTGATTCTATTTATAATGGCGATGATGATGCTAATATTGTGGATATTGAGCTTAGTCATGCTCAGCTTACATCTGCTCTTCATTTTTCATTAAATAAGTGTTGGGCATTTTCTCCTGCAACAGCTAGAATGTTCTGCGGTGCTTCTCATTGTGGCCTACTAATTTACAAAATTTACAATATAAAATAGTTGGTGCACTTGAAATATTCTATAAGTACAAACACTATTCTAGCTGATGGCCTCTAATATGGCATATTCTACACCAAGGAATCCCTTGTGTATTTATTGGGTTCGCTACTCCCGTTGTGACATAGTTCATGAATGTCGACAAATTTTCCTTATGGTGTCCTTCAGTTATGCATCTGGTACACTATATTTCTTCTTGGAATTCCTTCCCTTTTTTTAATTTCATGGAGTTTCAACGTATTTTTAGCTAGCTACAATTGAATCTACATCATTCCTACACCAGTTTCTCCTACAGGTAAGGATTCTAGCTTCATGGCTAGGTTCAGAGCTTCCATCTATGATGCAATATTTTGTTGCATCAAGGGAATCCAAATGTGTAGTACCAGTGATACAATGAACCACTCTTTGTGTTGTATGTCTGACATCTAAAATATTAATTTATCCATCAAAGTATTAAATCTCTAGTCAAAGTCCCACATAGATTCCATAGACAATTGCTTAATCTCTTTGATCTCTATAATACACTCAGATTCAGATTTGGGTTTTCTAAATTCATCTATTAGTCCCACTTGAATTTGGTTGAGCATTTTCTATGCGACTCCTGTCGAAACCACAAAAAAATTCATATACTAGTCCAATACACGACCCCTTCGAGTTGTGATCATCTGTGACTTCTTTATTGCTTCATCCTGGACCTGTCACACAGTCCATACGGCTTCACATAGAAACCAATGTTGTTATGGGTTTTATAACACATTTCCATTGAATATCGACAGCGTAATATCATTCCCAACCATTATATTGGTCCTTAGTACTATTGGATAAAAAATTTGGCTAGCAGGAGTCCGTTTTCTACTATTCCCACAGTTAGTATTACCTGTATTGAAAAACCTACTAGTAGATAAGTTTCTGGACATTACCTACAAATACATGCATGGAGTCGTAAGTGTGTCGTATTCATATTCTATATCTGGGGACTCTTATTATTCTTCTTCCCTTTCGGGGATAGGATGATATTCCTCTTCTTCATCGAAAGAACCTTGTCAAAGTGCCACGTCAACTCGTAGTCTTCTTGTATGGAAACTTCCTCTTTTTGTCACAGTTCTTCTTATTTTTCTCAACCAAATTTTGTTCCATTTTTCTCACACTTTTTCTACGACATAACCTAGGTATTTATATACAATTCTTTACTCATCAGATTTCATTCTCAGGATCCCTTTCTTGCATACGAGCATTTTGATCAAGATTTTCAAAGACGTCAAATACCTTCCTTTGGGTCCTTGGAAAATTTTCTTTCCACCTCACTATATGATGTTATTGTGTCGACAACAAATGCAGTAATGTATCCCTCCAAAAATTTAAAACCCTAAATACAGGGTTGCTAATACTCTTCAGTCATTGAATCAGCTGAGGATTCCACTCTATCAGTCCTCCTCCTTGAAAAAAATCTCATTGGGTTTCTAACTTCAATAACCATTCATACAACAAAATAGGAAACTCGAAAAGAAAAAAATGATGGCTATTTGTATAGAGGTATCGCTCCAACCACTTTATCAGATTCAACCATGATCCTTTACTTTTTTCTCATGCAAACTTTAATACTTTAAAATCCACCCACTCTTGAACTTACAGCTTCATAGGATGCCAAAATACATCCCTCACAAAATTATTCATGGTCCCAGAAACGGAACCATTTGTTGGCATTTCTCCCTTCGACCTAGGTTCAATCCCTATTTTTTCTGTCAACAAATCCCAAGATATCAGCCCGACATAGCAGGGCTTAGTTGGCAGCACCTCCAAAGCAGATGCAGTCTCACCCGAGATATCTCTTATGGGTAACTGCCATAACTAGGTTTCTACAGTTGTGTGGGGATTGACACCTTATTATCTTGCTCAACCAAAGCTAGTGGTTATATTACTTCTCTTATTGCATATATTCAAGACATGATTCTATTGGTCCATTTACATACATTATAACAACTAATATACTTCCTTATCGGCGGTTCCAACTAACAACAGTGTGACATATGCATATAAAGACCCATTCGTCAGCAAATATATATGCATTCATTCACAACATACATTAATTCAACATAAGCACATTCATCAAATATACACAGGAAATATTTAACGTGGAAACCCATCCAAGAAAAACCACAAAGGCGCTCTTCATCAAACATGAGAAATATATGGCACCTTTCGTTTGTGCACTCAGCTTGCAGACTCTGTCTAGATATTATTCTACAATCTATACATACTTATCTCTCCTCTCATGCTCTCTAGTCACCTGTCTGTGAAGTTTTCCTCTCCTTCACTCTACTGTCAATCCACAACATCTTGGATTGACTTACTCTTCTCTAAAAATATACAACTCTTCAACTCTACAAACAGACACAGGCCAACTAGGAAGTAACCAACAAACCGACTAACTTGGAAGTAACCCGCAAACAGCTTGGTTTATTCCTTTTATAGACTCTTACATGTCATAATCAACTGACTTCATTCTGTTAGTCGATAGCTTGTCATTCCTATTCCCATACATTTCCATTACAATTGTTAGTAGGCACTATCGGCCCAAAATATAAATATGCTTTATTCCCTAAAACATGCATGACTCTAGTTGAATTCTTACCCATGGTCTTCCGAGTTGTCCTTTTCAACCATTGCATGCCTTCTATCGTGGTTCCTTCTATCACAGTTGATCTTGTCGCGCATCTTCCCTTTTGTCGTGGACTTCTTCCCTCACGGCTTCTTCTATCATATATGTTCCTCTGTCCTCTGTTGCAGCTTCCTCTGTCGTACGAACAGACTCTTCATATTTCATAACATAATTGTAACTGAATTATGCCTATCTTTTCCTAGGTCCAACACGATGGTTTTAAATTGTGAGTACCTATATTTTAGAATGGGATGTGTTTCTAATTACTGCCAATATGTACAAATAAGTATAAGACTCTCTTGTGGCACTACTACTAAAATATCTTATGGAGCAATCGATATATACTAATGGACTTTAGGCCACATTGATATCATATTGTCACGTATGGATTTGAATGTGTTCTTTGTAGCAATGTGGTCTTGTTTCTCTTGGGCCTTGGCTACGATTGCATTGACCAAATGGATTCAGATGTCATCATATGCCTTCTTGATAATAATGTGTTCATTCTTATCCTACACTGCTCTACATTTAGAATCTACTATAGTGCTCCTAATATGTTAAAATAGTTGTTGCGCTAAGTATGTTGATAGTTCTATAATCACAGTGACAAGGGGTAATGAGCACAAAGGAAGTCTTTTGGAAACAAACTATCCATATTGAACTGTAGGTTTTGGTTCTATTTCCTGGTTGACTAATTTGTATTACAATATCTTCTGCTAGAATTCATATGATAAAAAGGGAATATTTCAGTGTTCTCCTAATATATTTATAGAATGGTACAGTAAATTTTAAGGTACTCTACAAACTGTGCAACCAGGTCTTGGAGAGAAGTCTTTTCTACTGTAGAAAGAGGTGGTGGAGGGTTTGTATGTTCCTCCCACAACTATTCATTTAGTGCTTATTCCATTGGTATATATTCCATCGATTGTATCTCCTAGACATCCTCTTACTGTTATGATTTCTCAAGCTACTCATGTTCATTATATCTTATATTTTTTATCACTTATTGCATTTATTGTAAGAGGGGGTATTATGCAGTAGCTCTTGAATCTATTGATGATTCTTGACTTGGTTGTTCCTGAGTAGATTCCTATATATTTTGTTGTTGTGAGTTGGCTTCTTTCCAGAATGGGACTACGGGGATGGTATGGATAGAGTCTACCAAATCATCTAGGATATCAATTACGTGTTTTTTCATGTCAATGCCTTAGAATAATCTCATAGAATTCCATTCCAAGAGAAGGGATTATGGTATGGGGAGGGGAATGGAAGAGGATGGGTGGTTGGAGTGTAGTTGTTCAAACTGGGAAAGGAACTCATAGTGGGGAGTATGGATGGTGGTGGTGGAAAATGGGGATTTAATGGTGGGGGGTTTGGTGACACGGGGATTATTTGGGCCAACTAAGGAAGTAAGGGATTATTACATGATCTTTATGGGGATCATGGTGGTATAATGTTTACATAATCAGAATGAGGGAGTGATGTAGAAGGTGGGGTCTTAGATGAGCTCCCACAAAGAAGGTTATCGTCCTTTTATTTCTTCCCAAATACAAACAAAGATCATGGAAAGATATATGCATTCCATTCTTTTATTGGCATAGCTATGAGTACACATGGCCAACTATGTACTTCTCTGTGAAAGGAAGTGGGTAGCAAGAAGAAAGGGATCACTATAGATTTGAATTCTTCTGGTTGAACACCTCGTGGTTGAACAAAAGTGTTGGATTTATCCATGTCGAACCAAATATTGGTTGTATAGTTGGTTAGAATTCTCCATGGAATCCTATCAATTGCGGTAGGCATCAGGGCCTAGATCCATTGGCCAAAGAAGATTTCATTGAAATATGCATTAGTGGCATCTCAGTGGGTATTCTAGGAAACAAATTGTAATTCTACAATTTTTTTGTCTACAATATCTATAAACTATTGTCCCTTTATTTTTTTCCATTGCCACATTGCTAATTCTACCAACATATATATAAATACCTAAAGTTTTATAAATTGGCACATGCTTGAAACAATTCATCCATCAAATGTTTGCACCAGTTCAATTACACACCTTAGATGGATAATTCAACAACTTAGATCATGTCCAAGTTGCATTCTCCCTTGTTATATTTTATCATGATGAATATGTCAATGATCTAACAACCAATTGTTATCTATGGGTTATTAGTATCTGAAATCATAGTGTCTTTTCCTCTTTTCTTGCTTCCATAGTGATCGTGCATGCTTAGTGCTATCTTATTTCTACCTCTCTTGTGATCTCCCTGAAATTTAGTAGATATGTCTTCGTAGACCATAGATAATCCTATCAAATGGTTATTGTCATCAACATGAGTTATGTAATCCTAGTCTAGCCATAAAGAATGGTCGTATACATGGCTGATCAAGAACTTGGTACATCCGAGTATTCTCTTGTAGTGTTGAACATTGAAAGTTCCTTCAGATTCATTAGGGTAGATTCTTTCAGGCATGTGAAAGACAACTTCCATATTGGTTCAACATACCCATTTCCAAACAATATAAAATCCATATAGAAATTGGGTTGTAGGTTAACATACAAATATTCATCATAAAAATCACAATATACTAGCTTGGTATATTCCACTTTCCCCTACAAATTGGAAAGAACTTCAATTCAAGAATCAATAGGATCTGTAGCTAGAGGCACTTTTTTCTTTCCCTGAAATTCACAGTTTTACACTCTAATTGCTAACTTTCCCATGGTGACTAAGAAGCGTTGATACACGAACTTGGTTGGGTCAAACAATGGTTCTATGTGGATTCTTCTCGGGTGGAAATGGAGGCTCTAGGTTAGCAGTTCTTCACTTCCTCAATTCACACAATGGCTAATAGGTTAAGCATAATCAATTTTGATGTACAAATCAAATGGGTGGGAAGGTGATAATACATGCATTAAAGGAAAAAATTAGTGGAGGTTTTAAGTGATCAACTATTAAATGAAAGGATCGGGATGATTATTTCACACAAGGATAGGTGTGATGTGGTATAATCATAGTGTACTAACTCCCAATGATGAAAAGACAGAGTTGGTTGATGCGACACGACGAAGGCGGAACAATAACTGGAGATGTTGGGTTCCAAAACCACAATGATTTGAAGTAACTCGTGACTTTGAAAAAAATAGCACACAAACACAAGTTACTGGGACAAATAAATAGACTAACGCAACAACCAAAACCAAAATTGTAAACCTAAATCCTACCCTAACTCACTCCTTATGAAAAAAGTTCCATCTTGCAAAATCATTTAGTAATGATGTAGGGTTTCAGGTGTACACCATTCACCAACTTTAGTTTGAGAATGCCATAGAATTTCACTAGTTTAATAAATCATAACCTTTGATTTACACAACAATGAATGGTCCCAACCAATGCATATGGAGTTCTCCTTGATGATTCGAGAACTACTGTCATAGAGTAAGACTTAGTCATCTTGTTCAAATTGTTTCCTTTGTATATGGATATCATGTCAAGATATCAATATTTCTTTCTCCACTATTATGTGATAATCGGCTAATAAATGGCATTCTTGTAGTTCCATTAGTGCTATGAGTCGTTCTGCAACTAAATATTCTTTGGTCATGTGCATTTCATGCGTAATGTACAAACTAAGAACAATGAATTATGTAGCAACTATGGATTCTCTACCATATGCCAACCAGAATGGAGTCTACGTGTGAAGATTCATTGTAATTGTCTTATTTTCCCATAGCATTGTGGGAATTCTTTCATCCCAAACATCATGATCTATGCAACATACCTTTGTTAGGCATGTCTATAAGATTTTATTTAAAGCTTATACTATACCATGTGCTTGTGGATGGTATGGACTACTTTTGTGTTGCTAAATCAAAAATTATTTTTTCAAGGCCATGATAGGGTTCTTAATGAAATGTGTTCCTTGGTCACTAGTGAGGATTATGGGACACCCAAAGTGAGTGATGATATTTTCATAAATGAATTCAGTTGTTGTCTCTATGGAGAAATATCATACCAATGGTACTTTATCCTATATTATAAGGTAGTATGTTGCAGTGATTATACAACAATATTTT
Source organism: Pseudotsuga menziesii (assembly GCA_001517045.1). NCBI lineage: Eukaryota > Viridiplantae > Streptophyta > Pinopsida > Pinales > Pinaceae > Pseudotsuga > Pseudotsuga menziesii. The sequence continues at coordinate 631,141 of LPNX010392438.1, read as the reverse complement.
GATTGTTTTACAAGAGGATTGATGGGGCCAACAAAATAAATCACCCATTTCTCAAATGGTTGCAAGGAACATATTGGTTGAAGTGGTAATCTGTTCCATTGAGAAAGATTACAAAAATTTTGGAAACCATCACATGTTCCTACATACACTTTTTCAACATCAAACATCATAGGCCATCATAGTCCAACCTGGAGAACCTTCCTTCCAATGGATTCTCTCCAATAAGGCCACTTGCAACACCGATGCGGCATTCCCACAAAATATCATGTCATTTATTATATAGCACACAACATCACAAGATTCCATCAATGCCAATTTGTATATTTTCCCTCAATCAATTTATATTTTGTAGTTCTTACAACCAAGTGGTGTTTATGAGTCATAGTATAGGTTTATAATGGTTTCTCGGTTGTTTGGAGAAATTTAATTTTTTCTAGGTAATCAATAATAGATTTTTAATTTCCCCACCTTAGTGACATATGGATACATTTGGTCCTAAATTATTCCCATGGGTTTGAGTGGGAATCTCAATTAATTTGGGAATTAAAATTAATCTAAGGCTTCCTTGCGCAAATGTATAAAAACACCTAAGTTAAAAGTTTGACCACGAGTAGGAATTCAAACTTATATAAAGTTTGAAAAGGGTCAATAGGGCGCCAAAGGAAGTTCATATAGTGGTTGAATAGTCAAAGAGGCACCAAGGAAGGTTGTATACCAAGTGGTATGCTTATCCCATGAAATGTGGCATTTCCTTAAAATAGGGAGAACATGTAGACAACCCATGAAGAAAATGGACAAACCCCCATTTTACTAACTAACGCTCCGCAAAAAGGGGGAAAATGTGGTTAAGGTAGTTAGAAGGCGCATTCAAGAAGGTAGTGTAGCAATTATGAACCACTACCTACCTATTGCATGGTTTTGGGATGATCCATGGTATTTGTCCCTAGTATTGGCTATGTGAACAAACTAGTCTTGTCACTAGTTTTCTCTAATCCATGGTATTGGAGGGAAGTGAAAGTTTAAAATGGTATGAATATTGCATCAATGAGGGTTATCTTGTTGAACATTTTAATTCTATTGAGTTTCTTATGCTTCTCATTTCTTGGGTGATGTGCCCCTTACAAACCAGTAGGGAGATGTGCCCCTATGTTTGATGTAAGCGGTTGGATTGATTTAGCCATTTCAATTGGTAAGTGAGGATTGGATACCCTATCCATTCACTGATCCTATTGTTGTATCATATAGTACTTCTAGTGTGTGTTCCAGTTCAGTATAAGTCTCCATCAGCTTCAATGTGTGTTTGTAGTGTTGTGAGTGATGTGGCTTGTAGCAGTGTTTGTAGTTGGGGGTTTNATAGTACTTCTAGTGTGTGTTCCAGTTCAGTATAAGTCTCCATCAGCTTCAATGTGTGTTTGTAGTGTTGTGAGTGATGTGGCTTGTAGCAGTGTTTGTAGTTGGGGTTTTTGAGATCTATGATTCATGGATGTTGTTTTATGCCTCCTAAATATGTAATTTTGTACCTTAATATTAATAAAATCATATTTATGTTCCTTTGTTTCTCTATCTTCAATATTCTTTCTCTCATATGCTCAATACATAACTGAATTTGTCTAGTTTTGAGATCCTATGTGATAACTTGACTTATGTTCCTCCAAATCACAATATGAAAGTTACTCCAAGTAGATGAGGAAATTTTGTACCCATCCCAATTCTCATAACAGAAAATAGTGACCTCCCATTTCCATTAGAAATCATTTGGAAATGGACTAGTTGAGTTGTCCTAAAGACTAGTTTTCTCCTAGTTTCCTCAAATTGTTGAATTATGCCTAATATGATCCAGAAGGATCTCCCATTTGAAAAAACTTCCAATTATTTGAATTCTTAATTAAAGGTTACTATTTTATAGGGATTACTAAGAGCTTTCTGGTGCTACTCATTTTGTCATATTTGGACTTCAGATGTAGAATATTACAGTTTGAAGTTTTGGCACTTGGACTAATCACCTTTTGACACATGGCATGCAAAAAAAGGGTTTGTCTCTGACTTTTAAATTCATGACCAGAAGTAAGGAGAGAGAAATATTGTTGTGTTAAGCATGTGTCAACTGTCGATTTTTGACTTGCGGAATAATTGGGGCGGCGAGAGTCAAGAGGAAATTTGGGGAAGTGGCATTTCTTGTTCCTACTTTCGACTTCTGATGTCGGGTCAGAACAGTTGGAACGGGTCGCCAGTGAAAAATTCAGAATCAAAAATTTGGCAGCAAAAAATTCGGCATCATAGTAGACATGGTATTGCATATCGACAGTCCAGCTCGCTCGACGACAATTTAGATCGATGGCTCTAGTATAAAGTGGAGATTACGTCTATGGATTTGGTTTTTTAGTTGTACAGAGATATTTGGATGCAAATATTTGAATCTAATCCTAATTTCATTTTTTTTTTCTCTTGATTTAGGCATGTATTCTTATCTTATAGGTAATTAGAGCATCCACATGGATTTTGTCCCAAATTTGGCATGTTATCCATGTATCTTCACCAGCCAAATTATTATATTTAACATATTGTTTTAGACATGGATGAAAAGATAAGGGAAGTCATTCAATCAGTCAATTAGAGACAGTCAAAGAGGGAGATTTAGACGTAGAGGAAATAAAGGAAGAATCATTGATATTCCTTTATGCATATAGAACTTCCATACTGTGGAATTAGACTGCGAGGCTTCCAGTGCTTGAATATACTACGCTTCATCTTGTGTGCTTGAGATATTGGATCGGTTGTGTCTATTATTTATACATAGTTGGTATTGGAATTCATTTATCCTCCATAAATTGTTGTAACCATTTTTATTTGAGAAATTAATAAATCAGTCATACTGGAATTGGACCCGAAGACATAAGCATTATGAGCCGAACTTTGTTAACAAATATCTGTCTTCAAATTTGTGGTTGCATTTCTCTATTTAGCTTCATAATTTTTTCTATTAAATTTTCTTTTAGATTACTTTCTTTATGCCTTATTGAAGTTTAGCAGTTAAGAAAAAATTCGCATTCAAATTCTTGTTGGTTCACTTAAAAGGTCCTGGATTTTACGGATCATGTTGGTATCAGAGTAGGATTAACCCAAAAATTGTGAGTGCGTGAATGATAACTAGGTCTAAGATTAAAGTTGGTAAATGATAACTTAAGCATTTCAACCCAGAAGTTGGGCATGCACATCAAACCAAGAAAATGGCAGATGAAGACTATCAAGCAGAAGATGAGAAGGATTTCTACAAATATTTCTACCATATGGCTGACATGGTAGAGAATATGTTTGCAGATTATCTAAGAAGATTGGAGAAGAAGATAAAGAAGTAGATTAAAACAACAGGGAGTACCTTAGGAAAAAAGGTAATGGAGGAGAACCTCCTAAAACTCCACCATCTCCATTATCATCATCCTCTTCTAATAGTAATTCTTCTAGTAATTCATCTGTTGGACATAAAAAAACTCTAAGAATTCTGATTTGAATGCACCTTTATTGAAGATTGGCATAAAATAAAAAATTTCCATGTTTAATGGAGAAGTTAATAATGAGAAAATAGATGATTGGATTAGAAAAATAGAGGTTTATTGCAGAATCCAAAAGTTAGCAAGAGATGAAGCCAAAATCCAGTTGGCCTCACTTCGACGGGGAGGCACTACTCTCGTATGGTGGGAAAGCAAAACTCGAGAGGAATTTCTTGTTAAAGGTAATATTATTTCCTCGTGGTATGAGTTTTTGTTAGCATTGAAAAAACAATTTTATCCATTACAGTATATGCGGTAGGGTATGATTGATTGGCAAAATTTCAAACAGGATAAAGAATAGAGTGTGCAAGACTATACACAAGAATTTAGGAAAAGGGATTTAGTGCTGGGAATTTCTCTCTATACCTAGAAAACACTTCTTAAATATATATAGGTGGTTTACATGGCTCTTAAAACATATTATCTTGATGTTTAACCCTAACCATTTGGATGAAGTATGTGTTCAATCCACCCATATTGAGTTGACGGGGAAAGGTAATGCTGAAAACTATTCCAAGAATCTGTTCAAGTCAGATGGAAATCATTTTAAAGGAAAAGGGAAATGTAAGCAAACCATCACTATTAATAAGGAAGGTGAGAATCCCTCATGTTCCCACAACAAAAAGGGACATGATGTATCACAATGTTGGAAGTTACATCCAAAATTAAGACCAAAAAGGTATGTAGGGTAGAAGGATAAAAGAAAAACAAAGAATATTTCTTCAGTGTTGCAGGATGTGGGATCTGACTATGGTCATGAGACCAAATTCACAATTGTTAGAACCCAAGATAAAGATGAAGGTATGTCTCTTTATCATCATCCAAATACAAATGCAAGTATACAATCTTCTTCTAGTCAACATGATAAGAAACAAGGAAATTATTTCATATTCGAGTCATTACGAAACATACAAAAGTTGATACGTTATTTGATAGTGGGTCACAGGTCAATTTAGTTTCTAAAGAAGTGGTAAGGAAACTGTGTTGGAGGTTTTGTGGTCATATGGAAACAGATCGGAGTATGATTTGGTTTTCATTGATGGCAACATAGTTCCAAGCATATGATCCAGATAAGCAGAGGACTCAAAAGAATCCATGGCTTGTGCATAGATCCAATGGATAGGAGTAAACCCACACAAGAAATCAACGGACATAAGGAATTTCACTGATTGAAAGAGCAAGAAGGATAAAAAGGAGTTGAGTTGCGAAATCGAAAAATAATCACCAAGAAAGAGAGCGTGATCAACGGACGAGGTTGATTATGGAAGTGGATCAACAGCTGACAGCGATTTCACTAGGAGAATTAGCACGGATTAATAAATTTCTGGTGTGCGCGGAATTTTAATAAAATTCATCTTATGGTATTTGAAGTCCACCGTCGATCTAGATCTAACGGTCCTCAACGATTTCACAAGGTCAACTACTAGGTGAGTTAACGATCTGATTGGGAGTGAAATTTTAATATAATTTTATCTATAACATTTGGAGTCCACTGTAGATCTACATGGACCCATATCCAACGGTTATCAATCATTTTTCTCATTGAAATAGGAGGTGAGTTAACACAGAGGATGGATGCAAAATTATTGTGAGAATCAAAGAAAATCTGTTGAATAGATCCAACAGTCAGGAGTGAACCCGCACAAGAAATCGAAGGCATAGAAGTCGTTTTGCAAGCAGAAGATGGAAAGCGGAAAGCATGGAAGTTGTTTAACAAAATATTGAAAACCTGGGATCCTCATCCCGCACCGGATCTAATATCGATGCTTGGGAAAGGGTGTACAAGAAATCGATGACGCAGAAGGAGTTTTGCAAGTGGAAGATGGAAAGAGGAAAAGCATAGAATTTGTTTAACAAAATGTTGAAAACCCAGGATCTGCATCCTGCACTGTATCTAAGATCAATGATCGGGAAAGGGTGCACACGAAATTGACGTCGCGGAAAGAGTTTTACAAGTAAAAGACAGAAAGTGGAAGACGAAAAGTGGAAATAATGGAAGTTGCTTAACAAAATATTGAAAACCTGGGATCCGCATCCCGCACCGGATCTAAGATCGACAATCAGGAAAGGGTGCACATGAAATTGACAGTGCGGAAGAAGTCATGCGGAAAAGGATGTGCGAAAGGTGGAAAGAGAAAATCGGAGAATGATATTTGGAAAATCACATACCCAATATCTGATTTTATTCTCAGATCAATGGTGCGGATTGATTGGTGTGGAACTAGTACTACGGAACCAGAACTACGGAACCAGGAGTGCAGAAACTCTGATTTGTTGAAGAAAGAAAATTGCAGAATAATCCAAATGACGAATATATGTTGCAGAAACTCATGACTACTCGGCGATTGGACTTCTTGTCTTTCATAAGGCATCGAACTGTTTGATCATTTATGGAAATGGATTGTCGGGCATACAAACACGTAAAGGGTTTAAGGACATATATGTATAAAAGGATGTGCATGTTGAATGGATGGGTGCGCTCTCTGCAGATAGAGAACTGGTGCATGGATCGTCATCGAAGTGAAGATTACAGAATGACAAATGACTCTGACCTCTTTCAAGAATATTCAAAACAGAGACAATGAGGGGAACCAAGATGAATAAGAAAATTTAGGAGCAGATCAAAATAGATTTGGTATGCATTGTTATATTTTTTTTTCTACATATTGTACTAAAAAAGTTTTAAGTCTGAGAAACAAGGGTGGTAGGGTGGTGCTGAGAAAAACATGGTCTTATTTGTACAAGTTGAAGCATGTTCTTTCACTCAGTTATAGCTGGAGAATTTTATTTTAGTGGGTGCTAGAAAAACATGAGGGTTGGTGCTATCTACAAGAAGTATTTCTTAAAACAAAGGTTTCATCCTCTTTTGAGTAGGTTCTCAAATAAAGATGAATATATGTTTGTGTCTATCATGTGTGTGTGATTGATAATCTTCATCTCTTCTGTTATACTTGCTGCATTATCATAACTATAAATCTGTAATCGGTAATAAGGGTTTAAATATGAAAAATGGTTGAAGCTTTGGAAATAATCGATTCACCCCACCTCTCAGTTATTTCAGTCATTTCAACAATTGGTATCAGAGCAGGTTCATTTTTTCTAAAGGTATATCTATAAGCTTAAACGTGACAAGTTATGAAGGGACTTCATCCAATAAGGTTTCTTTGTTTGATGGAACAATCTTTTCCTTTTGGAAGGTTAGAATGAGAACCTATATAATGTCCTTGAGAGCTGATGTTTGGGATGTACTAGAGACTGGCTATGTAAAGCCAGTTGTGCTAGCCTTCAGAGATTACAAGATGGAATTTAGTTTTAATGCAAAGGAAATAAACTCTATTCTGAGTGGTTTTGCAAAGGTTGAGTTTGTTGAAGTAATGCATCCTGATTCTGTGAAATAGATGTGGGGTAAGCTTGTAAACAGTTATGAAGGAAATTAAAAAGTAAAGGATGCCAAACTACAGACATATAGACTAAAATTTGAACAGCTAAAGATGAATGAGAATGAGACAGTCGGTAAATATTTCTTAAGAATAGAAGAGACTGTGAATGCCATGAAGGGTCTTGGTGAAAATTTTGATGAAGCATTCTTAGTTTAGAAAAAAATTAAGATCTCTGCATGAGAGATTCACTCCCAAATTCTCATCAATAGAAGAATTGAGTGATCTAGAAACTCTGCCTATTGACCAACTTCTAGGTATTCTGACAGCCTATGAAATGAGGATTGGTAAATACAAATCCACCACTAGAGAATCTTCCTTTAAAGAAGATAAAAAAAAACTGATTCTGAAATGGATGTGGCTAAGGAAAAAAATTTAAGGAGGCTAAAGAAAGGTTCAAGTAAATAAAAAGGCAAGATGCCCTTTAAATGTTTTAAATGTGGAAAAATAGGCCATTTTGCATTTAAATGTCCCCACAAGCACAAGAGGCAGACTTTTGATGATGATGAAAAGTATACATTCAATCAATACAATAAAGAGGCTAAACACAAAAAGAAAAGCCCGTGTGTAAATGATGTTGATTCTTCAGAAGATACAGCCAGTGATTCATCTGATGAAGATGAAGTGAATAACTTTATGCTTATGGCCATAAACGATTTTGGAAATGAATATACAAGGAGTGACCTCAATGATGAGGAAGCCATGGTTGATATGGAAGGTGAACTAATCAGTGCTCTGGAGGAGATTGGAAGACTCGGATTAAAGAAAAGGAAATAGAAACAATTATTGTTGCAGTATAAAAAGAGTGGCAATGAACCTAGTGAAGATATTGCCCTTTTAAAATTGGAACTATAAGAGGAAAATAAAATAGAATATCTTCTTAAAAAACAATTAACAGAAGGTAAAAAGAGATGTGAATCTTTGGAAGAAGAAGTAGTGACAGCTAGGAAGGAATTGGAGAAATTTCAAGCTCTGTACCACCAAAACTTGTCAAGTATCAAAGCCTCATAAGAATTGAACACCATTCTCAGCAAGCAAAGGTCCCCATGGTTAAAAACAGGTCTTGTCTATGAAGAAGGTTCATGTAGCAATCAGTCAGAATGTGAACATATTGTGCAAACAAAAGGAAATGAAGCAAGTACCAGAAACATAAATTCATGTCATAATTATCAACCAATGATAGCTCATAAACATAGCCAACAAAATGGAAGACCTCCAAGATTCAGGTACCAAAATGTTTTCCATGGTTAATGTTATTGTTGCTCTAATTTTGGTCACAAAGTTGCAAATTGTGCATTTAATTTTAGAAATATACAATCAAAGAACAATCAATTGCTGAAACATAGAACAAGACAATTAGCGAGCAAACAAGAACAGCATACAACTCAGTTCACAACTAAGAGAATAAGTCATGATAGAAATAACAATTCTTTAGATCTACTATACAAATGAGTCAAAATGTTATGTTTGTCATAAATTTGGACACAAGGCTTCAAACTGTCATCTAAAGGATTACAAAACATACCCAAGAATGAATTACTCTGCTGAAAGTAATAAAGTTTTGAAGAAGAAAGAAAATAATAAATGTGGCCTAGTCCTTTCGGTTCAAAAGGAAAAAGGCCCCTAGTATATTGACAGTGGATGTTCTAAACACATGAGTGGTGATAAAAGTAAGTTTCTGTCTCTAAGTGAAAATAAATCAGGAAATGTAACTTTTGGAAATGATGCTCCAGGGAATATCAAAGGAAAAGGAATGGTCAAGTTTAGTAATGGCAAAGGGAAATTCCAAGATGTGTTGTTTGTAGATGGACTAAAACATAATCTTCTTAGTGTCAGAGAATTTTGTGACAAAGAATGTGAAGCTTTTTTCACTTCTAAAGATTTCCAGATAAATTTTGTACCCTCAAGATAGTTGGTTGCAAAAGCTATAAGAACTGAAAACAATGTCTATATCTTGAAAGAAGAAAAAGAAGAATGTCATCTAAGAAAGTATGATGAAAGTTGGATTTGGCATAGGAGACTTGGACACTTAAGCTTTGATCATATAATTGAACTTGTGGACAATGGGGCAGAAAGAGATCTTCCAAAGATATCAAAGGCATATAACTATGTTTGTAAACCTTTTCAAATGGGAAAACTGACTCGCGCATAGTTTAAATCCAAGAACTTCACATCAACAGACAAACCACTTCAGTTAGTACATATGGATCTATGTGGACCATCAAGAAAATAAGGCACAAGAGGAGAAATATATTTTATGTTGGTCATTAATGATTATTCTAGACTTGCATGGGTTTCTTTTTTGAAAGAAAAATATGAGGCACTTGAAAAGTTCAAAATGTTTAAGGCCCTGATTGAGAATCAAACAGGAAAAAGACTAAAGGTAGTGAGATCTGATAGAGGAGGAGAGTTATGTCCATGAGACTTCAAGGCATTTTGTGATAAACATGGAATTAAGAGATAATGCAATATTGCAGGGACCCCACATCAGAATGGAGTTGTTGAGATACAGAATAGGTCAGTACAACAAATGGCAAGATCAATGATGAATGAAAGGAGTATTTCTCAGACATACTGGGTAGAGGCAATTCACACAGTTGTCCATATTCTTAATAAAGCTCACCTAAGGCTGAACAGTGATAAGACTCCCTATGAACTATTGTTTGGATGACTTGCTTCTATCAAACACTTTAAAGTCTTTGGAAGTAAATGTTATATCAAAAGTAAATGATGGCAGGGTTGATGAAGGTATCTTCTTAGGATATGCTTCAAACAGTAAATGGTACACTTGTTATAATAAGAGGCTGTATAAATTGGTTGATTGTATTGACATTAAAATCGATGAAGGAATCCCTATAAAAGACATTCAAATAAGCAGTGTTGAACGATATACAGAAGACACGGCTGAATTTAAAGAAGAACAGGTCCAAGAATCAGAAAAAGAAGATCCAGAGTCAAATGATGAAAGTGAAAACACTCAGACAGATTCAAGACAGAAGACAGAAACAAAAGCACCTTCCGGAATCGTTCAGAAGAATCATCTGAAAATTCAAATAATTCGTGAAATGAATAAAGGAGTGCAGACAAGAAGAAAGTTGATCAAAGCTTCAAAACAATCTCATATTTCTCTCTTATATATGATGGAACCTAATTAATTTTGAAGAGGCTAGTGAGGATGAAGATTGGGTTAAAGCCATGAATGAAGCTCTTGATCAGATTGAGAAAAATAACTCTTGGGAGTTGGTTCCTAGACCTGCAGATAAAAAATTAATAGGCTCCAAGTGGGTGTTTAAAAACAAGATGAATGAACAATGACAAATTGTGAGGAATAAAGCTCGATTGGTCTATAAAGGGTATTCCCAAGTTGAGGGACAAGATTTTGATGAAATTTTTGTACAAATAACTAGATTGGAAACTATCAGAATGTTTCTTGCTTATGCCACTTACAAGAACTTCCAAGTGTATCAGATGGATATTAAGTCATCTTTTCTCAATGGAGATCTAGAAGAAGAAGTCTATATAGAGAAACCTGAAGGGTTCCAACTGACAGAAAATCTTGACAATGTCTGCAAATTGAAGAAGGCTCTATATGGATTGAAACAAGCACCAAGAGCCTGGTATCGTAGACTGGATAAATATCTACAGGACAAAGGTTTCAAGAAAGGTACTATTGACAGTAACTTGTATATCAAATCTGAAGGTGATAATCTATTAGTAGTTTTGGTGTATCTGGATAACATTATATTTGGATGCACTAATGATTCTTTTGTGCAGTGGTTTTCTAATTCCATGCAATCTAAGTTTGAAATGTCAATCATAGGAGAACTGCATTCTTTCTTGTTCTTCGCATTATCTAGAGTCTTGAAGTATTATTTCTCTCCAAGAGAACTATTTGAAGGAGATGTTGAAGAAATTTCAAATGGAAGATTCGTCACCTGCAAGTACACCTATGGTTGTTGGTTGTAAACTTAGCAAGGATGACCCCTCACCTGAAGTTGATTAGAGAAAATATCAGTCAATGATAAGAAGTCTCTTATACATCACAGCATCCCGTCCTGATATAATGCAAGTTGTTGGAATGGTAGGAATATTTCAGTCTGCTCCTAAGAAAGTAATTTGGTGGTTGTGAAGAGGATATTTAAATATTTGAGGGGCACAATTACGTATGGTCTCTGGTATCCTAGAAATCAAAATCTTCAGTTAACTGCATTTTCAGATGTTGATTGGGAAAATTGTTTGGATGAAAGAAAGAGAACAAGTGGAGGTGCATTATTATTAGGTGATTCTTTAGTTACATGGTTGAGTAAGAATCAAGGCTCAATATATTTATCCACTACATAAGCTTAGTACATTGTTTCTTCCACCTACTGTACACAAATTCTATGGATGATTCAAACACTAGAAGACCTGGAGGTAAAATTTGTTAATCCCATTCTTCTTCATTGTGATAATACCAGTGCCAGTAGTATGTCCAAAAATATAGTCCTACATTCCAAGACTAAGCACATACCTATTAAGTATCACTTCTTAAGGGAGCAAGTTACAAAGAGAGTAGTTTAATTGAATTTTATTCATTCTATGGAACAAACTGTTGATATCTTCACTAAACCCTTACCAAAGACACAGTTTGAGTGCCTACACCAGAAGCTAGGTATCATATCCTATTCCAAATAATTTGTTCACCTTGATAAGGGGAGTTGTGCTATAAAGTCTTCTTTGAAATTAATGTCAAAGGAGGAGAAGTTGTTGGTTACAGATGATAAACATAATTATGATTACTAGTACAGCATGCATCCATAATTTTGAATATTGCCATCAATGCCAAAGGGGGAGATTGTTGGAGGTTTTGCAGTCATATGGAAACATATCAGAGTGTGATTTGGTTTTCATTGATGGAAACATAGTTCCAAGCATGTGATCCATATGATCAGAGGACTCGAAAGAATCCATGGCTTGTGCAGATATCCGACGGACAGGAGTAAACCCGCACAAGAGATCAATAGACAGAAGGAATTCCGCTGGTTGAAAGAGAGAGGAGGATAAAAAGGCGTTGAGTTGCGAAATCAAAAACTAATCTCCAAGAAAGAGATCATGATCAATGGGCGAGGTTGATCGTGGAAGTAGATCAATGGCTGATAGCGATTTCGCTAGGAGAACTAGCACAAATTAATAAATTTCTGAAGTGTGCGAAATCTTTATAAAATCCGTCTTATGGTATTTGAATTCCATCATCGATCTAGATCTGGAGGTCCTCAACGATTTCGTAGAGTCAACTAGTAGTTGATGTAACGACATGCTTGGGAGAAAATTTTAAATATAATATTATCTATAGCATTTGGAGTCCATCGTAGATCTACGTGGAACCAAATCCAAGGGTATCAATCATTTCACTCGTTGAAATAGGAGGTGAGTTAACACAGACGGTGGACGCGAAATTATTATGAGAATTAAAGAAAATCTGTTGAACAGATCCAACGGTCAGGAGTGAACCCGCAAAACAAATCGATGGCGCGGAAGGATTTTTTGAAAGCGAAAGATGGAAAGAGGAAAGCATGGAATTTGTTTAACAAAATATTTAAAACCGGGTATCCGTATCCCGCACCAGATCTAAGATCGACGGTCGAGAAAGGGTGCACAAGAAATCGACAGTGCGGAAGGAGTTTTGCAAGTGGAATACGGAAAGCAGAAAAGTATAGAAGTTGTTTAACAAATGTTGAAAACCTGGGATCCACATCCCGCCTTGGATCTAAGATTGAAGGTCGTGAAAGGGTGCACAAACAATCGACGGCACAGAAGGAGTTTTGCAAGCAAAAGATGGAAAGCATAAAGAATGCAAGTTTCTTAACAAAATATTGAAAACTTGGGATCCGCATCCCGCATCAGATCTAAGATCGACGGTCACGAAAGGGTGCACACGAAATCGACGGTGCAGAAGAATTCATGCAGAAAAGGATGTGCGGAAGGCGGAAAGCAGAAATCGGAGAATGATATCTAGAAAATCACATACCCAATATCTGATTTTCTTCTCAGATCAATGGTCACGGAGAGTTAAAAGAAGATCAATGGTGCGGATTGATTGGTGTGGAACCAGTAGTGTGGAACCAGAACTACGGAACCAGGAGTGCGGAAACTCTAATTTGTTGAAGAAAGAAAATTGCAAAAGAGTCGAGTTGCAGAAAATGACAATTGCGGGAGAAGCCAAATGACGAAGATATGTTGCAGAAACTCATGACTACTGAGCGATTGGAATTATTGTCTGTCATAAGGCATCGAACGGTTTGATAAATTATGGAAGTGGACCGCTAGGCATACGAACAGGTAAAGAGCTTAAGGACAAATATGTATAAAAGGATGTTCATGATGAATGGATGGGTGCACTCTCTGCAGATAGAGAACTCATGCATGGATCGTCATCGAAGCGAAGATTACAGAATTACAGATGACTCTAACCTCTTTCTAGAATATTCAGAATAGAGACAATGAGGGGAACCAAGATGAATAAGAAAATCCAGGAGCAGAACAGAACATAGTTGGTATGCATTGTTATATCTCTTTTTCGACATATTGTACTGAACATGTTTTAAGTCTGAGAAACAAGGTTGGAAGGGTGGTGCTAGGAAAAACATGGTGTCTTCTCTGTACAAGTTGAAGCCTGTACAAGTGGAAGTTAGTTCTTTCACTCAATTGTAGTTGGAGAATGTTATTTTAGTGGGTGCTAGAAAAACATGAGGGTTGGTGCTCTCTACAAGAATGATTTTATAAAACAGAGGTTGCAGCCACTTTTGAGTAGGTGCTCAAATAAAGATGAATAATTGTTTGTCTCTATCATGTGTGTGTGATTGATAATATTCATCTCTTATGTTATACTTGATGCATTATCATAACTATAAATATGTAATCAGTAATAAGGGTTTAAATATGAAAAATGGTTTAAGATTTGGAAATAACTAATTGACCCCCCCCCTCACTCTTAGTTATTTGAGTAATTTAAAGAAACTGGGTTTAGCTACTATACCTCGTGAAAATCCATATGCGTTAGGATGGGTTACTAATGATGCACAATTGCAAGTAACAAAGAAATTTATATTAAAATTTTCAATTTATGATAAGTTTAAAGATGAGGTCAAGCTTGACGTAGTACCACTGGATATATGGATCAGAAAGCCATATTTTACAAGTAGAAGAATCATTATCATATTTTTAAGGATGGTATTGAATATGTTATAGATGCACATCGTATGAAAACAAGCTTAACACTAATCTCTGCAGGTCAAATGAAAAGGTTGGCGAATGCTAGTAAGAATTTTGTATTGGTGATGATTAAAGTCAAAGGGGAGAATTATGACTCGTCTAAATCCTTTGAGGGAGGTGATCTGAAGCATAAATCTGAAATGGTTAAAATAATTTATGAGTATGATGAAGTATTTCAGGAACCGGTAGGATTAACAAAAAAGAGAGGGATACAACATGAGACACAACTGCAATATGATGTGCAACTTCCAAATATTGGCATGTACCAGAATTCTGTGATGAAAAATGAAGATACTAAGAAACAAATTAAGGATCTGATTGGAAGGGGAATCATTAGACCAAGCACTTCGCCATGTGGTTCACCCATTTTTTTGCTGCCAAAGAAGGATGGATCTTGGAGAATGTGCATTGACTATCGAGCTTTGAACAATATCACGGTAAAAAACAAGTATCCACTTCCATGTATTGATGATTTACTTGATCAATTGAAACATGCAGTTTATTTTTCTAAGTTAGACTTGCGTAACTGTTACCATCAGATTAGAATTTCTAAAAATGATATATGGAAGACTGCTTTTAAGACAAAACAAGGGTTGTATGAATGGTTGGTTATGCCTTTCGGGTCATGTAATGCCCCGTATACGTTTATGAGAGTGATGAATGATGTATTATGACCATTTATCAATGATTTTTTCATTGTGTACTTAGATAGTATTATTGTTTTTAGTCACACTTGGGAAGAGCATGTTGCTCATGTAAGAAAGGTGATCGATGTATTGAGGGAAAATTTGTATGTAAATATGTCAAAGTATGAATTTGCTAAAACATTTTTGGTATACTTAGACTATGTCCTTGGTGTTATTTATTATAGATCTTATTAGCTTAATTAGGATCTTTGTCTGAAAGAATAACAAGTACAACTATATGCATAAGATATAACAGATACACAAGACACAAATATTTTCACCAGGTAACCATAAAGGAGAAAATCCCGCAAACTTCCTCATAATAGTACAGTCACAAAGACTGTGTCATAAGATGATCAATCCCAGTAATAAGAAGTATTCAGCAGCTATCTATCTCTCATCCCTTATCTCTCTCTCATGCGAACTTGAGTGAATTTGAGGTGTGTATAAATGAGGGAGGGCTCCTCCCTATTTATACTAATCAAGTGACTGACCTTTTACATGATTGGGCTGACCTGTTTCACTAACAAGGCTGATTTCTCCTAGAGAGACTCCAAATACACATTGCATGATGTCACATTGGGGACTATTTCCCTGACTTACAACAGAGGTTGTACCTCAAGGTCTAGACACAATAAAGACATCCCACAAGAATCCAAATGCATCTCCAATGGGGGTACAACAACATACAATGATAATATACATCATAATATATTCCAAAGTTACAAATACATCAACACTCCCTCTTAACTAGGAAGGTATTCTCTCTCTTCCACGGTAATCAACACATCTGGTCAAGTCATCATCGTGGATTCATAGAGTCGTCATCATAGCTGCTTCAATCATCATCTTCTTATCGATCATCGAATGGTATTATCTGTCATCGGAAGTTTCTACAGAGCCAACCCTTTTTCATGTTGGGTGTGGGTCTAGTCCTCATCCAGGTATTCATCACATATTCAAGCAAGCCATCTCGTAGGGACTGTCCATGACCTTCTTTAAATTTCCACGGAAATAACCTATGTCTTCTACCTTTATGTAGTCATATCCAAATCATCTCTTTTGTTCTGTACAAAACAAAAGAGAGCACACCAATCATCCACGGTTAACTGCATTCTACCAGTAAATGAGAACCTCCTAGGTGCACCTCATGTGTTTCATGACCTAATCATCTTAACATGGGAACACACACATATATAGCTATATATGTAAGGAATGATTACAACCAAACAACCTGCTACATCAAGACTTTTACGTTCTAGGTCAACCTCAAGGACTTATTACATCTAAACAACCTGTGTCCATGATCTTTTCCGTTCAAACAACTTTCAGGGCATATTGCATCTGAGTAACCTGCGTACCACGCTAAGACTCCTTTTACACTCTGACAACCCACAAGACTTATTACATGCAAGTAACTTGTATACCATGCCAAGGCTCATATTTACACTTGAATAAAATGTCTCGAGACTGATTACGTCCAAGGATAACCTGGGAGCTTCGTCGGCACTGATTATATCTGAGGACAACCTATAGGACTGATTACATATGAGCATCCTGCTTCACTAGTATTTTTTCCTCTCGGAAAACCTGTCTCATTTCCCATGTGAGATATTATGCATCTATTATTTCTAGTATAGAATCGTATTAGGACTGATTACATCCAAGGATAACCTATGAGCTTCGTCAAGACTTATTACATCTAAGGGAAACCTACAGGATCGATTACCTCTGAGAAACCTACCATCTTCGCCAGCATTTTACGCTCATACAACATGTCCTTCCAGCTATGCTAAAACTCATCACTCCCTCTTTCGAGGGGTCTCGTTCTAGATCACACCAAGTCTTTCTCTGAAGTACTCAAACTTCACTCTCGCTCGAGGCTTGGTCAACACATTGGCTATCTGCTCTCCTGTTTCCATGTACTGGACCTTCACTTCTCCTATTTGCACCATATCCCTAATATAGTGTAACTTGATCTCAATGTTCTTCGACTTGTCATGGAACACAGGGTTTTCTGACGGCTTCACGCAACTTTGATTGTCACAGAATATACAAGTCACATTCAACTAAATATCAAACAAGTCAGACAGTGGCTTTCATAGCCACACTTCCTCACAACTAGCTAAGCAAGTGACAACATACTATGCCTCAGTTGTACTCACTGCCACGCATGATTGTTTCCTACTGAACCAGGAGCTCATGCCAGATCCCAAACTGAAGCAACAACCTAAGGTGCTCTTCATGTCAATGGCGCTACCTGCCCAATATGAATCGGCATAACCATGTAAGTTAATCCTCTGATTCGCATCATATTTGAGCCCACAATCCATTGTACCTTTTAGGTACATCAGTACATGCTTCGTAGCTATCAGGTGAACATGTCTTAGATCCGTCAGGAACTGGCTCAGGGTGTTCACTGCAAATCATATGTCTGGCCTCGTATTCTTCAAGTATATCAATGAGCCAATCATCTGATGATACATCGTGGCATCAACCGTCTCGATTGAAGTATCACTCAGAAGCTTCAAGTTGGATGTCATAGGTATGGCTATTTCCTTGCAATCCAACATTCTAAATCTCTTCAGAAACTCCACACCTCCATGCCTAAGAAGTAGTGCATCATACCCAGGTATTTCATCTCGAACTATGTAGTAAGTCTCATCCTTGCATCTTTAATGAGTTCCTCTTCGCATGTCAGAAACAAGTCATCAACATATAGCAGGAGCATCACTGGTCTTTCATCTTCAACCTTGAAGTAAAGGTTGGAATCCGCTTTAATCTTAGTAAATACTAGGCTCATCAGGAAGCTATCCATCCTCTTGTACCATGTCCTTGGTGCTTGTTTCAATCCATACAAATCCTTCTTCAATTTGCACACATGGGTCTTCTTGTCATGTGTCTCGAATCCCAATGGTTGTTCCATGTACACTTCCCCCTCGACTACACCATTCAAGAAAGTTGTCTTGACATCCATCTAGTGTATTTTCCATTTCATAACTGCTTCCAATGAAAGTATGGTCCTAATGGAAGTGTACCTTGCCACAGGTGCAAATGTCTCTTCGTAGTCTATGCCTTCTTTCTGTGGGAAGCCTTGTGCTACGAACCTTGCATTGTATTTCTCAATGCTAGCATCTGTTGATCCTGATTTTGTCACTATTCTTGGCCGTTAATTTACTCTTTTGGCATCACTTTTGTTACCTTTTGGTATACTTTTTGTCATTTAGCTTATCATTCAACCCCAAGTACGAATGTATTTGAGTTGTATGCAAGTCTTGGTTTAATTTCGTTATTTCATGATTTTATTAGTAATTCTGTGATATTTATAAATGTTTCTAATGCATAAACTTGCTTTGTAGATTATGGTTTGCAGACGAACCCCTATGTGGACATGCACCCATGCTAAACACGCACAGATCGCATCCAGCTTGCCATATGGCCTTCCGATCAATCAGCATGCTGTTAGTTGGAATATCCCCAAACGTTTAAAGAACAGAACGATTTCTCATTGTTTTGTTGTCCACGCGTCCTGCTGATGTGATGGTCTTTTCTCTAGAAGGATCGGAATCATGTCCTCTTCGTTTGACACCACGCTTCACTCTCACATCAACGAAGATCTATACGCCCGCAACCCGTGCGAGGAGAACTGATGCGCAAAGAATCAGGAAGGTGGATGTGCGTTGTCGCCAATCGTCACATGGGTGTTTGTTAGCATTTTAGGTTGACTATTTTTGGAGCGGTCGACCACTGCAAAGAATCGGGAAGGTGGATGTGCGTTGTCGCCAATCGTCACATGGGTTTTTGTTAGCATTTTAGGTTGATTATTTTTGGAGCGGTCGACCATTGAAAGGGTCGACCTGCTCACCTATGTAAAAACTATATAAAGACACCTCTAAATGAGAGTCGAGCTAGCTAGTTAGTTGGTTGATCAGTCATTATCAAAGAAACTATGTAAACTTTGTTTCGAATTCAATACAAAGTTCTATTTTCAGCTGTGCATACATGTTTCTGCTTTCGTGAATAGTTATTAATTGAATCGCAACCCTAATTGCTGAGAGGACCCATCAACAACCAGCGGTATCCCATTTTTGTGTGTTTTCATTATTTTCTTTTTTACAGTTAAGTAATTTACATACCCAGTTTTGTATGTAGTTTGATTCTCTTGCAAATTGATGTTGTTTATTTCTTTATTTCTTGTAATGTGTGTTTGTTGTGGATAATATAATTTATACTGTGTTGATTTCAATGTTTCCATTTACAGTATCGCAAGTGACCGGTCGCGCGTAGTTTACTTCCAATTTTTCTTTCAGCCCTTCTTTCAGCTTATTGTCTAGTTTCATGTTTGCAAATAGATAAAATTAGATTACTTTAATATTTCATACTTAGCTTAGGGTAGGTTTAGTTCTGTTAATTATTTTATAGTTGTAGATTAGCTTCATCTATATTTCAGTTTGTCTTGTTATGCAATAGGAAGTAATTTCTTTTTAACTGTAGGTTAGCACAAGTTATTCCTTTGTCATTTTAGGTGTTGAATAAGTTTAATCACTATCTTTTCTGCATCGCATTCTCATGTGCATAAATCAGCTAATGTTAATATCATTCAGGTTATCTATTTTGTAATTCGCATTGTGTTTCCCATCCAGACTGTCATTCGAACCGCTTGTTTATACTGTCATTCAAACATTCATTCAACCTTTAATATTTCCTTTTATGTTTTCTGATTGTTTAAAGTTCGGTTCTCTTAGATTTTGAATTATGTTATGTCATATAATTAAACAATAGTCGTACATGTTTAGGACCCTAGTCTAAACCACCTAAAGCCTTCATTAAGTCCTATAATTATTCCTATCTTTCATCCCTTTTTATCTTAGCATGTTTTAAGTTGTGTTCCTTTTTGTCTCTGACTCCTTCATTCATTACTGTTTTAGAGTTTGTTAATTACATCTCTAGTTTAGTGTACCTCATTCTTATTTAGATTGCATTTAGAATTAAGCTTGTTAATTTTAGAAAACACATTAGTTCTTTAAATAGTTTGATCATCATTTCTAGCATAGGATTTGTTTTCATTTTTCTGTAGTTACTAAAAAGATCTATAGAATAGGATTTGATTTAGAGATAGGACATCTTTATTAAGTTTTCTACTTGCTTCTTTATTAAGTTTTCTACTTGATTCTAAATTATATTTTTCTTTACATTTGTTTCATGCAAGAGTAGTATACTTTTAGCTTCTACATAATCATTAAAAGAATCTCATTTCTTAATTGATAGATTAGTTGTTAATAACAGTTTTCTCAAATTAAAGTCATTTCCTTATGGAATAAATCAAAATATTTACTATCACTTGTAATTGGACACTCCTTAGTTTACATCTATTCATAGAAGTTAAATTAGATTTAATTCCATTTAGTTTCTTTATTTATTTTGAAATCCATTTTGATGAACTTCCTTCTCCAGTTCTGATCACAATGAATGCATACCCTTAAAATCCTCAAGGAGAATGGAACTAAACAATTTAGTTTAATTATTGTATATTTGTCAATCGCATGTATAGTTTAGTTGTTGGATTTCTTAGATAATTTAAGTAGTTGTAATATTGTCTCAAATAATAATCTCTTGTGTTCATATAGTAAAAGTTCTGAATTTGTTTTAGCATTTCTAATTCACAGATAAAGAAGCAGAATAATTAATTAATAGATTAGACTGTAAAAGAGTAGTTTACCTTTTAAGAATAGTACTATTTATAAATACATAGTTCATGGTTGATAGAGTAGAGTAGTATAGCTCGATACTGCTCTAATCTAGTATTCTTGTCCCAGTATAATTACCTTAGTAGTTGAAATTCTAAATTTGTACTCTGTTTTTCATTTGGAAAGATCTTTCGATATTTTCTTTGTTAAAATATTTCCACGACACCCTAGGAACCCTTCTGCCTTCGCATATATTTTGTGTCAACTCTAAGATTACAAACCTTGGTCGATAATTAAATGTTTGGTGAATTAAGTAAGACAATAAAACACCCAACACCATCTACAGCATGCTTGATCTTGTAGATCCACATCGAAGTCACGATAGACTTCTTTTTCGATCTCGAAACTATCTCCCAGACATAATTCTTCATGATCGACTGATACTCTTTGATCATAGAATCCTTCCATTTTTTCTTTTCTACGGCCTCTTCATAGGTGGAAGGTTCTTTGTCAATGATGCCAAATAGCAAGGCCACATAGCTATTGTAGGGCTTTGCCCTTTTTCTATCTCTATGTATTCCTTTTGGAACGCCATACCTTTATGCTTCTCGTATGAGCTCCTATGCCCATGGTGGTTTCCTCTTGTGGGAGTCCTTCTCAAGGATTTTCTCTACCGACTCTTGTGGTTCTACCATGTCGTGATCTTCATGATATTCTGGAATTGCTTCTGCAATTTCCATATATCAGGCTCTTGTATCTTCAGGTTACCCGACCTCTTAAATAGGTATCCTCTTGGATCTGAAGTATGTCAAAGTCTTCATCAAAGGTTAAATATCTACTAATGTCGATCTTCTTGAATCCTAGGAAGTATATTCGGTAAGCCTTTCATGTATCACTATATCCTACGAATATACCCTTCTTCCCAGAAAGATCGAGCTCGGTCCTTTTCTCCTTTGGGATATGTATGTACACCGAGCAACCAAATATTCTCAGATGCCTGATTTATGGTTTCTCTCCTGAGAAAGCCTCTTGAGAGTCTTGTTGTCAAGTACTCGATGAGGAGTACGGTTTTGTACATACACAATTGTCCTTGTTTCCTCCGCCCAAAGGTGTATAGGAAGATCCTGGTCATGTAGCATTGCTCTTGTTGCTTTCATGATGGTTTGGTTTTTTCGTTCTGCAATCCCATTCTGCTGAGGATTGTATGGAGTGCTCAAATCCCTCTTAGTCCCAGACTCTCTACATAGTTCCTTGAATTCTTTCAAGATGAATTCTCCGCCATTATCTGACCATAGAGTCTTGATCTTCCCATCAGTTTGGTTCTCAACCAAGGCTTTATATTCCTTGAACTTACTGAAAACTTCATTTTTCCATTTCGAGAAATATATCCAAGTCTTACATGAGAAATCATCTATAAAGGAAACATAGTACACATACCCGCTTAATGAGCTAGAAGACATGGGTCCACATACATCCGAGTGTACTACCTCTAGTATTCCTTTGGCCTTGCTCTCACTGCTGGGAAATGTCTTGCATTTTTTCCCTGTCCACATCATTTGCAAATGCTTTCATGCTTTTCCTAGATATTTGGCAGTCCAGAGACTGCTTTGCTTGCCATCGATAGTGCTCTGTAGTGCACATGTGCAAGCCTTCTGTGCCATAGTTCGCTTGGTTCAATTGACTCATGAACTAATGCTTGCTTAGGTTGTCCCTTTAGCTTGTACAAGCATTCGTCTTCTTCTCCAATCATTGTTGCATCTTTTATTGTCTTCCCTCTAGGACACATTAGAACTTGGCCATCGCAAACACAACTCTAATTCTGTTTCAATCTAGTGCAAAGATGGAGAGAATATTATTCTTCAATCCTGGAACATATAGCACATCCTTCATCTTTAAGGATTTCCCGGAGCCAAGCTTGTATCATTAGAGGAAATTTCAACTCCAAAATGGGCCTTTTAACACTAATTCAAATTCCATGTCATCATGTGTTAGCCAATGAAATTGCTTTAAATTTCAAATACCGTAGAGTTCTTAAACAAATTTTTAATATAAATTTGGGGATAGGTATCATAAAAAAACTACTTTTTTTGTTCGTATTTTCGACATATCTTCATATGTTTTTACTCAAATTTCGATCGGGAGAGCTCCCTAGATGTGAAATTAAATTATGCATCCAACGAGTACCCATTCGGCATACTTTTGACAGACCCTGCTACCCCAAAAACAAGAAATACCTGAAAAAATGTGATGATGATGTCATCATCACATTTTTTCAGGTATTTCTTGTTTTTGGGGTAGCGCGGTACGTCAAAAGTATGCCGAATGGGTACTCGTTGGATGCGGAATTTAATTTCGCATCTAGGGAGCTCTCTCGATCGAAATTTGAGTAAACGCACATGAATATATGTCGAAAATACGAACAAAAAAAGTAGTTTTTTTCTTTTCTTCCTCCAAAATTAATAAATATTATTTTATTATTTTTCTTAGGAGGCCCATTTTGAGTTGAAATTTCCTCTAATGGAAGCTTATCCACTCCCTTTTATGGGGTATTCGTAATCATCCCTAAGTTTCACCTTGTGATGTGACTCATGTTCAGATATAATAACAAATGATTCCTTGTATCCTGTCATGTGTGTAGAAGCTCCACTATCCACAAGCCAATCAATGCTTATGTGTGAGATAGTGCCAGTAAGTGTTGAGATTAGCACATACTCTTCATTTGAATCATCCCTCTCTTCTAAATCTTTTGTTTGTTGGTTCATCTTCTTCAACAACATGAGCATGGTGTCTCATTTTCCTAATGGGACAATCTCTTGCAAAGTGTCCATTTTCATCACAAGTATAGCATCAAACATTTGAAGGATCTCTCTTGGTATTCTTTTGTTTCTTGTCCTTCTTCTTGTTGTGATGAAAGTTTTCCTTCTCCTTCTTCTTGAAGTTCTTCCTGGTGTGAAATGTGAGAGCTTAATATTCAATTGCTCCCATCTTCTCTTCTCTTGTCATGAGTTGAGCTTCTTCTTGTGCACATTATTCTCAGAGTCTGCTGAAAGAGATCAGCCTCCCTCTTGCACAAATTCCTTGAATGAATGAGTCCCATGATCTAGGGAGACCATTCAAGGTAATGATTACAAATTCACCTTCTTCGACAGTCTCTTCAACTGCTTCAAGTTGTTCTTTGATTTGAGAAACCTTTATCAAGTAAAACTGTATAATCTCGAAGTTTTGTATCTTTACATTCTTCAACTGGTTCCTCGAAGTCATCTTCCAGTTGATGTTCCTTCCTTCAAACATCTTTCTCAAAGCATCATATACTTCCTTCGGTGTCTTGAATGAAGACACATGGGGAATGAGGTGATTCTAATAGAATCTGCAATGATTCTCTTGGCCTTAGCCATGTTTCTCTTATGAGCAGCCTTAGCCTCATCTCCCTCTGGTTTTGGAAGCTACTCATAATGTACCGATCCAAATCATTTTCTTCAAGGATCAAGGAGATTGTATACTTCCATGCTTGAAAGTTATCAGCCCCTCCAAGCTTGTCCTCAAGCTGAGTATGGTGAGTCATCTTTTCAAATGAGAACCTCAAATAGAAATAGCAAAGATTTAGATCTTACATATTTGAGGTGTCTGACTTGGTTCTTGAGATGGATGGTCTAGGATTTTTCAGAGAGACCCTAAGGCGAGTTGCTCAATAGGGTCGCTTCCTTAAGACTGAGGTGGGAAGCCTCTGAAACTTGATGCCCTAGTTTCTCCCGGCACGAGTGAAAGGGTCAAAAATGAAACTTCTTCAAATTTGAAATTGCTACCACCAAAAGATGCACCCTATTGAGGCAAGTTAGCCTAGCCCTCTTTTCTTGATGATATGTAGAGAGAACACCTTGAACTAGGAAGCCCTAGTTTCCGCCGCTGCATAGTGCCTTCTTTTAGAGAGGCTCTAATACCATGTTAGTTTTTCTAGATCTTATTAGCTTAATTACGATCTTTGTCCAAAATAATAACAAGTACAGCTAGATGCATAAGATATAACAGATACACAAGACACAAAGATTTTCACTGGGGAAACCATAAAGAAGAAAACCCCGCAAACTTCCTCAGTATAGTACAGTCACAAGGACTGTGTCTTAAGATGATCAATCCAAGTAATAAGAAGTATTCAATAGCTATATATCTCTCATCCCTTCTCTCTTTCTCTCTCTCATGCAAACTTGAGTGAGTGTGAGTTGTGTATAAACGAGGGAGGGCGCCTCCCTATTTATACTAATCAAGTGACTGACCTTTTACATAACTGGGCCAACCTGTTTCACTAACAGGGCCGACTTCTCCTAGAGAGACTCCAAATACACATTACATGATGTCACACTAAGGACTGTTGCCCCGACTTACAACAGAGGTTGTACTTCAAGGTCTAGACACAATAAAGACATCCCACAAGGAGGCAAACACATCTCCAATGGGGGTACAACAACATACAATGATAATATACATCAGCATATCTTCCGAAGTTACAAATACATCAACAATTGGTGTAGGCCAACTAAGAGTAGACCCTGCTAAGGTCGAAGTAATTGTGAATTGGTTGTTGAAATATTGTAACTTCGAAGAATATTCTATATGTATCTTTTTGTGGTCCTCGATGGTCCTACCGGGAGAACCACTTGTATTACTTTGTACCCCGATGCTTCTAATCAGAAGAACTAATAAGAGTCATGAGGTAGTCTCCTCTAATTGTAAAGGTGGGTCATTAGCACCCCGGTGTGGTTACTTGAGCCTACATGTGTAACTCGATCCTACATGTCGGATTTAATTATTAAAGTGAACGGATGAATATAAATAGAGGTGTGGCGCTCCTCATTTGGAATACACACTCTCACTTGTGTAGCGCATTAGTGAAGGATAGAGAAGTAGATGGAGAAGGAGGAGGATCGGTCTTTGATCACTCTTTTGGTTTTATCTTTTATCTTTTATCTTTTGGTTTTATCTATATTGAAGAAGCTTTTGCTAGGTTTTTCCCTTTAGGGTTTTCCTAGGATAAATCTTTGTGTTCTTTTTGTATGGTTGTGCTTGTCTATCTTTCAGTGATCCTTTGGCTTATGGTTTTGTTGTTATGATGCTAAATGTTTTAAGATCTGATATAACCATTAAAAATTCAACATGGTATCAGAGCCACCTTGAAAGAAAACATTGTGCAGCTACAGAAGCTAGGGCTTCTTACTTTTTGGTTACCTCTCCACAATCGATCAGCAAAAGAAGGCTAGGCTGACTCTCCATTGAAGGACGCATCTTTCTGTCGAAGCGGAATTCGATTCCGAGCATTTTCAGTTTTCGGTGCGAAAAATTAGGGATTTTTGCAGAAGAGGAATTTTTGAGTGAGCCCAGCATAGAATTTCTCTCCTCATCAAAATCGAAGTTGAGAGACCTGGTTCAAGATTTTTGGTTGGTGAAACTCCGGGGAAGTCAAACCCTAGTTTGACCCTGAGCTGGAAAATCCCTAAATACTAAAACTAATAAGTTTTGGTACATTCGCTATATCTCGAGATTGGAAAAGGATCGGGAGTTGAAAATTGCAAAGGCCGAAGATAAAATCCTGATGTTCACTGTGTCCAAAATTACGCCTCAGCTTCGCTATATTCTGGGAGATATGATCCCTCTAAGTTAGGGTTCCAGCCTCTTCCAGAATTCATCCCTAAACAGGACACCTGGGGAAAATTGCTATATCTTGAGCTACACAGGTCCAAATGAGATTTTTGAAGATGTTCCAAAAAGGGTACATACTGTACTTTATGTGGTCCGAGTTTTAGACTCAGAAGATGAACCCGTGACATGTGGAAGTCCGTACAACTTCGTTGTTCTGAACAGTCCTGTAACAGGTCACCTTGGGAAAATGACCATAAGTCGCAATTGGTGAAACCAATTCTGATGAAACCTATGGTGTTGGAACAGGGACATGCGAGGCTACCTCAGTACAAAATTCCAGACACATACGAGCATTAATTTCAGAGATACTGCAGAAACAGTAACAAGCATTTCTGCAGAAGAATTCAAAAAACTAGGGCTTCCTGTTCCGGGAGCTTCCCTCCACTGTTTTCAGAAAAGGAGTACAGTGGACAGCTCAACTTGAAGAGATATATCTTTCTATCAAATCAGATCTGAAAGATTCCAAGTTTTGAAAATTAGGGTTTCTCTGACAAACCCTAGATCAGCGAACTCCGGAACCAGGACGGACACCTCAAATCGGTAAGATCTAATCTTTTGCTATTTCCATTTGAGGTTCTCAATCAGCTTGATGATAAGCTTGGTGAAGTTGACAACTTCCAAGCATGGAAGTATTTGATCTCTCTGAAGAACATCATTGTTGATTCAATCACGGATCAACTTGTACCACAGGTGTCTTCCCTAAAGACACCGAAGATGTTTGATTCCTTGATCAATCTATTTGAAGATAAGAACATAAATCAAAAGATGGCTTTGAGAAAACAGTTGAAGAATGTGAAGATCCAAAATGCAGTACAACTTGAAGCGGTAGAAGAAGAAGTAGAGAATGCAGAAATGGTGATAGCCACCTTGAATGGTCTCCCAGGATCATAGGATTCATTCATTCAAGGAATGTGTGCCAGAAGAAAGTGATTACTTTCACCAGACTCTGGGAAGAAGAAGAAGAAGCTCGACTCATAAGAAGAGAAGAAAAAGATGGGAGCACTTGAAGATCAAGCTCTCACCATTCAAAGAAGATCCCTCAAGCGATGAGGAATATGAAGAACTCGATTCTTGAAGAACCTCTTATCCATCTTATCATTTGGATAAGAAATGATGATTTCATGAATGAAGAAGATAATGAAGCAGAATGATCAAGAAGGAGTCTACCCACGAAACGAATAAAAGATAAGTATTCAATTGTCATTTAATGATATTGTTTTGTTATGCATGATAAGATTGTTTGCATTAATGACAATATACTACTAATATGCATGTGATGGTTAAGTAGCTCATGGTGCTATACAACTCTCCATTGCAACTTATCTAGAATGAAACCTCTTTGCTGACATATTGGATTAGTGCACAATCTCATTGATGTCATGGTAGAGATGGAAGGCATCTAGAAAGTTTCTGTGAGATATGGATGAATGTTGTATTGGCTAAACAGTTGCATAATGCATAAGAATTTGTTGTTATGCATATGTTTTATGAAATAGTCCTAACCATGCCACTGGTGCATTTGAATTGTAGGAAAGGTCATGTACAACTGCCTACAAGAAAAGAAGGATGAGACTTGTTCCGAAGAACAAGTGATGACAATTCAATAAACATGAATCTGAAGCTCCCTGGGTCAGAGACATCGTGACGAAAGAAAGAGCTTCAGAGAGTGGTAGATCCACCTCGAAGGATGAAGACCACCATGGGTACGAGAGATAACTCAAGATGAAGAAAAGAATGGTGAGACTTCCAAACCAAAGTAAGAGGCCTCGAACACACTCTAGTTGTGTAACACAGTTGGGTGACATTATTGATGCTAACCTTTACGGCTATGAAAGAAGTTATGATCAAAGAGTAACAGCCGATCATGGGGAATGATGTCTACGATATGGTTTCGAGACCTGAAGGAAAGTCCATAGTATCTTCCATGTGAATCTACCAGAACAAGTGTACAAAGCAAGGTTCATGAAGAATAGACTATGACATGACATACTCTATTGACCAGACCCACTCGAAGTATATATCAAGAATAGAACCACCTGTACAGAATGAAGAGGGAAGATGATACTCCACTTCAGGGGGAGTGACTACAGAAGATATCTGAGTTCGACATGATACGACATGATGGATAGCTTCCTGATGGATCGAGACTTTACCAAGAGTAAAGTGGGTTCCAACCTTCAAGGTTGAATGCAGAAGACTAGGATATGTTGATGACCTGACAAGACGAACTCATGGAAGATGTTATGATGAAAGAATACTATAATGATGTTTGGGATATAGTACTCAAACTAGAAAGCAAGAATGTGGTATCTTCCAAATGGATTTGCAAGATAAAATATGTTGCTGATAGAAGTAAGGAAAGACTTGTGGCTAGAGGATTCTCTCAGAGAGAGGGAATTGATCATGAAGAGACACTTGCTCCAGGAAGCAAGGTACACTTCCATCAGAACTATCATGGAACATGCTTCCTTGATGAAGTGGGATATACACTAGATGGATGTGAAGACAACCTTCCTGAATGGTGTGATTAAAGAAGACATATACATAGAATAGTCACAAGGATTTGAAGTTGAAGACAGATGGACTCACGTATGCAAGTTGAAGAAGGCCCTGTATGGCCTAAAGTAAGCTTCTAGAACTTGGTATGGAAGGATAGATAGTTTCCAAACGAAAGACATTCCTAACCTTTACTTCAAGGTTATAGAAGATGAACATGTCATACTATTATTGTATGTGGATAATCTATTCCTGACAGGGAATGAGAAACAGATTGTAGAATGCAAGAAGAAGCTCGCTGAAGAATTTTAAATGAAAGACCTTGCGTTAATGCATTATTTCCTAGGTCTGAAAGTATGGCAAAATTCAGAAAGAATCTTTCTCAACTAGGGAAAGTATGCAGTAGAGATATTGAAAAGATTCGATATGTTGGAATACAAAGCCATGGCCACACTCATGGATTACAACTTGAATTTGTTAGCTGATGACTCATCGGAGTTATTGGATGTGACTCAATACAAACATATTATTGGGTCGTTAAATGTATCTAACAAATACCAAACCAGACATTTGTTTTGCTGTGAACACCTTGAGTCAGTATCTAGTTCAACCTAGACGTGTTCACCAAATAGCTGCAAAACATGTGATGAGATATCTGAAAGGGACTATAGACTTTGGTCTATACTATGATGGAAACCATGACTACAGATTGTATGACTATACAAATGCAGATTGGGCTGGAAGTATCTCAGATAGGAAAAGCACATCAGGTAGATGCTTTTGTTTGGGGTCTGCTATGAGTTCATGGTTTAGTGGGAAACAGTCCAGTGTTGCTCTGAGCACAGCCGAAGCAGAATATATAGCAGCTTGCTCTGCTAGTTGTGAAGCCATATGGCTTCGAAAGCTGATGTCAGGATTATTCAAGCTAGAGTTGGACACTACCGTGATTCTATGTGACAACCAAAGTCGTATAAAGATGACAGAGAACCCTGTGTTCCATGACAGATCGAAGCACATAGAAATCAGGTATTTCTACATTCGAGATATGATGCAGAAAGGAGCCATAAAGCTCCAGTATGTGAGTACTGATGAACAAGTTGTTGATGTGTTGACAAAGCCTCTGTCCCGAGTAAAGTTCGAACACTTTCGAGACAAGCTTGGTGTGGTTCAGAAAGACCTTCCCCGAAAGGGGGAGTAGTGATGTTGCAGTGGGATTGTATCATCCCTGGGCACTTGCCCTAAAGTGATATGGGGACCTCGGTCCTCGAGAATGAAGAGGGATTGTATCATCTCAGGACATGTGTCCATAAGTGATCCAGTGACTTCGGTACTCGAGAACATGTGTTGATCCCGTAATTCTGAAAGAAAGGATCATTAGTAGCTCCATAAAGACTTGATCCCGTAATTCCGAAAGGAAGAATTATCTGAGTTCCACAGATGTGTTGATCCCGTAATTCCGAAAGGAAGGATTGTCTGAGTTCCACAGATGTGTTGATCCCGTAATTCCAAAAGGAAGGATTGTCTGAGTTCCACAGATGTGTTGATCCCGTAATTCCAAAAGGAAGGATCGTTGGTAGCTCCGTAAAGACTTGATCCCGTAATTCCGAAAGGAAGGATCGTCTGAGTTCCGTTGGTAGCTCCGTAAAGACTTGATCCCGTAATTCCGAAAGGAAGGATCGTCTGAGTTCCACAGATGTGTTGATCCCGTAATTCCGAAAGGAAGGATCGTTGGTAACTCCGTAAAGACCTAAATCTCGTAATTCTGAAAGGAAGGATCGTCTGAGTACCACAGATGTGTTGATCCCGTAATTCTGAAAGGAAGGATCGTTGGTAACTCCGTAAAGACCTAAATCCCCTAATTCCGAAAGGAAGGATCGTCTGAGTACCACAAATGTGTTGATCCCGAAATTCCGAAAGGAAGGATCATGTTGATGTTTTGATGATGATGTTTTTTATCGAAAGATCAGAGTATGATGATGAAGATGTTGCTAATCGAAAGGTCAAAGTGCTGAAGATGTCGTTGCTGATCGAAAGGTCAAAGTGCTGAAGATGTTGTTGCTGATCGAAAGGTCAAAATGCTGAAGATGTTGCTGATCGAAAGGTCAAAGTGCTGAAGATATTGTCAATCGAAAGGTCAAAGTGTTGAAGATGTTGTTGATCGAAAGGTCAAAGTGCTGAAGATGTTGCTAATCGAAAGGTCAAAGTGCTGAAGATGTTGTTGCTGATCGAAAGGTCAAAGTGCTGAAGATGTTGATGTTGATCAAAGAGTTCTTGTCGTTGAAGATAGAAGACAAAGACTAAATGATGTTGAAAAGCTTCCAATGATTTATAGATGTGTTACCCTGATGATGTTGAGGATGTCCTCTATCTCTCTCCTACCATTGTTGTTGTTGATGTTGTTGTAGAATACCCTTCTCGTTAAGGGGGAGTGTTGAAATATTGTAACTTCGAAAATATTCTATATGTATCTTTTTGTGGTCCCCGATGGTCCTACCGAGAGAACCACTTGTATTACTTTGTACCCCGATGCTTCTAATCGAAAGAACTAATAAGAGTCATGAGGTAGTCCCCTCTAATTGTAAAGGTGGGTCATTAGCACCCCGGTGTGGTTACTTGAGCCTACATGTGTAACTCAAGCCTACATGATTAACTCGAGCCTAAATGTCGGATTTAATTATTAAAGTGAACGGATGAATATAAATAGAGGTGTGGCACTCCTCATTTGGAACACACACTCTCACTTGTGTAGCGCATTAGTGAAGGAGAGAGAAGTAGATGGAGATGGAGGAGGATCAGTCTTTGATCACTCTTTTGGTTTTATCTTTTATCTTTTTGGGGCATCTATATTGAGGAAGCTTTTGCTGGGTTTTTCCCTTTAGGGTTTTCCCAAGATAAATCTGTGTGTTCTTTTTGTATGGTCGTGCTTGTCTATCTTTCAGTTATCCTTTGGCTTATGGTTATGTTGTTATGATGCTAAATGTTTTAAGATCTGATATAACCATTAAAAATTCAACATTGGCCAAAGCAAAAAACAGTCAAAGCGGTTAGGAGATTTCTTGGTGCAGTCCAATATTGGAGAAATTTCATACTCGGTTTTTCCTCCATTGCAGCACCGTTACATTCACTTGTGAGTGTTAGGAAATATTTCTAGTGGGGATCCAAGAAACAAAAATCCTTCGACACTTTGAAGGAAAGAATTAGCACCACGCCAATTCTAGCACTGCCAAATTTATGACAGACATTTGAGATTGAAACAGATGCTAGTGGTTTTTCCATGGGAGTCATTCTTATGCAAGGATGAAGACCAATCTGTTATCATTCTGAGAGATTTTTGTCTGTGGTAAGTAAATATCCTACCTATGATAGAGAATTATATGCATTGGTATAGAGTGGTAAAAAATGGAAACATTATCTAATGGGTAAAGAAACCATTATACATACTGATCATCATCCACTTCAATATTTGCACTCACAAACCAAGTTACAGCGCCAGAGCAGGCATTTTAAGTGGATGGGTTTTCTACAACAATTCCACTTACTCCTAAATTATAAAAAAAGGAATTCAAAATAAAGTTGCATATATGTTATCGAGATCTCCAACAATCAATGCATCTATCATCTTACAACAAAGTCCTTTGGCTCATGACAGATATATTGAACAATATGTTAAGGATGAAGATTTTAAAGATGTGTGTGAATATTCAATGCATGGTCTCACTCAAACTGAAGAATTGAATTATCATGTTCCTGATAAATTATTGTATCATCTTGACAAAGTTTGTATTCCAGAGAGTGAAAGAGTTCATGTAATTGGAGAAGATCATATTTCTCTTATATATGTTCACTTTGGTGTAGGAAAGACATTAGCTCAACTTCATATGTATTGTTATTGGTCTTGGATGAATGAAATTGTATCCAAATATGTAAAGGGATTTATTATGTGTGCTACAAGTAAGCCAAGATAGAAAATTGGCTTGTACACTCCACTCCTTGTACCTTCTCATCCATGAGAAAGTGTGTCTATGGATTTCATGGGAGTGTTACCTATGTCTAGGAAAGGTCGTGATTACTTGTATGTGGTTGTGGATATATTTAGTAAAATGTGCATTTTAATCCCATGTAAAAAGCAGGTCACATAAGAGATGAATCCTTAGTTATTCTTCCAGTTTGTATGGGTTCATTTTGGGTTACCCACTTCCATTGTATCTGAACGAGATTCTCGCTTCTTGGAAAGTTTTGGTCAACTTTGTGGGAACTTATGGATACCAATTTGAAGAAGAGCACTAATTTTCATCCACATACAAATGGTCAGACTGAAGTAATCAACCGCACAGTGGTACATATGCTCTGGGGGTATTGTTCTAAGAATCCTAAGCTTTGGGATGAACACACTACAACAAATTTGACTTTTAGGGGAATTTTTCTTCTGCCTCCAAAAGTCACTTTTGGGGGTGGTTTTGGATTTAGAGGCGGTATTTACAAAATAGCCCCTAATAGCATCGATGCTAAAAGTTTGGACTTTTAGGGGAGGTTTTGGAAGAGATCAAAGCCACCTCTAAAAGTGACTTTTGAGNCCCCTCCCCCCTCTTTTAAGGGAAATTCTAAACCCCCCTCATAAACACCTATGGGGATGGTTCCAACCCCCCCTAAAATTCCTTATTACAAACCTTTGGGGGCAGTTACAAACCCTCATCGTAGGTACCTATGGGGGCAGTTTCAAACCCCCCCATAGGTGCTTACAAGAAAGGTTCTAAAACTCCATATTACAAACCTTTGGGGGAGGTCTTAACAAAATTGTCCCCAATAGCACCGACAGTAAGAGTTTGTACCTTTAAGGGCGGTTGTGGAAGAGATCAAAACAAACGCTAAAAGTGACTTTTGGGGTGATTCAAAACCCAGTCCAAAATTCATTATTATAAACCGTTGGGGGCAGTTATAAAGCCCCCTCATAGGTACCTACCAGGGTTGTTCGAAACCCCCTTCATAGACACCTACAAGGGAGGTTCGAAACCCCTCCTAAAACTCCATCTTACTAACCTTTGGGGGCAGTTATGAACCCACCTCATATAAACCTACAAGGGGGGTTTGAACCCCTCTCATTGTAACATACAAGGGCAGTTTTGAACCCCCCCTCGTAGTGACACATTCCCTCATAAAACCAAAAAAAATGGTTTGAACCCCCTCTATAGCCATAACAAATCATAATAAAATATATTTTCGTAAAAATACCAATATTGCAATATAATCAAGGCATGAAGGATTTGAACCATCAACCTCCTGCTTGTAAGGCAGGCGCTCTTCCATTGAGCTAGAACCCTTTAAGAATTGGGGAAATGAGAAATATTAACACCAAGATTGCATCATTTGTAATTCTAGGAAAAGACAGTAATATCTAAATACAACCATGCTTAAAATCAAATATATTTCCAAATACAACCATGTTTAAAATCACTCATCAGCTACCTACATGCTCATATCTATTTTCAACCACCTAGATAACTTTTAAAACATTGGGAAAAACACAACAAAGATTATATTCAAATGAACACTATCCATCAAGCCAGTGCACTAATCTATAAATAAATATACCTCAAGCTCAACAAATGCATTAGGTAGATCTCCAACTTCTCTAGGGACTTTCCCCACAATCCTGTTAGCACATGTTAGTGTGGGATGTATTGTTGTACCCACACCAATAAGGCCTCCAGGAACAACAAACGACAACTCATTTTGCTCAGAATAAAGTGAAATTATTCTTGAAAAGATAGGTGTACAGTTGATGTTGCCACTTTCATCTTTGACAACAATGCCTGAACGAACTTCATTTTTTTCATTTACTTTCAACACACCCTACGAAATAATAAACATAGAAATCAGTAGACACAATAACAATTTCCCTATAATATCTCACAGGCATAGCAGGAACATGCTAAGGAAAAGTACAAAACACATATAAAACATATACCAATATAAACAAATTAATTGGGTAATCCCAAAGAAATCATGCCCTCAATATACTTCTTCCACCAGCAACAACTTCTTTTATTTCATCAACTTCAGCAGCAGGCTTATTCACATCAATAGATCTGAATAAAATCATATTGGGTGGAGCAACCAAATCTCGCTCTGGAATGGGAATCTTATTTACTATGTATTCACAAACAACATCAATGTTGTATTTCGGTTGTGCAGATATCAGTACTACAGGTGCTCCATCTGCATTGGTTCCCTAAAATCAAGGAAACATTTCCAATATAATGAAATAAAAAAACGTAATAAACAAGAAAAATATTTTGGTTTCAATAGAAAGAAAAATCACTATAACCATAGATTGACTTGCAAATATTGGTAAGGAGTGCCAAAGAATGTATCACTATAGCCCAGTGGGGTGATTTTGTAAATCAGAGAATGTATTGGCTCCCTCTCTGTGGTCAAAGATCCTACATGGACATTTCAATCATGGGATACCCCCTCATCCCCCTCTCACTCTACACTTGCTTCTAATGATGTGTAGCCTTTTATCTTATTATTTGTACTTATGCTTTTGTTTACTTCTCTCATTTGGTACTTTACTTTCCGTTATCTTATGCTTTACCTTTTTGTGTTCCTTACAAGAGTTTCTCTAGCACTCCTACAATGTTTCACATACGATTGTACTTTTTAGTCAACTATAGAGATAATTAGGGAGAGTAATGAAGTTTCTCAACCAAAAGGAACTTTTAGTTGCTATACTAACCATAAGAAGAATGAGGAACAACTAGTGACCAAACAAATAAGGAGCAGGCCACTTACCTATGATTTGTCTCTCATTGACCTACTATTTTGGTCATTTGATAAAAAATCATTATCTATCTTATGAGTTATCTAATCTTATATAACACTAATAACAAAGGTAGGATTGCACTACTCTAGCCAATAAGGGATGCAGCATGACATTCTATACAAATATAGGAAAAGTGAATTTTTTGTTTCTATGAATAGCTATTAGACAATCTGTTCAACATAGTCTACCCTATTAAGATTATCATATCATATATTTATTTAGAATAAGGGATAAGGTCCAACAAATCAAGATGGTCGGAGGTGAATTTCGGAGAGTTTCTACAAGAGAGACGATGTTGAAGGTTTAATGTTGTAAGGTTTAGTGGGGTTGATGTAATTTGGATTATAGATATGGGTACGTTGAGTCCTAGCTCCATATCTCGCTCTAGGGAAGAGCTAGTGAAAATTTGGAGAATTTATAGAAATTTTAGCACTACATTAAATTTTGTCTTAAATGATAATGTGATGGGACCATGGGGAAAGAGACATGGTGCAAGGTGGGAAGGAGAATAAGGTTTCATCTATAAGTAAAGGACAACAATTAGAGGGTGTATCTGGTAGATCATCAAAAGTGCATTCAAGTATCTAGTTCTTTGACTTGTTAGAGGTTTGACATGCCTCCGTAAACACCAGAAACATGGATTCCATGAGGTTTCACAAATTTATTTTCCTCAATATAGATTTGCCGAGTCAATTCTCTTATAGGTGCACAAATAACACCAATTAGACCTTCTTCTTTGGCAGGTTCTGGCTGATCCATTATATGTACAATCAATGTTAGAATAAATGCAACAGTTTTTCCTGAACCAAACTTGGCTATTCTTATAACATCTGCTCCAGATAAAACAATCGGCAAAGCCTGGCAATGTATATCTAACATGTAGCCAATGCTTGGGTTCAATCACCAACATGAACCTTGTAAGTGCTATATGCATTAATTCCACCATGCATCTACACAGACATTAATGTGAACTAAGTGTACACATGAATTCCCTGCATGATGGTGTATAATGATGTTTTATCCAATTATTTTTTACTGTGATCTAGTCCTCCTAGGATCCCTCAACATGGCAGTGTGGAGAACAAGCAGTGTATACTAGAGAGTAATACTGGAAGGCCCTAGTGCTATTCAATTGAATGGTTGTGAGGCACTTTATCCTCAGTGTCTTGGCCAAGTGAAAGAAGCAACACAGTACAAATTGAACCTTCAAGAATTCTTTCCTCTTAACATTTTCACTTCACCAACTCAACTCCATAATAAAAATCAATGACTTACCTCTATCCAATGCTTGAATTCAATCATCAACATGCAACATGTAACTGCTATATGCACCGATGCCACCATGCAGCTACATAAACACTAATGTGAAATAAGTGTACACATCGATTCCCTGCATGATGGTGTATAATGATGTTTTAACCAATTATTTCAGACCATGATCCCTCACTACCTTACAAATTGATATTATTTCCTATCGGAATCATCAATCATTTTCATTTGACTTTATAGAATAGTAAAATATTTGAAGTAAGTAGATTTACAAAATAGAAGAAAGAACATAAGTAAGAATATGTCAGTAGATCATATGGATATCGAAGATTTCAGGTGATAAGTAAAAGGGGGTACAAAAAAGTTAAAAACATACAAAAACATCCAATATTCCACTTGGATTCAAAAAGTAATCACAAGCGCAAATCACGTAATCAAACATGGATTCGTTCAAAAGGAAATACCCCATCCACTCGGAAAGAATGACATCAACTATCCAATAGAGGATCCTAGTGTTATCAAGAAGCTTGTTCAAGCAATAGTTTAGCACAGCAAAAAGAAATTTTCAAACATCAAACAGACATTCATAAGCACAAAGATTATAAATAGAACTTAGAGAGCAATTCAACCTTTCAAGAATGGACAGAGCTAATTTTTAAAAAAGTAGGACCTTGCAGACTACCAGTATACAACTAGCTGCTACACATATATGTAGAATGATAAAAAAATAGATCTTAAAGCTTCAGAGCGATTCAAGAGGCATGTTGCAATGCTAATTTAAATGAGGTCCATTATTTATCAGAAAAGATAGTGGCATACATGATACAAGTTTCATATATTCTAACCTTTTTCAGGAAACACGACATCGTTAGTGGATCCTTCAATTACATCAACAATGCGGCTATCACCATTTCCAATTACGAGCTGACATGCATGATCTGACATTTTGGTTGCTTTAAAAGCATAAAATTTCCTTGCACTAGCGTACACACACCAGATTTCCAGAATGCCACTTACTGTGCCTACATCCAAAACAAATTTCATCCCAAACATTTTTCAAACGAGATATGCCGACATGTTTTAGACTGCATAGTCAAATTCCTATGGCATAAGTTATAACCAATACTGACTAGAATTAATAGCCACATGGCCACCTTTAATTGCCAGATAAATTCAGCTACACATGGTCTGTCTTTTCTCCAAAATACTTTCCTAGGCCTCTTAAGAAAAAGTGGAGGATCTTTTTTATTGGAACAAAAAATCATTAATCAGATTTACTCAATTTTTTCATACAGTTGGAAGTGGCCAAAAACACAGTTTCTGAGCAACTTAGTACTTATTTTATATACTAAACACAGTTTCTGAGCAACTTAGTACTTAATTTATATACTGGTTGTAAGCAATGAATTTTCAGTAACATATAAATTATTAATGATATTATAACATTGATCAATAACCAGCTAAGTTTCCTGTAACACCCCGGTTTCGACCCCGTTTGCATTAAAAATGTATATGATGTTTATATTGTATTTAATCGTGGTGTGGAGCTAAAGGAAAAAGCCCCACCATTGATTTATCATTTTTGGTTCGGCAATTAAAATCGTTGCTGATGGTATTTCGTGCTAGCCGGCACATTATAATTTTGGACATCATGTAAATTATGCAATTTAATTAAAAACCCACAACCAGCTATGTCAATGCAACAAATAATGAGATGGGAGTATGATTTCCATGGGATAAGGGGGGGCGATATTCAAACCTTTGGGGCCAATGGGGAAAAACCAAATGTCAAAGGGAGAACCCATCAAACTGTCAACTACCTTTCTTGTCTCATTCACCCAATCATTTATTATTGCCAGAAATTGGTTGAAGTAGTTATTGCATGGGAATGGGAAGAGTATAGGCAAAGAAATTCGAATTTGGGGAAGCACCCATTTTTGGGAAAACGTTTTTTGACTTATGGGGCAAGTTATTGCCGAAAAAAGGCTGCCCATTCCCTCATGCATGGACGTCCTCCTCTTCATTCACGTTTTGGGAGCTCCTGGGCAATCTCACTCACGTTTTTGGAGTTGCTGTGCATTCTTCATCCACGTTTTTGCAGATTTCACCATTTTCCCCATGACTGGGAAGTCGTTTTTGGAAAGCTCAGTGGTTGGGCTCTTTGCTTGATGGTTTTTACTGTGGTTAATCCCCATTACCCGATTGAGAAAACCATTTTTGTGTTGCCCAGCGATTTGGAGGAGAGACCACGTTTTCCTAGGTATTGTTGAGTCCGTTTTGGCCACGTTAGGACCAAAACGTCCCTGGGAATCGGATTGTTGTTAGGGGGTTGTTTTCACCCATCATGGCAATTCATTTTGTTGCCAAAATTGTTTTCCTCAACCCAGAAATTGTGTATCTTGCTGTGTATGCATCTGTGCTTGGTCTGAACTGAATTGGGAGTGGAAATGGGGTCTGACCAGCTTGATAAACCTAGTGTGTGAAGGAACCTCACAGACAGATCTAGGGGGCTAGTTTTCTTCTTTGCACACCTTGAATAGCACTAGGAGGGAAGGCATAGCCCGAGGGACTGTGTAGCAGAGAAGGGGATGCTTCCTCGTGTTGGGTGGGTAGATGTTTAGATTCTAGAAGCCAGGCTAGATTCGGTGCAGGTGTCCATAACTCTATTGAGCAGCTCACTAGCTTCGTAGTCAGCCTTTTCATCTCCTTTGCAGCCTAATAAACCCAATTGTGTTAACTTGGCTGAATTTTGTGGTATCATTGGCTACGTGTGAACCTGCTAGTGTTCCTTATTCCTTGTGGGGATCATGCCCAGCTCGGGGGTGGCAGTGATGCTGAGAGATTGATGAGCACACTGGCCTATGGTTGAGTAGAACGTTGCAGCGACATAGCTGGTTACGGGACGAGCTTCGCTTCCAAGATAAGTATTCTTGTGTTTAAATCTCTGCATTTACATTTGATAATGAACTACAATGAACATGTGAATGAATGGAATGGATTTGCTTCCACTGTGTGTTAAATATTTATGCATCTGTGCATGTTATTACTTCAATGCATTTCATTTTATGTTCATGGGGCTAGTTTGCCCGGATTAGATAGCATCATAGTCGCATCCTCTCTCCAGTAGAGGGGTGGGGACGTGACATTTCCTTATGAAAATTTTCAGGTTATTGACATTAAGAGGCCTCTAACCATAAGGGTTCTATCTAAAAGTAAATATTAGCTGTTGCATCCCATAAAGAACACAGATTCCTTTCTATGGATTCATGCATTAATATGGGGGCTTGCATCTGCCACATTTATGCAGCGAATTTGAGAATCATGAACCTTTTTACTGCATTAACATCAGACTAAAATAAAACAATGAAGCTAGCATTCTCCTTTATCTTTCCTTATCTATTCTTTATCTTCCCTTTTTCTATCTAATATTCTCCTTTATCTTTCCTTCTTTATTATTTTGCTTAAATTTTTAACATTACCATTTAATGCTTCACAATGTTTGAGAGTGGTTCCAAGCTCATCCAGTAAAGAGACTACAAGTTGAGAGATCTCATTTAGTATTCAACGAACTTAACAGTTTTCAAAATTTCAAGATTGGCAGGATTGAAGCATTCCTACTGTATTCTATCATATATGGGGGTATGAGATTCGGATTTAATCAAGAGAACCAAGCCCTTTATGTACATGTTGAACTTCTTAGTGAAATTGTACCCTTCTCTCAAGAAAAGTCACGAATTAGGCATGGTAATCTTTTCTTACCTTATTTTAACGCTTGGATTAGGAAACTCCATCAAAATAGGAAATCGCTCAAGCATTTGAATCCTAAGAAGGCCAACCCGAGATAAGGACAAGGGATAATGGTTTCTTG
This sequence comes from Pseudotsuga menziesii, assembly GCA_001517045.1. Taxonomy (NCBI): domain Eukaryota; kingdom Viridiplantae; phylum Streptophyta; class Pinopsida; order Pinales; family Pinaceae; genus Pseudotsuga; species Pseudotsuga menziesii. The sequence continues at coordinate 590,385 of LPNX010392438.1, read as the reverse complement.
TTCAATTTTCCTCTCTGTAGGGTCAGTATTTGACAGTAAGACTTCAAGATGGCAACGGTAAATGTAAGAAGCCCTACTTTGGAGAAGACCTGTAAGGCAGTGAATTCAATGGATCAGATGAACTATGCTATCGATTGTAATCCATTGAAGTGTGAATATAAGCAACAAAGTCGAGAAACAGGGAATCGAGGGATTTTTTGAAGAAGAAAAAGGTAGCTTCTGGTCTTCCTGCCTTACCTTCTAAGGATGCCTTGAACATGGGAATTTTCGGGTTTCTAGGTACATTTTGAATACAATGCATTTTTCTTTTCCCAACTTTTGGTGTCTCTTCTTATGTGATGGTTAAGAAGTATGTTTGCATAATGGTTCCTTTTTAAAGGGTTCTCTCATACAAATAAAATAAAATTTATCAGTTCTTGTTTCTCACAAAAAATATCATCATAAATCCCCGACATATCTACCTTGCTCCACTTCTTATGCCTATGTCATGTATGTTGATTTTTTTATACCTTGGAAGTTGTTCCCCTTGGTGACTTTTGCCTAAGTCACTAAAAAAAGGGGTTTTGACTTTGCGGGATGTATTGTTTGTACCTGGGCTGAAGAAGAACTTGATATCAGTTTCCATGATTGAGGATAGGGGTCTTGGAGTGTCCTTCTTGGATGAACATGTGCATGTTTTTCCCAAGACTGTAGAACCATCTGCTGTTGATTTTTGTACCTAGTCTGATGTTCCCTAAGTGGCTTTATTTTGCCTAAGTCACTTAAGAGGGAAAAATGTGACCCTCACATTAAAGTCACTTAAATGTGATTTTATGACTTTAGTCACCTTTTGATAAAGTGAGTAAGTGAGTGAATTTATGTATGGGAAATAAATAAATGAGAATTTCACTCTCACTGTGAAATTATAAAAAGGAGTGAGGGAGGCAAAAGTGAGTAGACTTTTTCATTTTCAAGTTGAAGGAGAGGAGAGAGCTCAGGGAGGTCGAATTGCTCAAGGAGGTCAAATTTCCAGGTTAGGGTTTGAAGCTGAAGATTTCAGCAGATTGCTTGCACAGTTCCCTAGATCGTACGGCTGCATTAATTGCTGGAGTACGGCCACATTTAATGCTGAGTACGGCTGCATTTATTGGCTCGAATTTCAAGGAGGAAGTACGGCCAGGTCTGCACGGTTCCCGAGGTGTACGGCCGAATTAAATGCTGCACGCAAATCGAGGAGTACGGACTGTGTACGGCTGAGCAAATCGGCACAGATTTCGGGGTATGTACGGCTGCATTAAATGCTGTACGGACTGCAATAATTAGGGCACGAATTTCGAGGAGATTGTACGGCTGATCTGCTGTACGGCCTGCTGTCTGATTTGGCACGAAATTCGAGGAGATGTACGGCTAGGGTTTGCTGCACATGTGCATTTATTGCTGAGAGAATTTCTGGTGGAGATAAGTTGTATTTTCATCTTTCATTTTCTGTCCTACATTTTACTGAAGAAATAATAAAAGCTCTCATCTCAAAACTGGTTTTCCCCGTGGGGGTTTTATCCAGGGCAAATTTGCCAAAAATTACTGTGTCAAATTTTATGGTGTGCATGTGTTTAATTACAGCCTGTTAGTTGTTTTCAGCGTGTTTAAATTGTTCAGAGAAATTTCATAAGTAACTTCAAGCCTTTGCATAACCGGCTGAAGTGAAATTCAAGAAATTGTTCATTAAACCAGTATGCTGTGAAACAAGGGTTTTCAACATCTGCATCTTACACCATTGGAGTCAAATGTGGGAAACTGTACAAGCTCTTGTTTCAACCCCAGCATGCTTTGACACATAGCAGTGGCAGCGAGCTTTGTGAGTTGTGGCTTAGGAGGATGGCTCATCTGCATCATCCAGCTTTGAGGATGTTGATGGTTACAGGGTTGCCTGAGTTCAGCACTGAGCACAGTGATGTATGCAGGGGGTTTGCTTTGGGAAAGTACAACAAGACTATTTTTACAAGCAGAGTAGCAGATCAGAAGTACTTGATTTGATACACTCCAACTTGTGTGGTCTTTTGTCAGTTGTTTCTCTGAAAGGTTTTGAGTATTATGTGACATTCATCGATGACCATTTCAGAAAGACATGGATCTACTTCCTAAAGAGCAAGAAATCTGAGGAGGTCTTGCAAAGGTTCCAAGAGTTCAAAGCTCTTGTGGAAAACCAGACTGGGAGGAAGATTCGGGCACTCAGATAAGATAACGGGGGTGAGTATACCTCCAAGGAGTTCGATGAGTATTGCAGACAGGAGGGCATTCGGAGACAGTTGACAGTACCATACAATCCTGAGCAAAATGGAGTGGCAGAGGAAGAACAGATCTATTGTTGGAGCAACGAGAGCCATGTTACATGATCAGTCGCTTCCTTTCTTTCTTTGGGCAGAGGCATGTAGTACAGCTGTATACCTTCAAAACAGGAATCCCCATCGTGCCGTGGGGAACAAGACTTTTGAGGAGATGTTCACAGGAACGAAGCCTGAGGTGAGTCAATTTTGTATATTTGGTTGCCTGACTTTTTCACATGTCCCTTCTGAGAAGAGGACAAAGTTGAGCCTGCAGCAGAGAGAGGCATCTTTGTGGGGTGTGATGAGACTTCAAAGGCCTTTCGCATTTATTTTCCTGCTCTAAGGAAGGTTGTTGTGAGGAGGGAAGTGAGATTTGAGGAGGAGCGGGCCTTTAGAAAGTCCAAAGAGTGAGTGCAGGGAGAGCAGCAGGTTCCCACACCTCAGGTAGCTTCATAGGTACCTTCAGTGCCGATGACAGGTTCACAGGTTTCCGGGGTTACTGGACCATAGAGTACAGGCATAGGATCTCCAATTTCAGTGGTTCAGCCAGCAGGTTCTTTGGGGACAAGTTTTGGTTCTCAAGTCACAGGTTCACCCTACAGAGCTTCAGGATCACAGGGTTCACCGGTTGTTGGTTCACCAACTCTTGGTACATAGGTTTCTGGGCCTTCTACCTCTGGGAGTTCATCAAATGAGGACAGACCAATTTGGGAGCAACCTTCAAGGAAGAAGAAGCATAAATGGCTTCGGGAGACCCTGAAGGAAGCTAAGGAGTTTGGAACACCCAAGGAGCCAGTGAAGGCTATAGTGATGCCAGACAGGTTGGGCATGGCATTGAATACTAGTCTTTGTGATTTGGAGCCATCTACTTTTGAGGAGGCCTCTCAACATCATGTTTGGAGAGATGCCATGATGGAAGAGTACCATTCCATCATGAAGAACGATGTTTGGGAGATTGTTCTAAGAGCTGAGGGGAAGTCAGTGGTGACTTCTCAATGGTTTTACAAGGTAAAGCATGCTGCAAATGGAAATGTGGAGAAATATAAGGCTCGGTTTGTAGCGCAGGGGTTCCCACAGGTAGAGGGAGTTGATTATGATGAGACCTTTGCACCGGTTACTCGTTATACTTCTATCAAATCATTGATTTCCATTGCTGCGGAAATGGGTTGGAAGATCCATCAGATGGATGTGAAGGCTGCATTTCTCAATGGAATCATAAAGGAGGAGGTTTATGTGGAGTAGCCACAAGGCTTTGAGATTCATGGGAGAGAGTCTCATGTGTGCAGGCTGAAGAAAGCCTTGTATGGGCTGAAGCAAGCTCCTCGAGCTTGGTATTCCAGGATCGACTCTTACTTACTGTCGATGGGTTTTCAGAAGAGTGAGGCTGATCTGAATCTTTATTTCATCATGGTTGGAGATGATCCGCTCATTCTTCTGTTGTATGTGGATGATTTGTTTATCACAGGTGAGAAGAGACCTATTGCAGTTTGCAAGAGAGATCTTGCTTCAGAGTATGAGATGACGGACATTGGGTTGATGCACTATTTTTTGGGATTGGAGGTTTGGCAGGAGCCTGGTCATATTTTCCTGGGGCAGGGGAAGTATGCAGTGGATATTCTGAGGAGATTTCGGATGGAGGATTGCAAGCCGATGTCTACACCTATGGTCACCAACTGGAAGAAGCTTCAAGCTTCTGAGGGAGAGTTGGTGGATCCTATTTTATATCGTCAGCTCATAAGTTCGTTGATGTATCTGGTCAACTCTAGGCCAGATTTGTGTTTTGCAGTGAACCCTCTCAATTAGTTCATGGTGGAGCCTAAGAGAGTGCACTGGGTTGCCGCAAAACATGTGTTGAGATATCTTGCAAGTACAGTGGATTATGGTCTGTATTATAGGATATCGGATGGGATTAGATTGATTGGCTTCACGAATTCAGATTGGGCAAGTAGTGTGGCAGACCGAAAGACCACTTTCGAATGTTGTTTCAGTTTGGGCTCGGCAGCAGTGTCATGGTTCAGTCGGAAGCAAAAGTTTGTTGCTTTGAGTTCTGCAGAGGATGAGTACATGGCGGCTAGTCAAGCTAGTTGCGAGGCATTGTGGCTTCGCAAGTTACTAGTGGATTTATTTGATCAAGAGCTGAGGCCTACAGTGATTTACTGTGATAATCAAAGTTGCATCCAGTTCTCTGAGAATCTTGTATTTCACGACAGGTCAAAGCATATTGAGATCAAATATCATTTCATCCGTGATTATGTTCAGAGAGGAGCTGTGACATTGCAGTACATTTCAACTGATGAGCAGGTTGCAGATGTCCTGACAAAGTCTCTTGAAAGAGGCAAGTTTATTCATTTCAGAGACAAATTGGGTGTGGTGAAGAACAACTTCCTCGGTAAGAGGTAGTGTTGAATTTTTTATACCTTGGAAGTTGTTCCCCTTGGTGACTTTTGCCTAAGTCACTAGAAAATGGGGTTTTGTCACTTGGACTTTATATTAATGACTTGAGATGAGAATTAAATGCACTTTAGAGATTAAAGTGTACTTTAAGTAAAATTTTAAAAAGTGAGTGAATTAATTTTTAAGTTGTGGAGAAAAGTGATTTTATCACAACCACTCATCTAATCTAATCTGGGCCCTTGGATTAGATGACCTTTCACTCATCCACACTATTTTTACCTAAAAGGCAAATTTTCCAAGTGAAGAGGCATTCATTCAATTTTTGAAAGAGGTCGAATTTTCTGAGAAAGTGGAAAAAAGCAGCAGAAGTTTTTTTCTTGGCACAAAAATCGAGGTGAAGGTACAGCAGGCAGGGCACAAAAATAGAGGCAGCAGTGAGAGCATTTATTGCAGCCATACTATACTGTCCATACAGTATGGATTCAGTCCGTACAGGGCACGAAAATCGAGGCAAAGATTTGGGCACAAAAATCGAGGCAGAATTTCTCCAATTTCAGCCGGCACGAATTTCGAGGAGGGTCATACAGCCTATCCATACAACATCCATACAGTCCTGTAGCAGCACGAAAATCGAGGAGGTTGCAGACAGAAATTTTCTGAGTTTGAAATTTCTGATTTTGGCACTAATTTTGAGGCTGATTTTTATTATCTGGTTGAGATAAGTTGTGACTGATATTTTTGTCTACTGCTGTATTTTTGAAAGATAAATAAATAATTTCTCTCACAGGTTTTCCCCGGAGGTTGGGGTTTTTCCTGAGTTATTGGACCAAAAATTCCTGAGTCTGATTTTTATGTGTAAATGTGTTTTAATTGCTGCTCATAAAAGTTGAAGAAATTCTTCTTGTGTTTCAGTCCTATATTGTTTATGAGAAATAATCTAATTTGCACCAGAATGTTGAATTGGGTTGGGCATTAAACAATGTTTAAAACGGAGTTAGAAACCGGGTTGGGAGAATGCTGAAAATTCTACAATGTATTTGTACCTTAGTGAATGTTCTAATTTTTATATCACAAGTTTTGTCAAGATTATCCCTATAAGCATGATGTATTTCTTTTATATTAGTTATATGCATGGTTCAGGATTTGCTTTTGCTTGATCCAAACATTCTTAGAATTGACATTGGTGTTTTCTATACTTGGATGGCTATGTCTGGAATGAGAAGTTAAAACTTTTTCCTGGTTGTAGGTTGACTTTCGGCAGATGGTGTTTTGAAGTTTTTTCTGTTCCTTTATTAATCTTTTACATTCTTGTAACAGAACAAACCTTTTCCATTTTTTATAGTTTTTAACAGATAAACATGTTGAGAGATAAGTTAAGAAAAGATAAATTTATTAATGTTAAACAAATTAACACAAAAAAAAACAATGCAACTCTTTTAGTTTGAGTGGTTTGAAAGGAAAACTGTCAAGATTATCCCTATAAGCATGATGTATTTCTTTTATATTAGCTATATGCATGGTTCAGGATTTGCTTTTGCTTGATCCAAACATTCTTAGAATTGACATTGGTGTTTTCTATACTTGGATGGCTATGTCTGGAATGAGAAGTTAAAACTTTTTCCTGGTTGTAGGTTGACTTTCGGCAGATGGTGTTTTGAAGTTTTTTCTGTTCCTTTATTAATCTTTTACACTCTTGTAACAGAACAAACCTTTTCCATTTTTTATACTTTTTAACAGATAAACCTGTTGAGAGATAAGTTAAGAAAAGATAAATTTATTAATGTTAAACAAATTAACACAAAATAAAACAATGCAACTATTTTAGTTTGAGTGGTTTGAAAGGAAAACTGTTATTCTCTCACCTAGGTTCAAATCCCCTCCGTAACATGTAACTTTATTTGTAGCATGTAGCTTTTTGTGAGATGATATTAATTCAATACAAAACTACAATAGAAAGACCTGTTACCACCTAAGTTGTACTTAGTGGTTTTTTATCAAGTGAGCCTGGTGAACCAGACAAGGATAACTTGTTTGGACTTCAGAAGACCTTTGGAAGTACTTCTGGGAAGTGCTTGTTGTACTATATCACATGTTCTAGCATGATAGTATCTATAAAAGACTCGGTCTCTTAGACTTTATTTGTCAATCCGATCAGCCTAGGGTGCTTTTTCCCTTGGTTATTATTGGTTGTTGAATAAACGACTGATAATTTCTGAGTTTTTCACTCCATACCTCCAAAGTTGGGGTGGTCGGCTTGGCATTTAGGCCTATTGAGGTTATTAGAGTCTATGTGTCAATGTATAAACATGCTAGACATCATGGTCGAGTCATATGAACATGTCTAAGTCCCCCTAGGTTTTTTCAATTTTTCAATTTTTTAGTTTTTTCAATGTTTTTTATTAAAATTTAATTTTTTCAAAACTTAGGCTATTTTCTAATAGTTTAATTGGAAAAATTGATTTTGTAATAAAAATGGGCCAAATAATCAGTTTCAGTCATATAGGTGCTCATTTTCAAGCTAAGAGCACCATGTAAACCCATGGACCCACTATTTCCTAGTTTTGAGTGATTTTCCATCACTCAGGTCAGAAAGCCCCAAAAATCAATTATTGATTATTTTAATTAATAAATTGATGAATAATGGAGCAAATCCAAAATCATAAATCAGTGGATTCTCAACCGATTTGATTGAAATCAGTCACACCTGAACCAGATTGACTGGATCTGACAAATCCTTGACTAAAGGAGGTGATCAAATCAGATCCAGAGTTTATCTTCAGCTGTCTTCATGGGGAATTGCGCCCTCTCTCTCTCCTCCACACGTGTGGACTCTCCTGGATGCTCTGTGGACTGATGTGTCGGTTTATGGGTTGATGTGTCAGCTCAATCAGGCCCCCGATTGACAAGTAGGCTCAGTTCAGCTTCAGATCTGCATTGATTGACTCTCCATCAGCTGATTTGATCTGTCTCCTTGGGATTTGCGCCCCCCCTAGGCTGGATCTCCTTGTTTTTGTATATATCCAAGCATAGCAGCCTCTTCCAAGCTAGTTAGAACTAGGATTGAGGTGTTACTGCTATTGTATTGTTGTTATTGTTCATTTGAGATAAAGAGAAGCTTTGGAGGCAAGACGGTGTTGTGCCATTGTATCTGTGGATGATCATTGCCATTTTTTTACTGAGGTAACCTGTATCTGTGTTCATAATTTGCTAATTGCTTGTGGATTCGTTGCTAAGATTGATAATAAGCTTATTATAATCTTGATAGGAAAGGTGCTTTTCAATAAGTTTATTGGCCATCTCGTTCCTTTGATGCATGCTTAGAGATCTAGATTCAGCATGTTCTATAAAGCTTATATGCATGTTATTCTGAATCTCTGTGTATGTACTAATCGGATCTCACAAGTTTTTCGGCAAGTTTTTTTTATTTCAGCTGAGCTGCAGGTTCCTAGATTGAAAAGGATACTGATCTAGTTTGCTTCTTCACTCTCTCCAAAACCTTCCAAAGGCATAGTCCCTCGACATTCCACCTGAAAGCTCCACTGTGGATCTTCAAGGCTACCAGCATTTCTCTCCTCCTCTTCCTCCCTCAAAATCAACTCTTTTACCCAGTTACTTTGTTCATAGCTTTGATATTGTTTAGATCTCTTATCTTAGAAGTAAATTTAACATAGATCTATCTTCTCAAAGCCCATAGTCTAGATCTTGCTCTTAAAAGGTTTCATAAGGATTCTAGATCTAGCTTTAGGGAAATCGTCCTTTTTGCATGGAATTTAAAGAAAATTGGTAGCTTGCATGCATTAGATTTATGTTTGTTGTTATAAAAGATAAATCTAGCAATCAGTGCACATCATATTGGCTGCCTAAAAGGCAAGCCAAGATCCCAAGGAAAGCTTGCTTTCCTTGGTTCCTTTTTTACCTTTTTTAACTAGTTTTTACTTAGCATTTTTTGGTTAAAAGTAAGCTGACCCAAAGGTACTTTCAGAGTGCTTTTGGGCATCTTTCAGTCTAATAAGCTTGTTGGTTTTTAGCAAGCATAACAGAAAAAAGGAGGAGTTGCTGCTCGAAAGTGACTTTTGGGCCTCTGAATCCCCCCAGGGTCTCCCTTTTGACTGAAATCTTTAATTTTCGTACTTTGTAAGCTCTTGATTTCATTCTATATAAGAATCAAGAGGCATCATATCAGTTTGCTGATATTGTAACCGCTGGTAATAAAAATAATTTTTGAATAGGCTCTTTCGAACCCATTCCCCATCCCCCCTGGAGGGATTTGCGTCCGTGTCATTTTTTGCTTTTCGTTCATCTTTTTCAATCTAACGTAGTATTAATCTGCAGGGTAGTACACTTTGATATAAAATCAATTCTATATTCCATTTCTATTGTTTTCAAAGTAACTTTAATACTTACCCCACGAGCCTCCTTTTGAGCTGAAAGGTGAAGAAAGGTTCGTGGTAGTCTAATTAGAAAATTGTGGTTTGCTCATCTTTTTACATTTCATTTGCTATCATCATTTGTTTCAATAACCATAATAAAATCAACCCCTCCTTGATTCCCCAATTGAGGTCCACTTGGACCGAAAGAGGTTCCTGGAGGGTTTTCTTTTTAACAAGAACATCCATCTTAAAATTTACTAAAATTGACAAGACTCCGGTGTGTATGCTCTGCAATTGGCTGCGGTTCGTCCGATCAGTCAAGCTGTATCAAAAGCATTTGAGTGACTAGTATAATTAGGATTCACTTTCCCAAATTGACAAACCATCAGGTGAAAATCCAACACCTAGATCAAACCATTACGGTGGCAAAATACCCAAAGGAAGCGGGAACTTCTGAAAAGTGACCTCAAGGCGGCGATCTCTGTCACACCCTAACGGGTGTGTTATGAACAATAGCCCAAGAGACTCCATTCAGCCCACATATTCCTTGCGGGTAGCCGTGAAGGTTTAGTTTTGGGCATATTCCAAGTACTCTCGGGTATATCTGGAGTCTACCCCTTCGCCTAATTTTAATCAACTCATATTTTCACATTAACTTAAAACGTACCAAGAGGCAATTGCAAAACATTCACTCCAAGCACATGCAAGTATATTGATTTCTTTTTTACTCTATTTTTAAGGAACTGGTTATTTTCTTGCTATATATTTATATTGTGTCTCAGCATTGTGCTTTCGTGCGCTCATTTTTGTATCTTGTCATCTATGGTTGTTTATGGTTAAATTTCAAACTCCTAAGTAACTCTTTCAGTTCAACATCACCTTACTAAGTAATTTAGCCTTAGTAACTTAATAGGGTCTACCCCCCTTGGCTTCGTTAGGAGTTGAGCCTAAACGGAGGAGTCAAGAACAAGGTGACAGCCTTGACTCAAGACTTGCCCCCAAGGACACACCGAGTGGCTTGAAGATTTCTGCCACGTGACCCAGGTGTGTGTAAGGCAGCAACAAGACTAAAATTGAAGATCCAAGGGTGTGAAAGAAAGAAAAAGGATATTAAGGCCTGCTGGTCCTGATGGTTGAAGGTGAAAAGGTCTGAGTTATTGACTCTTTGTCGAAGTTGATGATTGCCCTAAAATGGATGATGAAATTGTGGATAATTTCCTTTGGTGAGTGATTGGGAAGTGAAATTGTGGATAATTTCCTCACGCACATATCTCATGCTTATAACTCATGTGTATACTTGTTCCAAAATTTTCAGCTAAAATAGAGAAAGAAATTGTGCTATGTTGCTTCCTTCCTAGTTCCTACGGTCTACCATCTTCGCTAAAGAAACATCATATCTTGTGTCCAGTTCTTTTCCATGAGGGATGTGTAGTTCTCCAGTTTTCTGGTATTGACTAAAAGATCTGCTTAATTATTTTGTGAAGGGTTGAAATTTTTGCGTGATGTATCACAGTATCTGCATACCAAGAAGTATAGTTTTTAAAACTTTTCATAGGACTTTCATATAATCCATTGGTGATTAATTTCAATGGTTCTACAGGTTTCATAAAACTGTGTGATGAGAATCTTTTCAAGTTTGGATTGAGATTTGGTGTAGTATTTATGGTTACTTAAGCAAGAATGAAATTGAGAAGCTCAGAGAATTACAGAAGCGAACTGAAAGACTTGTTAAATATCTTAAAGAAGAATTTAGTAAAAGAAACTTCTCTAATGATTTCAGAAGAATTTAGTAAAAGAAACTTCTCAAATTTACAAAATGGTGAGATATGCTTTCAGAACATCACTATTCAAAAAGATAAATTGAAGACACAAAAGATAGAATGGATTTTGAGAGACAAAGATCATATGGATGCTTGGAAAGTGGAATTTCAGGAAACGAATGCAATAGTTCTGCCCAAAGTATTATAACTAGAGAGTCTACACCAGAACATTTTGGGATGGCTCAACTAGAGGCATAACTTGAAGTGGAATTGGAACGCATGGAACTGAACTTAACTGCTGAAAGATCATGTGAACCGGAGACGTTTTCAGGCAGTGAGGTGAGCAAAGATATCTTTATCCTTGGTTAAACATTGGAGTTTCAAGTATGACACTCAACACAAAATTGTCAAGATTTTTTAAGTTTAGGAATCGTTACATCATACAATGTATTTGGATGTACTCATCAACTTACTTTGTTTAAATAGTTGATAAAGCTCTCCCTCTCTTCTTAATTATTACGTCCCAATCCCTGCAACATAATTGGCCTACAAGTTTTCATCATTAGACAATCAAACTATTTATTCTCAATACGATGTCTATGGTGCTAGGTTTCGATGTTATTTTTGAAGTTAAGGTTGATTGGAGTGTGGGATCATTACACCAGATAGTCATTCACCTCCACCCTCTCATAAATTTGACAGTCTGATGAATAGCAACCAACAATTAGGAATAGGATGGAAATATCCCTCTATGGTAATCAACCATAGAGAAGGAGCCAATACACTAACTAAAGATATCCTCGATGGTAGGTCCATGTCTAAGAGGGTTGGACTGCAAAACCAGGGGAAGAAGTGTGGAAAAATTTGTAGATATTCTCCTAACACTCAATGTACCCAAGGTGAACTTGGCAATGATAGATGTATGCTCCATATTCGAGTGGAGGTGAGAAACTGGCCTATGCTTAGAGCTAATACAAGGCATGTGCTTATATTAGGAGTTGGAACTCCACAATATCCTTATAGCCTTTAAAGACCGATCTGCTAGCCAAAAAAAGAGAGAGAGGAGGTTCATAGTCACATAGATCTAGAGTTGGAAGTATCCTAGGTCTTTGCTTGTCACCCATTGCCACTAGCAAAAACGATAGGAGTAAAGAAAGAAGTGATACACTTCATGGAATTTTTCCAAGAATATCCTCATAAGATCTGAGATCTATGTCTTAACACCTCCCTCATAAAAACAACTAAGCATATCCTATCTTAGTCAGTGTTTTAAAAATTGGTCGAGTCCGAGTCCGAGTTGGTTGAGTTGGCTGAGTTGACCCTTGGTCGAGCTAACTCGACCTGCAACTTGGCTCGAGTAGCCAGTTTGATACTGAGTCAGACGAGTTGGGGTCAGAGTCAATCAAGTTAGGGCCCGAGTTATCCAAGTCGGCTGAGTTGACTGAGTTGCAAGCCGAGTTAGCCGAGTCAGATGTGGCTGACACCCACATGCTTGCGGACTCCAAAAAACCATGTTTATTTTTTTTAAGATTTTTCCTATTCTAACCCTAACTTGAGGCCATCAGATGACCCCGTCCCCCTCTATTTGCCTCACACTTCTACTGTGAGTTGTTTGTGAACATTTGGCATTATTGTTGTTTGGATTCATGGAGGGTTGGAGCAATGTCCAATAGTGAAGAACAGTCAACATGCTTGGAGGAGTTGGACTGTTGGAGATCAGTTTTATGTTACCTAGATGTATGTTAGCTGCCAGCTAGCCACTAATTTTTTTTTCATTAAATTTACAAATATTCGTCCTGTTTTCTATTGTTTGCTGCCAAAATAATATTTTTTTAAAATATTTTTGTTTGTATGTTCAAATATGCTTTGCATTTAGATTCTACATTGGCCCCAAAAGGAAAATATCCAACCTAGATCCATGTTGATATCATTGAAGGGAAATTGTATTGCAAGTATTGCAAGAAATGGATTAAAGAAGGGGGCATTCATAGACTTAAACAACAATTGGTTGTTGTTATAGAAAATGTTGCCCCATGTGAAGTTGATTTAGAGTTGATTGGAGAGATTAGGTTGGAGTTGCAACATCAGTTTGATAAATTTGAAGAGGAGACGGATAAACAAAAAGAGATGTATAATCATTGACATATGATGTAGTGGCATCATAACATGTAGTTTTTTGGACTGTGCAGTCCATTTAGGGCTCATTGATTATGTTTTTTGTTCTAGATATGTATTGCACAATACACTTGGTGCCATTTTGATACATTCACTCTTATAGGGTATATACATGAGAATACATTGGATATTTTGTCTCTAATGATTTGGAAGCATGGATTAAAATATTTAAAATAATTTTTTTCTTTTAAATTTAATATTTATGTATTTTTTGAGTAATCCAAGTCATTAAATTGAAATCGTCTGTGTCTGAGTCTGAGTTGACCCTTGACCGATTCTGATTCCAAGACCGAGTTTTAAAACATTGATCTAGATAGAGGAATTAAGTAATGAGGGAGCCCCTAAAACCTTAGTAGACTTTCGTAGTTAAATTGTTATGCAGAGGGGGGTCCCTTGTCCCACAAATAAGTGGGTCTCAAACCCTAGTTGTCCTTGGATGTTAGTGATCTCTTCATTACTATCTTTGATTGACTTCATTTTCCCATTTGACAAGACATTGGTCTCCAATCCCTTCATCACCTATATCTTTTTAATCCATAAAAACACATTGTTTTTCTAGGGTTACTCTTCAAACTCACCTTGCTCTTCATTGTTAAACCCTAGTAATCCTATTTAGGGACTCCTCACTTGAGCTAGAGAAGAGTTATCCTAAAGAGAAGAAGAGTCGTTGGTGAGATGACAATGACCCCCTCTTAGCTATCCATAAGCCATCATTGATTTTAGGGATTTCAATCTCATGATGTTGGTTTGTGTGGTAACAGGGACCGTATCAGAGGGATTGAAAATGGAGTAATGACTATGTATATGGCTCTCCTTCACCATGCATTTTATTCCCTCTGCTCTCTTGCCACTGGTGCTCTCTTTCTAAGTGCACTAGTGCAAATTTACTTTTATTTTATTGTTGTTGTTATACACTTTTCGAAATTAGGGTTTTTTTAAATTGGTTCATATTCAATCTACTCTCTTGTGATCTCAACATAATTGAGCACAATAGAGATGAACATGGGACAAATGAGTGCAACAAGCAAAGAAAATATTATGCAAGATGCAAACAACACTGAGAGGGCAAAGGGACATGACAAGGAGAATAATAGCATGACAAGAATCCTACTTGGTGAGTACACACAAAAGGAATGCACATGAAAAGAGAGCATGAAATAAAAATTAGGTGCAAGAAATATTTCTCAAGTGTATGTGAGACAAGCATGCATGATGGGCACATGATAGAAAGCATGCATGATAATGATGAGAACAAGTGTGCCTAACAAAGGAAGATTTCTAATGGAAGATGCAAGGTTGCGATGGGCGTTGAAGATAAACGAAAATTGAAACTAAAGAGCCAGATGAACATTGAAAGGTGCACAAGGAGGATTAAGAGTCAAAAGAAGTTGGATAATCAACCAATGAAGTAAATAAATATGGTTGTTTTCAGTTGATTCACGTTAGCTAGCAAGTCCATAGCCATTCTTGAGAGATAGTAAATTAGAAAAGAGAGTTGGTCCAAAACAAAAGTAAAACACTAAGGTGCATTTTGTAAATATGTGCAAGTGTCACGATTCCTAATGTGAATTAGTCCTTTGCCCAAGCTATGATTTTGAATGTTGTCTAAGTGAATTGTATGAGCATTTTCCTGTGGCGTATCTTTGTTCTAGTTTGTGTTATAGACTTAACTATGCTAAGTTCAAGGTTTTGGAGGGTTGGGCCATTGCAACCCCATTTACGCTAGGATGTAGTCTAATGGATGAGCCAGACATGGATCGGGCATGTTCTCTTTATGGGTAGATCAGGAAAAGATCCTTGGTCATTGATAGAATTAATCAAGGATGAACATTATCTACCGAGGTTTATCTAGAAAACACACTTTGTCCAAAAAATGAATTACAAATGGATGATGTATGCAACATGGAAAAAAGGAATACATAACACATATATTTTAGGGTCATGGATTATGAAAGGATATTTATCTATTTCTCCTTGTTTTTTCAACAACTTCATTGGAGGGAAACCCTTTTTGGTAACTCAAACCTAAAGCTCTATAATTTCTTAACTCTTCTTGTTAACACAAATGACAACTCTTTGATTTCTTTGGTCCATTTGATGTAAATCTACCTTCAAAGGTAGAAAGTGCAATGTGCACTTATGGGAGTTCGGTTTTTTCATAGGGTTTTGGATAACTAGGAACTCAAATCTCTACTAAAATCCATGTCCTTAGAAACTACATCATGGATGTCAGTTATAGGGCTTATTCATACATGTTGGATCTTCTTGTTAGACTAGTAAAGCCCAAAATTGTACATCATGTATATTTGTTACTCTATGAGTCTATAATAAGACTTACCTATCAAACAAGGAAAGAGAGAAGGGACCTAATGAAGATGGTAAGTGTAAATCCCTCAAGAGAAACTTAGGGGAAATATTTTTTTGTAAATATAAGATGTATCTTGCAAAAAGAAAAGGTGTAGATCCCTTGTTCAAAATGAAGGAAATAATATCGAATAAGGAATTAAGATCCCCACAGTGACACAACCCACCCATGGTCCGAACTTCCAACCATTCAACAGTCCAGACTCCAGTCTTATTGCTTGCACGCAGGATTCCAAGTCCAACTTCCAACAGTCCACGCAGGGTTCCACTTCCAAGTTCCAACAGTCCATTGCATTTATGCACAGTCCAGACTCCAGGAGTCAAAAGTTGAAATGGATAGAAATCAAAAGATGGCATATTGCCAATAGGGCCTTGCGGGTTCACTATTAAGGTTGGGAGAATAGTAGGCTCTTAACAAGGATTCCATTCTCGCTATGATCTACCCCATCTAAACAACATGTCATAAAGGTAAACAAATTTGGTACAGTCAATACCCCTCAGAGCTAGCAGCTAATTTGAACCTAAAACAGGGGCAATCTATGTTATGTGGTTGGGTTTTTAGTGTAAAATCATGCAAGAACCAGCATGAACATAACGTGCTTGAACTACATACACATATATATAACAAAAAAACAGAACAAAGAATCAAGAAAATCACTGCATCTTTTAGATATGCTACTGAGAATATGCTTCTCCAAAATAAAAAGAACCCTATATTTATAACAATATGGGAGGAGCCTACATTTAAGACAAGTGGTTGGCTAGTATACCAACAGATAAATTAATACCTTACCTAAGTGAACTAACAACTAACTAACTGGTAGAGTATTAGGCCATTCACCAAGGTTCAATTATCACTCTAGTTAACAGAGGTTTAATTATCACTCTAGACCAAGTACAAGCCCTAAGAAATTTTGGTGGAATAGATACCCTTCCACACTTTGGTCATGAAATTTAAGCCAAAGGTAGACCCACTTCATTAACAAAGGGTACTTTCCAACTAGAATGATGATTGTAACTCAACAACCAGTAAGGTCTTACATTACTTGGTGAATAGTGAATCACACTATTAACCTTATGCTTCCTACTTTTCCTACCTTAGGATGATAAAAATATAGCAGTGAAAGTTATTTGTTCCATTTAAAGAGATTTTACCATTACCTAGTAGCCATTTGCAGTAGAGAGGCTGAATAAAACTGAAGACAAATAGAACATATATGTTATATCTTTAGCATGTCAGTAGTTTGATTGCACTCCATCAAAATTTCAATTGAATATTCCAACTAAAACCTCCATGCCAATCAAAGGAAAAAATTGACAAAAATGTTCTCAAGCATGGAGATACTTATGGGGAAAGAACTAGGGTAAATGGATATAACTTGAAAAACAAACCTATATAAAAGGCTCCAGACAGTACACATTCTTGCTTTCAATAAGTTTTCTCAAATTGATTCCAAATGATAGCTTGTTTGAGTAAAATATAAATACTCATGGATGCATTTGTATGATTTGAAGTGTTCTCATGAATCCCATTTAAGGATTTATGCAAGACTTTATTCTGTGACTGTCCCAAATTATCTCATTGAAAATTATTTTAAGAAAGAGTATCCCATTCATAAAGATGAAACAAGATGGTTTAGGTGTTGTTGCCGCCCTTCACACACCTGGGGGGGGACGTGGCAGAAATTTTCAAGCCACTCGGTGTGTCCTTGGGGGCAAGTCTCGAGTCAAGGCTGTCACCTTGTTCTTGACTCCTCCGTTTAGGCTCAAATCCTAACGAAGCCAAGGGGGGTAGACCCTATTAAGTTACTAAGGCAAACTACTTTAGTATGATGATGTTAAATTGAATAAGTTGCTTAGGAGTTTGAAATTAACTATTAATGACCATAGATGACAAGATGAAAAAATGAGCACAAGTAAGCACAATGCTGACACAAAATATATATATCGAAAAATTTAAACAAATAGCCAGTGCCTTAAAATGGAGTCACAAAATAATCAAATGTAATTGCATGTGCTTTGAGTGAATGTTTTGCAATTGCCTCTTGGTACATTTTAAGTTAATATGAAAAATGAGTGGATTAAATTAGGTGAGGGGAGACTCCAGATATACCCAAGGGGTACTTGGAGTATGTCCAAAAATGAAACCTTCACAGCTACCCGCAAGGAATATGTGGGCTGAATGGAGTCTCTGAGACTGTGTTCATAATACACCCGAGAGTGTAACAGAGATCGGTGCCCCGAGGTCACTGTCCAGGAGTTTCCACTTCCTTTGGGTATTTTTCCACCGCTTACGGTTTGTTCGAGGCGTTGGATTTTCGCCTGATGGTGGTTAATTGGGGAAAGTGAAACCTAATTAATCTAGTCACTCACGTTGCTTTTGATGCAGCTTGACTGATCAGATGAACCGCAGACAAAACGCAGAGCATACACACTGGAGTCTTTGTAATTTTAAGTAAATTTTAAAGGATGTGTTTTGTTAGAAAGAAAAACCCTCCAGGAACCTCTTTCGGTCCAAGTGGACCTCAATCGGGGAATCAAGGAGGGGGTTGATTTTAAATGATTGCTTGCAGAAATTAATGACGAAGCAACAAAAAGGAAACAAACCACAGGTTTTCTAATTAGTCCTACCACGCATCTCTTTCCCCTTTCGGGTCAATCGGGAAGTCGTGGGGTAAGTATTAAAGTTACTTTGACCTTGCAATATGGAAGATATGATAAAAGTAATCAAAGTATATTATTCTGCATAAATGAAACTAATCTAGAGCGAAAAAATAAAAAAATAAAAAAACGGAAAAAATGACGCGAATCCCTCGAGGGGGGATGGGCTCGAAAGAGCCTATTCGGAAATATTTTTTATTATCAGCGGTTACAATACCAGCAAACGGATATGATTCCTCTTAGTTCTTATACAGAATGAAACCAAGACCTTACAAAGTGCAAAAATTAAAGATTATAGTCAAAAAGGGAGACCCCTGGGGGGATTCGGATGGCCCAAAAGCCACTTTCGAACAAGAGCTCCTCCTCTTTTCTATTATACCTGCTAAAAACCAACAAGCTTATTATATTGAAATATGCCTAAAAGCACTTTGAAAGTACCTTTGGGTCAGCCTACTTTTAACCGAAAAAAAACTAAGTTAAAAATAGTTTTAAAAGGTGAAAAAGGAACAAAGGAAAGCAAGTTTTCCTTGGGATCTTGGCTTGCCTTTTAGGCAGCCAATATGATGTGCACTAATTGCTGAATTTATCTTTTATAACAGAAAATAGAAATCTAATGCATGCAAACTACAAATTTTCTTTTAAATGCAATGCAAAAAGGACGAGTTCTTTATGCCAAATCTATGATGCTTATGGAAAACTTTTGAAAAACAGAGATCTAGATTTTTAAATGCTTACATATGAGATCTAATGAGATATTTTCCATATGATGAATTGGCAGCTCATGCATAAACAAGGTAACCAAGAAGATTGATTTTTTTAAAAGAATGGAGGAAGAGAAGGGGAAAGGCTTGTTGCTGGATAGATCTGCAATGGAAACTTGTTAGTGGAATGCAGAGGGGCAATGCCTTTCTGAAAAGTGTCGGATGTACAATGGAGTCAAACTAGATCCACAGCTCGTCCAATCCTTGCCACCTGAAAGCTAAACACACAATCCTGCACAAAACCTTATGAGATCTGGATATACATATAGAAAAAAGACAAGAATTACATGCAAATAAACTTATTAAACATGTATAAACTGGATCTTTAAACATATATGCTATGAGATACAGAAAAACAAGTAATCTTACTTGCCCAACTACACTCCTATTGATTCAGCTGAATCACTCAAGCCAGACAAGGTTCAGATGCAGAAATTGAGAGAAAAACCGGCAACATCAATAGCCGCAAGACAATGCTTATTCCACACACATGAGAGCATTACACCATTTAGCCTCCAAAGCTTCTTTATTCCAACAATAAAAAAATTACAACATTATTACAATAGCCAACCCTTCAATCCAACTCTAACTAGCTTGGAAGAGGAAAATTGTGCTTTATTTATAACAAAAACTGGAAACCTATCCCAGAGGGGGCGCAATTCCCAAGGAGAGAGAGACTGTAGCTGCATGTGGAGTCAAGCCGAGCTTGATCTGAGTCTAATTTGAGTCTTGTTGATGTATTTGTAACTTCGGAATGTATTCATCTGTATATCTTATGTATTGTAACCTGATGTTTATTCCGGGAAGTATCTATAATGTATTTGAGTCATGTCATACCCCGATGTTCCTATCGGGAGATTCAATAATGTAAACAAGTCATGTCAAGTCATTGTGGGTAACCCTCCTATTGATCAAGGGTTAAAGTCCCCACAGTTGCGAGGCCCTAAGGTTATTAGACTCTCCTAGAGAAGTCGGCCCTAGTGAGTTATTGTCAAGTCGGGAATTAGTATAAATAGGGAGTGAGCCTCTCTATTTATCACACACTCACTCACACTCAGTTGTAGCACATAGCTGAGGAAGAAGAAGTTGTTGGGGCTAGAAAGAAAGAGGCTACTGCTGTCCGGAGATCATCTTAATATTTTGGGGTTTTACTTTTGGTGTTGATTCTATCTCTGAGGATATTGCGGGGTCTTCTCCATTTATGGTTTCCCCAAGGAAAAACATTGTGTTCATTGTCTCTTGTGTTTGATTGTTGTGCTTGTTATTCTCTCAGTTAAAGATCCTAATATAATGCTAGCTTGAAAGATAAAAATCTAACATGGTATCAGAGTTAACCTGAGAAGAAGACACTGTGCAGCTGCGGAAACTAGGGCTTCCTACTTTTTGGATCTCTCTCCACAGATTTTCAGCAAAAGGAGGTTGGGTTGACTCTCCTCTCTAGGGCGCATCTTTCTGTCGAAGCAGAATCTGATTCTGAGTATTTTCAGTTTTTTACCCGACGCTACTGCCGAAAATTAGGGCTTTCCACAGAAGTGGAATTTTTGAGTGAGCCCAGGCCTAGATTGATCTCCTCCTCAAAATCGAAGTTTAGAGATCAAGATCAAAGCATTTGGTTGGATATAACTCCGGGAAAGTCAAACCCTAATCTACTCCTGAACCAGCACTGCAGGAATTCAGCTCCAAATCCAGATCCGACATCTTGACCTGGTAAGATCTAAATCTTTTGTATTTCCATTTGAGGTTCTCAGTTAAGATGTCTCATCATACGAAGCTTGATGAAAAGCTTGAGGGAGCTTATAACTTCCGAGCCTGAAAGTATAAGATCTCCCTGGTCCTGGAAGAAAATGAGTTGGACTCCTACATCAATGAGGAGGTTTCAATTCCAGAGGGAGATGAGGCCAAGGCCTTACACAAAAAGAAGTTGGTCATGGCTAAGAGGATTAATGCTGGTTCAATCAAGGATCACCTCATACCACAGGTGTCCTCCCTAAAGACACCTAAAGCTATGTTTGATTCCCTGACCAAACTGTTTGAAGGAAAGAACATAAACCGGAAGATGACTTTGAGGAACCAGTTGAAGAATGTGAAAATCCAGAATGCGGAGACCATACAGTCATACTTCACAAGGTTCTCCCAGATCAAAGAACAACTTGAAGCAGTGGATGAAGAAGTGGAGAATGCAGAGATTGTAATGACCACCTTGAATGGTCTCCCTAGATCATGGGACTCCTTTATTCAAGGGATTTGTGCCAGAAAGAAGCTAGTCAAATTTAGCAGACTATGGGAAGAATGCTCTCAAGAAGAAGCTCGAATAGCAGCTCGAGAAGAAAAGATGGGAAGTGAAGATCAAGCTCTCACAGTACACTCCAAGAAAAGCAAAAGAAGTTCTTATCACTTCAGAGGTAAGCACTTCCATAAAAGTAACACTAGAAAAGATTTGTCTAGAATCAGATGTTATACATGTGATGAAGTAGGACACTTTGCAAAAAATTGTCCTAAAAATAAAAATAAGAAGAAGGGAAACAAGAGAAGACATCATGCTCATGCTGCAGAGGATGATGAACCTTCCTCAAAGAGAATCAGACAAAAAAGTGATGATTCTTCAAGTGATGAAGAATGTTTTGATTTCCGCTCTCACGGGAAACATCACACATGGAAGCAATGATTGGCTTATAGACAGTGGGGCCTCCAAACATATGACAGGATTCAAAGAATCATTTGTGAAACTATCAAAACATGAATCACCCCACAAGGTGAAACTTGGAGATGACTACCAGTATCCAATAAAAGGTAGTGGGGAATCCTCCTATAAGATAGACTCTGGAAAGTCTGACGATGAAGGATGTATTGTTTGTACCAGGACTAAAGAAGAACCTCCTCTCCATATCTGCATTGGATGCAAAAGGCATGAGGGTTGCATTTGTAGATGGCTAAGTTCTCATGTGGCCAAAAGGAAAGACTATTGATGATGCAGTAGTAATTGGGGAACAAGGATTATACAAATTGAAAGGCCATCCAGAACAAGATTTGGTCCATGACACAATAGAGCCAAATGAACTTTGGCATAGAAGACTTGCACATGTGCATTACAGCGCACTACCACTTGCAAGCAAAGCTGTTGAAGGACTTCCAGAAATCCAGTCAAAACATTACGGTGTCTGTAAAGGATGTGCGAAAGGAAAGAACACAAAGAAGACATTTCCAAGTAGCGAAAGCAAGGCAAAAGGAATCTTGGAAATCATTCACTCCAATGTATGCGGTCCGATGTCATCCAGTTCATTAAGCAGGTATGTATACTATGTTTCTTTTATTGATGATTTTTCTAGAAAGACATGGATATACTTCATGAAGAAGAAAGATGAGGTAGTTAGCAAGTTCAAGGAATTCAAAGCCTTGATCGAGAATCACACTGAAAAAAAGATCAAGACCTTTCGATCAGATAATGGTAGAGAATTCACATCAAATGAATTCGAAGCATTATGCAAAGATTCAGGGATTAAGAGGGAATTAACTACTCCATATAATCCACAACAGAATGGGGTTGCTGAAAGGAAGAATAGAACGATCATGGAAGCTACAAGGGCCATGCTTCATGATCAAGATCTTCCCATGCATCTATGGGCAGAAGCTACCAGAACAGCAGTGTATGTACAGAACCGTACTCCACACAAAGTACTCGAGAACAAGACACCTGAAGAAGTCTTTTTCGGTAAAAAACCAGAAGTCAACCATCTCAGAATATTCGGTTATCCAATATACATACACATCGAAAGAAAAGAGGACAAAGTTAGATCCTTCAGGAAAGAAGGGTATATTTGTGGGATACTCTAAAAGCTCGAAGGCTTACAGAAAATACTTCTCAGGATTCAAGAAGATCGACATCAGTAGGGATGTAACATTTGACGAAGACTCAGCTTACAACAAATCCAGAAAGAGACTTGCTGAAGAACCTGAAGAAACAGAAGTACCCAGAATTCATGACACAACCATGAACGAAGAAATTCAAAAAGAAGATCGAGAATTTGAAGAACCTCAAGAACCTGTAGATCCACCTCAGGAGAAGAATCTTCACAAGTGGAAACTTGCTTGGGTACGAGAAGCTATCCAAGGTGCAGAAAGATATGGGGCTCCAGAAGAAAATTATAGAGAAAGAAAAAGAACCAGGTCCTGCTCCAAGTACGTAGCCTTATTATGTGACTTCATCAATAAAGAACCTTCCAACCATGAAGAAACGACAGAAAGGAAAGAATGGAAGGATGTTATGATCGAAGAGTATCAATCAATCATGAAGAATGATGTTTGGGATGTTGTCCCAAGACCAAAAGGGAAGTCTATTGTAACTTCCAAATGGATCTACAAAATCAAGCATGCTGCAGATGGTAGCATAGAGAAATATAAAGCAAGATTTGTGGCTCGTGGCTTCTCCCAGAAAGAAGGAATAGATTATGAAGAAACTTTTGCACCTGTAGCCAGATACACTTCCATCAGATCAGTACTTGCTCTGGCTGCAGTGATGAAATGGAAGATACACCAGATGGATGTCAAGACTGCTTTCTTGAATGGTGTAGTGGAAGAGGAAGTGTATGTGGAGCAGCCACTCGGTTTTGAGACATATGACAGGGAGTCTCATGTGTGTAAATTGAAGAAAGCCCTGTACGGTTTGAAACGGGCACCCAGGACATGGTACGGAAGAATTGACAGCTTTCTATCCAGTTTGGGCTTTACCAAGAGTAAAGCAGATTCCAACCTTTACTACAAGGTTGAAGATGGTAACCCAGTGATACTCCTACTGTATGTAGATGATCTGTTTGTAACAGGTATGGATGGGTTGATTGCTGATACGAAGAGGAAGCTTGCTGCCGAGTTTGAAATGAAAGGCTGGGGTATGATGCACTATTTTCTAGGCATGGAGGTGTGGCAGAATGTGGATGGAATCTTCCTTGGACAAGGGAAGTATGCAGTAGAGATCCTAAAGAGATTCGGGATGATGGACTACAAGGCCATGACCACACCTATGGCATCGAACCTAAAGCTATTGAGCGATGCTTCATTAGAGTCGGTTGATGCTACGATGTATCGTCAGATGATTGGGTCCTTGATGTACCTGATGAACACAAGACCAGATATTTGCTTTGCTGTGAACACTTTGAGCCAGTTCCTGACAGATCCGAGACATGTTCACTTGATTGCTGCAAAGCATATTCTGAGGTACCTGAGGGGTACAGTTGATTATGGGCTCAAGTATGAGGCGAATCAAAAGATTAACATGGAAGGTTATGTTGATTCAGATTGGGCAGGCAGTGCCATTGATAGGAAGAGCACTTCAGGATGCTGCTTCAGTATGGGATCAGGTGTGATCTCCTGGTTTAGCAGGAAACAGTCTTGCGTGGCACTGAGTACAGCTAAAGCAGAGTATGTCACAGCCTGTTCAGCTAGTTGTGAGGCAATATGGCTGAGGAAGCGACTGTCTGATTTATTTGATCTCTAGCTAGATGCTACTTGTATATATTGCGACAACCAGAGTTGTGTGAAGTTGTCGAAGAACCCTGTGTTCCATGACAAGTCGAAGCATATCGAGATCAAGTATCACTATATCAGCGATATGGTGCAGAGAGGAGCAGTGAAGCTCCAGTATGTTGCGACAGACGAATAGATAGCTTATGTGTTGACAAAGCCATTGGCCAGAGTGAAGTTTGAGTACTTCAAGAAGAAGCTTAGTGTTCTCCAAATCAAGGTTTCCCCCAAGGGGAAGTAATGAGTCCGTGAGCCATTCTGACATGGTGAGAGGATTGATTCCTTCCATGGTCAGATGTAAGGGCTAAGCCATTCTGTCATGGTGAGAGGATTGGTTCCTTCCATGTCAGATCTAAGTGCTGAGCCATTCTGATGTCACTGTAGGATTGGTTCCTACATGATCAGATATATAAGTGTTGAATGCCATTCTCTGGGAGAATGGAGGTACCTGGTCAGTTACCAGGAATCCTCAGCCTGGGGCTGAGGGCCATTCTGATGTGACTGTAGGATTGGTTCCTACATGAGCAGATGTAAGTGCAGTGCCTTTCCACAGATGATAGTAGTTGTGTCCTATCATGCTGGTGGATGTGAGTGCCGAGCCTTTCCACAGATGATAGTAGTTGTGTCCTATCATGCTGGTGACTGTAAGTACTGTGCCTTTCCATAGATGGTAGTAGGTGTGTCCTACCATGCTGGTGGAGGTGAGTGCCGTGCCTTTTCACAGATAATAGTAGTTGTGTCCTATCATGCTGCTGATTGTAAGTGTTGTGCCTTTCCACAGTTGATAGTAGTTGTGTCCTATCATGCTGGTGGATGTGAGTGCCGTGCCTTTTCACAGATGGTAGTAGGTGTGTCCTACCATGCTAGTGATTGTAAGTGTTGTGCCTTTCCATAGATGGTAGTAGGTGTGTCCTATCATGCTAGTGGATGTGAGTGCCGTGCCTTTTCACAATTGATAGTAGTTGTGTCCTATCATGCTGGTGATTGTAAGTGCTGTGCCTTTCCACAAATGGTAGTAGGTGTCCTACCATGCTGGTGGATGTGAGTGTCGTGCCTTTTCACAGATGATAGTAGTTGTGTCCTATCATGCTGATGAATGTAAGTGTTGTGCCTTTCTAACATGGTGTTGGATGTGTTCCTCTCATGGTCAGATGTGAGCGCTGGCCATTCTGACTTAGGGTCAGATATAAGCGCTGAAGAAGACCTACATGGAAGCTAGGCCTACAACCAGCATGAAAAAGGGCTGGCTCTGTAGAACTTCCTGTGACGAGAAGAATCATGAGATAGATCCAGTGATGATGTCCTCGTGATGATCCAAATCGAGTGATTATCCAGATCCAGTGATGATAATCCAGATCCAGTGATGATCCAGATCCAATGATGATGATCCAAATCCAGTGATGATGATCCAGATCCAAGATGAAGATGACAAGATGATCCAGTTGATACAGAGAAGAAGACCAATCCTGACAAATTGTGTCGAGAGAATACCTTCCTAGTTAAGAGGGAGTGTTGATGTATTTGTAACTTCAGAATGTATTCATTCGTATATCTTATGTATTGTAACCCGATGTTTATTCCGGAAAGTATCTGTAATGTATTTGAGTCATGTCATACCCCGATGTTCCTATCGGGAGATTCAATAATGTAAACAAGTCATGTCAAGTCATTATGGGTAACCCTCCTATTAATCAAGGGTTAAAGTCCCCGCAGTTGCAGGGCCCTAGGGTTATTAGACTCTCCTAGAGAAGTCGGCCCTAGTGAGTTATTGTCAAGTCGAGAATTAGTATAAATAGAGAGTGAGCATCTCTATTTATCACACACTCACTCACACTCAGTTGTAGCGCATAGCTGAGGAAGAAGTAGTTGTTGGGGCTAGAAAGAAAGAGGCTGCTGCTATCGGGAGATCATCTTATTGTTTTGGGGTTTTACTTTTGGTGTTGATTCTATCTCTGAGGAAGTTGCGGGGTTTTCTCCATTTATGGTTTCCCTGAGGAAAAACATTGTGTTCATTGTCTCTTATGTTTGATTGCTATGCTTGTTATTCTCTCAGTTAAAGATCCGAATATAATGGTAGCTTGGATGATAAAAATCTAACAAGTGTCACTGAATTTGACTAACAATCGGAGAGCTGATTGGACTGACACATCAACCGGTTAAATGAAACATCAACCAAATCACATCCAGATGGGCCCACACGTGTGGAGGAGAGAGAGAGGGCGCAATTCCCAAGCTTGCATGTTGTAGTGCACTCCCTGTTCAACCCAAATCACCTCCTTCTCTCAAGGAATGGTCAGCTCTAGTCAATCTGAAGACAATGAGACTGACTTCAATCAAATCGGAGCAAAATACACTAATTAAGAAAATTGGATTTGCTCCATTATTTAATTAATTTTTAATTAAATTAATTAATATTTGATTTTTTTGGATTTTTGACCTGAGTGATGGTAAAATCACTCAAAACTTAGGAAAAGTGGGTTCATGGGTTTACATGGTGCTCTAAATTAGAAAATGAGCACCCCCATGACTGAAACTGATTTCTGAACCCACTTTTATTACAAAACCAATTTTTCCAATTAGACTTAAAAAATAGCCTAAGTTTTGTGGAAAAATTAAAATTAAAAAAAACTTTAAAAATTAAAACCTAGGGGGACTTAGACATGTTCATATGACTCGACCATAATGCCTAGCATGTTTATACATTGACACATAGACTCTAATAACCTCAATAGGCCTAAATGCCAAGCCGACCACCCCAACTTTGGAGGTATTGAGTAAAAAACTCAGAAATTATCAGCCGTTTATTCAACAACCAATAATAACCAAGGGAAAAAACACTCTAGGCTGATCGGATTGACAAATAAAGTCCAAGAGACCGAGTCTTTTACAGACACTATCATGCTAGAACATTTTATTACAACTCCCCTACGGGGTATGAACATGTGATATAGTACAACAAGCACTTCCCAGAAGCAATTCTGAAGGTCTTTTGAAGTTCGAACAAATCATCTTTGTCCGGTTCACCAGGCTCACTTGATAAAAAACCACTAAGTACAACTTAGGTGGTAGCATCTGGCTCCATCTAGGGACACATGCTCTGACTAATCTTCTGATCAAAGAAGAGGATGTGAGAACTCCAGAATCTCTGGTTTATACACCCTGTAAAAACGTCTCAACATGATAAGAAAACCTCAGTAGCACAAGCTTTATATAAAATCCAAATGAACCATTATGCTGATTTATTTAAACAAAAAAAATGCACCTAATTAATGAAAGAAATTTTTTGTTATAGCTAAGTACAAAACAGAAATGAAGAAAGTAAATGCTCTCTTTCAAGGAGCTTATTTTCATACTCTAAGCATGATATAAAAAATGGTTAAGTGTAATCAGAAATCCAATGTAACCACCTAAGCATTTTATTAACATAAAAAAAAATTGCCTTGTCTTTGGTTACTGGCCAAAGTAAGGATACTTTATTCAAAAAATGTAAACCTGTGTGATGATCTGTAATGAGCGGGATGGATGGGAAATCATAGGCATGAATAAAGTCGTCAAACTTCTTCCCAAAATGGTAGGTGCTTGTGCAAGCTACTTCTATCCATGACTGGATAGGGTTGATATACAAATCAGAATGATGAGGCAAATTGACTACACCATCATACTGATCAGCAAGGCTTATCAAATGATAACTCATTGTATAAGCCCCAAGCGGCTCCAAATCATAAGGAAACTCTATATGTGAAGATGATAGTTGAGACTGATATTCTGTTGACTGCATCACATCTGTATTTTCACAACACTACTTCTCAATGTCTTCATTATTGATACATTTGTACAATTCTGAATGATATGACTATGAATGATCATATAAGAGTTTTGAATGCTCCTCTTCCATACTAGGATTTTCCCAGGTCTCCAGATCCACGCTTCCCTCTATGGAAGTATAGTAGATTGGACTTCCACAAATTTCTAAATAGACACTCCCCTTGCTGGATATAGCATAGATGGGATTCTCAATAAGATATTCACAAAAATTCCAATAGTCATCACCGCCATCTATGTCAGATGAGATGGATTCTCCATTGCTAATATCAAGTTCTGATATCAAGATCTCTTTATCTTCATTACTGATACTGATATATGGCTCAGACTGATCATATGGATAAACTGCATGTTCATTTTCCATATCAAAATTTCCCAAGACCACAAGGTCCATGCTCTCTCCTTTCGATATGCCATAGACAGGAGAATCAACAAAACCATCAAAAGTTTATGGTTCATTATTTTCCTCATAGACTAGATTTTCCATGAATGCCCAGGACTCCTCTTCAACATCTTTGTCGGACATAAGGGAGTCTTCGTCGCTTGCATCATGCTCCAAGTTATACTTGTCCTCATTTTCATACTCATCTTCTTTAGAAAAATGGGAATAAGACGGTAAACCTTCCAGACTATCATCATCATATAGAGAACAGGTAGGAGTCCCATCATGCACATTACTGTTTTCATCATAAGTTTCACTATAAGATTCTGCAACGGTTTCATCCTTAAGTAGATATGGAGTACAAAATGTGATCATCACCACTAAAATAATCATGAAAGCATTCCCAATCATCACTATTCTCTGTTGATGTTACATGAGGAGCGTCTTCAACAATTTTTTCAACTAATAGCTTGTTATCACCAACCTTGTAGTTGCCTGTGTGAGGTGGATCCAGGATGGATGATAGAGAGGCAAGCAACTAAGGAGGTGGAACCAAGACTGCCTAAACTCCCAAATGGATGGTTGTCATGCCAATCAATGCAGTCTTCGCTTTATGTTATCTAAGTCCAAGACAACAACGAGGGAGACCCAGATCTACTCCCGACAGAAGAGATCAGACCTAGACACCAGATCAAATTAAGTATGGCTTGAGGTACGTAAGGTGTAAGGTAATCAGAAATGCTAGATCTATGGATAGTAGTAAATGGACTTGGGCTTTGGATGAGGGCTTAAGTCATATGAGGGTTCATCCGAAATGACCTATGGGGGAAAATACTAGATCTAGGGTTGAGGTACTAGCAACTGATGAAGATAACCACTGTCTTGGGAAACGTAACTTGGATAGGGTGAGTGAGGACAGAGTTGGGACTGTCTAACACCAAAGAGATAGACTCAGTGAGAGATATGACAATGTCAGATTACCTGAGTTATCAAGGAGTGGTCAATTTTCAGGGGAAAGAGGTCAAAGAGGGGCTAGCGCTATGCTTAGGGATCGGTGCCTGTTCAGCGTTGGGTAATGGAGTCAGTATCAGCACAGCGTTTCAGTAAACCCACCTGGGATATTCCCTGATCTATGGACCCAGAAAAAGGATTTGGCCCGGAAGATTCAGGTTACAGGGAAATCAACAGAAGGAGCGCTAGCGCTAGGGTTTGGGAAGGCAGATCTGCAGATCTAGAGCCACCAGGAGACTATCAACTCAGCGTTGGAGTGGAATTGAGATCAGCATAGCCTAATCTACAAACCCAAGTCAAAAAAATTCATGAAAAATCAGATCTGGAAAAAGTCAAAATCTGATGAGGGAGGCTAGGAGGCTGAAAGTCAGTTTTTCAGATCTAGGGCAACTTGGTAGGAACTAGCTCAACATTGAGGGTGTTCTGGAATGAGGAAGACCTGATCTACACACCCATGTAATTATTTTCCGGAAAAAGTCAACTATGGAAAAAGTAAATTTTCAGTGGGGCATTGGGCTTTGAGCAGTCCGAAAGTCAAATCTAGGGAAAACCAGCCACAATTAGGGCAGCGGTGAGGATGATTCAGTGAGGGGGATGCCTGATCTACAAAACCCAGAAATGGTTTGCTCAAAGATCAAGCGGTTCCCCGATTAAATATTTTTTTGGATTTTTATTATTTAGGAGTTTTTCATAAAATTGAAGAAAAGCATGTACAATGGAGTTAGATCTGAAAGAGAAGAGACTTACCTGTTAGATCTTACCTGGAAATGCTTGTAGATGCCTTGATGATGATGATCCCCGC
Organism: Pseudotsuga menziesii; assembly: GCA_001517045.1. Taxonomy (NCBI): domain Eukaryota; kingdom Viridiplantae; phylum Streptophyta; class Pinopsida; order Pinales; family Pinaceae; genus Pseudotsuga; species Pseudotsuga menziesii. Next base: position 560,066 of record LPNX010392438.1, on the reverse strand, counting down.
TATCCCGATCAATTTGAGAAGATTGAAACGAGTTCTATGTCCAGAATTTGCCAGAGAAGGTCAGTGCGCCCTCTCTCCTGCATAACAAACGTCAACCATATCAGATTTGCTATGACATGAGAAAGAAGATATATGCTACAGAAAAATAGCAAGAAGAAATCATAGGTCACCACAACAGTAATGAAAACTCCCTGATAAAAAACGAAGACAATCCAAGCGAGTTGAGGTCCCCTTGCAAAAACGCCAAGCTGAAGTCGTCCTCCTGTAGACAAAACAATGATCCCCCAAAAAATATAGATCTCATAACAATATCCTGAATGCTATGAAGTAAAAGACTTTCCAATCACCATCGAAGAACATCAGATGCAAAGCAGATCTAGAAAATATCCACAGAAAAATCTTTCTATTAGTCAAATCCAAGAGTCAAAAACCCTTTACAAATGAGAAGCTCTCTCCTTTAAATAGAAATGAGAGAACCACAATCATAACCGAATCCTAACCACTTTCAAAACGAGTGGCTAAGATTAAAAAATAAAATATTCTAATCAATGGTTGAGATGAGCTCAACATACAATACATGGATCAATATAACCTTAAAGTACCAAAGTGGAGTAAAACACCCAACAAAAGGGTACCCCACTTAACAAGAAATAAATGAAGCACATGGTGGGTCCATGGAGTGTTGACTAACTCCCTCTGGGTGTCCCCATAGCACAATAGAATAATATAATCTTTTAATTTTATGAATTTGTGCCTCCTTGAGGAAATCGTGAGCCTCCCAAAAGCTCCAGAAAATAATATAAAAATGCCCAAAACATAGGTGTGGGCCCAATCAAGTGCTGCAACTGCTAGAGAAGGTGTGGAGGACATCACTCCCATCATCATGACTCATCCCATGTCATTTCTTTGCCTCAGTAGCCCAAATCAATTCCTTCAATAGCCATTTAATCATTTTTTAATCTGCCTTGGAAAATGTGAACCTGCCAAAACAACCTCCTAGGGTGCTTGCCTTATCCAACTGAGCCCACCAAGCTCTCTAGGATGGGGGTACTATGGTACAATCAAGTGGTTGCACCCCCTATGCCCCATACAACACCCTAGGAGATCCAAATAAAACATCTCCCTGCTCAAACACATCATCTTGTGAAGTAAAACTGCATCAGAAAGGTAAAATGAACCTAATCATCTCTGTGAGTGCCCGGAATTGAAAATAAACTCTCATTAGACTTAGAGAGTCCAAATCCATCCATGGTATATATTCATACCCTTTCCAGCTTTCTTCCTGATCATCAACAATATCCAATAGACAATATAATCACCTGTAAATGACCAGATACCAATAATATAACTCAGACTATCATCCTTCTACTACAAGTGCTATAAGGCTAAGACATGCTCTACAAATCATTTAAGCAAAAATCACAACAAGTAGCAGTCATTTCATTGGCGGTACATCAGCCAAATACATATATAGGGTTTTTATTTATCATTACTTAGGCTAGACTTTCAGGACTATACTCACTTCATAGTTGTAGTCAATTTGCTAGTGAAGGCTGAAGGCTGAAATTGACAAAGCTAGGGCAAAGGATGACTTCCTACTTAACATCATGACACTTTGGATATGGAAGGGGAATACTCACTACAACCACCTGCCGGACAAACAACAACACAAGGAATGGCGGTGCCTCACAAATGGTTGAGTTGTTCAGAGAGTGCTTATTCAACTTAGGCATCATGTCTACATCAAGTTTGATCCAAGTTCATTAAGACCATCAATTTTATTTCCATGGCATTTTTGGCCTATACGACCCTTTTGGGACTTCACCAATGCTTAAAAGCACAGCTAATCGTAGCTTTCATCCGGGACATATTTATAAGGTCAACAATATTTGGATATAGCATATTTTTAACCATTGTTTTTTTTGGACCTTTTCTTATACCCTTCAAGGGGTATTTTAGCATTTCATTGCTCTTGCCCTTTTTCACATATGTTAAGAAACACAGCTTTAGCATTTTCATTTTCCATGGACGTATATAACATTTTCCAATACAAGTAGTAGATGAGCTTTCAGTTTTAGCCAACATCTCAAGTGACCAGGGGGGGTTCTGCACAGTGCCAAACATCGGGACAACCAACCAGAATGATTTAGGCATACAATCCAACTCACCAAAGGCAAGTTCTGTCACCAACTCAGATCCGAGACACAATATAAACAGGGAGGCTTGTCCAACAAAGGTTCTAGCGATGAAAGGTCCTCCATGCCACAAGTCAAGTAGTAAGTCGGGGTAAAGCAAAATTGGAAGGTAATGGATGGGTGGAGACAGTGAATGATGAAGCCAACACTAGCAAGCCAAAACAATGGTGGGAATGACTACCTCTATTCTCCCTAAGGAGGGTAAAACCAATGAGTATAGATCAGGAACTTCCAAGTCTAGGTAGGGACATCAATACATAATACAAGATACATCCAAGTCCATATAATTATGACCGCCAGATCATGACACTACATGTCAATACATGTCACAAAGATGAGTATAAGAGCAATGATAACCATAACACAATATAATAAAAGCTGAGTCAAACATGCATATAATCCATCTTAACCATCATTTGTCCAATGAGAAAGTACTGATATACATCTGGATATCAATAACTGTTCTGTAAATGACTAAATGGCTACATCAGTCCTCAAATCTGAGAATCCTGAGACTCAGTCCTGACATGGGAGAGTACAATAGTCCACTAATAATATAATGATCCGATAAAACTGCTCATCTCAACGTCTCATATGTAAGATATTTGGCTGAAAAATGTACTGTATCTGAAAAATAGAATATGGTAGCCCGGATACTATATATGTGATAACATGGCTCTTCATGCACAGACTCAATGGGATCATAATGGATTTCTGAATGTTGCGTGTTGTACACCATGTTGATACTACATATCTCAGGATATTCCGTATGAAACTTTTTCCAAGGAAAGAAGTACTTCAAATTGGTCTCAATGAATGATTTAGCATCGAATGATTCAATATCATTCCCATCATAATGCCATTGCTTCAAAAATATTTCGAAGAATTTTGCAAGGGAAGTAATAGATTTCTCAAGAAAACACTCATGAAGCCAACATGAAGTGTCCCCTTGCAGAGAATGAGCAAACATCACCATCATATGATCCTCATGTTGAATGTTGTTTTTACTCATATGTGATAGAAAAATCATCACGTGGAATCTAGCTGAGTGATCATTATCATCCCCCCGAAAGCCTGGAAGGGAAGTAGATGACATTTCACTAACAAGACAATTAGGAAAGTCGGGGATCCTAGAGAAATCAATGGGAGGACAATCACAGGAAACTCGAGCAGCAATTTCTATTCTTTTAATATCCATATCAAGAATAAGTGATCATGGAGAATGTCTGGAACTAAAAAATGGAGTTGAGCTTTAAATTTCACTGTTACGTCGGCTCACCTACACACGATCAATCTCAAAAACTTTTGTGAGAAACAAGGGTTTTATCCCTTCAATGGAGTCGCCATGTGAGAATAAAAATATACATTTAAGAACTCTCACAAAAATATTTTTTGCTTTTCTTTGTAAAAATAAAAAACTAAAAAGAGGTCAGTGGGGTCGCCAGATGAAAATTAAAGATCTACTCTAAGCATTCATTAAACAAAGCAAAAACAAAAAAAGAAGAAAACAAAAGTCATACTCCGGGAATAAAAAGATTTATCCCCGACAACAGTGCCAAAAAGTGTTGCCGCCTTTCACACACCTGAGGGGGGACGTGGCAGAAATCTTCAAGCCAATCGGTGTGTCCTCGAGGGCAAGTCTCGAGTCAAGGTTGTCACCTTGTTCTTGACTCCTTCGTTTAGGCTCAACTCCTAACGAAGCCAAGGGGGGTAGACCCTATTAAGTTACTAAGGCAAACTACTTTAGTATGATGATGTTAAATTGAATAAGTTGCTTAGGAGTTTGAAATTAACCATTAATGACCATAGATGACAAGATGAAAAAATGAGCACAAGTAAGCACAATGCTGACACACAATGTATATATATCGAAAGATTTAAACAAATAGCCAGTGCCTTAAAATGGAGTCACAAAATAATCAAATATACTTGCATGTGCTTAGAGTGAATGTTTTGCAATTGCCTCTTGATATGTTTTAAGTTAATATGAAAAATGAGTGGATTAAATTAGGCGAGGGGGGACTCCAGATATACCCGAGGGGTACTTGGAGTATGTCCAAAAATGAAACCTTCACGACTACTCGCAAGGAATATGTGCGCTGAATGGAGTCTCTGAGACTGTGTTCATAATACACCCAAGGGTGTAACAGAGATCGGCGCCCCGAGGTCACTGTCTAGGAGTTACCACTTCCTTTGGGTATTTTGCCACCACTTACGGTTTGTTCGAGGCGTTGGATTTTCGCCCAATGGTGGTTAATTGGGGAAGGTGAAACCTAATTAATCTAATCATTCACATTGCTTTTGATGCAGCTTGACTAATCGAACGAACCGCAGCCAAAACGCAGAGCATACACACCGAAGTCTTTGTAATTTTAAGTAAATTTTAAAGGATGTGTTTTGTTAGAAAGAAAAACCCTCCAGGAACCTCTTTTGGTCCAAGTGGACCTCAATCGGGAAATCAAGGAGGGGGTTAATTTTAAATGATTGCTTGCAGAAATTAATGACGAAGCAGCAAAAAGGAAACAACCCACAGGTTTTCTAATTAGTCCTACCACGCATCTCTTTCCCTTTTCGGGTCAATCGAGAAGTCGTGGGGTAAGTATTAAAGTTACTTTGACCTTGCAATATGGAAGATATGATAAAAGTAATCAAAGTATATTATTCTGCATAAATGAAACTAATCTAGAGCAAAAAAATAAGAAAACGAAAAAAAGGACGCGAATCCCCCGAGGGGGGATGGGGAATGGGCTCGAAAGACATTATTCGAAAATATTTTTTATTATCAGCGGTTACAATACCAGCAAACTGATATGATTCCTCTTGGTTCTTATACAAAATGAAACCAAGACCTTACAAAGTGCAAAAATTAAAGATTACAGTCAAAAAGGGAGACCCCTGTGGGGATTCGGATGGCCCAAAAGCCACTTTTGAACAGCAGCTCCTCATCTTTTCTGTTATACCTGCTAAAACCCAGCAAACTTATTAGATTGAAATATGCCCAAAAGCACTTTGAAAGTATCTTTGGGTCAACCTACTTTTAACCGAAAAAAAACTAAGTTAAAACTAGTTAAAAAATGTGAAAAAGGAAACAAGGAAAGCAAGCTTTCCTTGGGATCTTGGCTTGCCTTTTAGGCAGCCAATATGATGTGCACTGATTGTTGGATTTATCTTTTATAACAGAAAACAGAAATCTAATGCATGCAAACTACAAATTTTCTTTTAAATGCTATGCAAAAAGGACGATTTCTTTATGCCAGATCTATGATGCTAATGGAAAACTTTTGAAAAACAGAGATCTAGCTTTTTAAATGCTTATGTATGAGATCTAATGAGATATTTTGCATATGATGAATTAGCAACTCATGCATAAACAAGGTAACCAAGAAGATTGATTGTTTTTTAAAGAATGGAGGAAGAGAAGGGGAAAGGCTTGTTGCTGGATAGATCTGCAATGGAAACTTGTTAGTGGAATGCAGAGGGGCAATGCCTTTCTAAAAAGTGTTGGATGTACAGTGGAGTCAAACTAGATCCACAGCTCGTCCAATCCTTGCCACCTGAAAGCTAAACACACAATCCTGCACAAAACCTTATGAGATCTGGATATACATATAGAAAAAAGACAAGAATTACATGCAAATAAACTTATTAAACATGTATAAACTGGATCTTTAAACATATATGCTATGAGATACAGAAAAACAAGTAATCTTACTTGCCCAACTACACTCCTATTGATTCAGCTGAATCACTCAAGCCAGACAAGGTTCAGATGCAGAATTTGAGAGAAAAACCGGCAACATCAATAGCCGCAAGACACTGCTTATTCCACACGCATGAGAGCATTACACCATTTAGCCTCCAAAGCTTCTTTATTCCAACAATAAAAAGATTACAACAGTATTACAATAGCCAGCCCTTCAATCCAACTCTAACTAGCTTGGAAGAGGAAAACTGTGCTTTATTTATAACAAAAACTGGAAACCTATCCCAGAGGGGGCGCAATTCCCAAGGAGAGAGAAACTGTAGCTGCATGTGGAGTCAAGTCGAGCTTGATCTGAGTCTATCTGAGTCTAATCTGAGTCTCACAGAGTCTGACTGACAATCGGAGAGTTGATCGGACTGACACATCAACCGGTTAACTGAAACATCAACCAAATCATATCTAGATGGGCCCACACGTGTGGAGGAGAGAGAGAGAGGGCGCAATTCCCAAGATTGCATGTTGTGGTGCACTTCCTGTTCAGCCCAGATCACCTCCTTCTGTCAAGGAATGGTCAGCTCTAGTCTATCTGAAGCCGATGAGACTGACTTCAGTCAAATCGGAGCAAAATCCACTGATTTAGGAAATAGGATTTGCTCCATTATTTAATTAATTTTTAATTAAATTAATTAATATTTGCATTTTTTGGATTTTTGGCCTAAGTGATGGTAAAATCACTCAAAACTTAGGAAAAGTGGGTTCATGGGTTCACATGGTGCTCTGAGTTAGAAAATGAGCACCCCCATGACTGAAACTGATTTCTGAGCCCACTTTTATTACAAAACCAATTTTTCCAATTAGACTATTAAAAAATAGCCTAAGTTTTGTGGAAAAATTAAAATTAAAAAAACTTAAAAAATTAAAACCTAGGGGGACTTAGACATGTTCATATGACTCGACCATAATGCCTAGCATGTTGATACATTGACACATAGACTCTAATAACCTCAATAGGCCTAAATGCCAAGCTGACCACCCCAACTTTGGAGGTATTGAGTGAAATACTCAAAAATTATCAGTTGTTTAGTCAACAACCAATAATAACCAAGGGAAAAAACACTCTGGGCTGATCGGATTGACAAATAAAGTCCAAGAGACCGAGTCTTTTACAGACACTGTCATGCTAGAACATTTTATTACAACTCCCCTACGGGGTATGAACATGTGATATAGTACAACAAGCACTTCCCATAAGCAATTTTGAAGGTCTTGTGAAGTCCGAACAAATCATCTTTGTCCGGTTCACCAGGCTCACTTGATAAAAAACCACTAAGTACAACTTAGGTGGTAACAGGTGTCAAGATATCTAGAATCCCTTTTCTTATTATAAATCAAGAGTATTGGAATTTGGGATCATTGGTCCCTTGTAATAATTTAGTGGTTAAGGATCTGCTAAATCACACAGACCTTATAAATGGATGGTACATGATCCACATACATAATATGTGTATGAACCCTCGATAGTTGGATCCATAGGCACATGAATATTTGAAGGGGCACCTTTAGAGGTGTATGATTGCATCCTCGTGACCATTGGTTGAGCAAGAACAACTTTAATGGAGAGAGATGACTGAAACCTGAATAAAATTGCTATAGGTTGGGTGGGTCAACTACCAAGCATCTACATATTTGAAATAATACTTAATCACTTTGATCATAGACTCATTTCACTTGGTAGTTAGCATGGATGTAACCTCTAAACCAAATGTAGAACTTGGAACCAAGGTGCAACAATAAATAGCGATCATAGTTTTCACATAAAACTTGTCAATATTTAGCAATACCATCAAGCTAAGGCCCTATTCCTCATGGTCAATGTGATCAGACTGTTTAATCTACATGGGTATTTAAAATGGGGTATTCTTTCAAGGAATGGTCAACTCTAGTCAATCTGAAGCCGATGAGACTGACTTCAGTCAAATCGGAGCAAAATCCACTGATTTAGGAAATAGGATTTGCTCCATTATTTAATTAATTTTTAATTAAATTAATTAATATTTGATTTTTTTGGATTTTTGACCTGAGTGATGGTAAAATCACTCAAAACTTAGGAAAAATGGGTTCATGGGTTTACATGGTGCTCTGAGTTAAAAAATGAGCACCCCCATGACTGAAACTAATTTCTGAGCCCACTTTTATTACAAAACCAATTTTTCCAATTAGACTATTAAAAAATAGCCTAAGTTTTGTGGAAAAATTAAAATTAAAAAAAAATAAAACCTAGGGGGACTTAGACATGTTCATATGACTCGACCATAATGCCTAACATGTTTAACATTGACACATAGACTCTAATAACCTCAATAGGCCTAAATGCCAAGCCGACCACCCCAACTTTGGAGGTATTGAGTGAAATACTCAGAAATTATCAGTCGTTTATTCAACAACCAATAATAACCAAGGGAAAAAACACTCTGGGCTGATCAGATTGACAAATAAAGTCCAAGAGACCGAGTCTTTTACAAACACTATCATGCTAGAACATTTTATTACAACTCCCCTACGGGGTATGAACATGTGATATAGTACAACAAGCACTTCCCAGAAGCAATTCTGAAGATCTTCTGAAGTTGGAACAAATCATCTTTGTCCGGTTCACCAGGCTCACTTGATAAAAAACCACTAAGTACAACTTAGGTGGTAACAGGTGTCAAGATATCTAGAATCCCTTTTCTTATTATAAATCAAGAGGATTGGAATTTGGGATCATTGGTCCCTCGTAACAATTTAGTGGTTAAGGATCTGCTAAATCACACAGACCTTATAAATGGATGGTACATGATCCACATACATAATTAAAGTATGAACCCTCAATACTTGGATCCATAGGCACATGAATATTTGAAGGGGCACCTTGAGAGGTGTATGATTGCATCCTCGTGACCATTGGTTGAGCAAGAACAACTTTAATGGAGAGAGATGAAGTAAACCTGAATAAAATTGCTATAGGTCGGGTGGGTCAACTGCCAAGCATCTACATATTTGAAATAATACTTAATCACTCTGATCCTAGACTCATTTCACTTGGTAGTTAGCATGGATGTAACCTCTAAACCAAATGTAGAACTTGGAACCAAGGTGCAACAATAAATAGCGATCATAGTTTTCACATAAAACTTGTCAATATTTAGCAATACCATCAAGCTAAGGCCCTATGCCTCATGGTCAATGTGATCAGACTGTTTAATCTACATGGGTATTTAAAATGGAGTATTACCTTGAATAAATGCCCACACAGTAAGTTTGGATGTATTCCAAGTATCGTAAATGGCCTAACTTCTATAATCCCTTAACCATAACTGAACCCATTCCACAACATCATGCTACAATTCTCAAAATTATGATATTGTCTTCTTTCTTATCCAGTTATCCAGTTAGCAGCCACTTTCTTCACAACAGGTATCATAATTTTCAAGTATCCCTGGACAAATGTGGTGTTGGTGCTCACCTTTATTTCAATGCTTGCACTTGTTTCATTTTTAAATGCAGTGCTCGTATTGGCTCAAATAACAGAGTTGAGTTCGGTTCCCTATAAACTCTATTAAAAGCAGTAGCAGATAAAGGACTCAGTAGGCTTCAAGCTCTGCAGGATTCAAATTTAATTGTAGAGTTGGAAAATGGAAGAAGCATAATTGAAAATTTGTCTTTAAATCAAATAAAGAACAAAATCCTGGATTTAAGAAATCAGTTTGAAGATTTCATTCACCCATATATACAGAGAAGAAAATTCACAAGTAGAAAGGTTGTCTAAGGAAGCCCTATCTATGCAAGAGGGCGTGTTTGCAGAGTTGGAGTTTTAGGACAACCTGTTAGTTTCAGAATCTTTGAAGTTTGTTTTTTAATTTCAAATGTTTTATGTGTTGTCCCAGGTACAAGATTGCGTGGCTTTTCATAAGGGTATGACTTGTTGTAGATTTAAGAATAGTTTCTGAACATGTTTTTTGAAGTGCTTACTCCTTATGGTTATATGTGCCTTTTATTAAGGAAGATTGTAATTATGGCATGACAGGACTGTTACTATTTTGTGAGCCTTATCAACCAGAATATATAAATTCTGATTTCTCTTTTTGAATTATCAAATATAAGAATTTTTTCTTAGAAAAAAAGTGTAGTTAGTTCAAATTACAAGTTGAATTACTCACCATCACAGCTGCCAATGCGTGCACCCCCAATAAATACGTTTGGGACAGTCCACTGTCTTTTCCATCCCTGAAGAGATATCTATATCTCCTTTCCATCACCTGCACAAATGTTCCATGTAATCAAAATCAGATACAAAAGATGAATAGCACAAATGAGAATGAAATGTGCTTATTTATTAGCAAAACTTGAAGGAAATATCCAAACAAACAAGAAGAAGGTCTGATATAATTACTCCTAATGGGATTTTGGAAGGGAATCCAAACTGAATGGTGAAACCAATGACTAGCAGCCACAGACACTATAAATAGCTAAAGATTGACATCACAACTCCTTACTCAAGTCATTGAGAACTAAATCATTGAGGGTACGAAGACCTACAATATTAAAGGTTATATGTGTTGAATATTGTAGCTTCAAAGGATATTCTAAATGTATTTTACTGATGTAACCCAAGGGAGATGTTATTATTCCTCCGGCGGGGTGTTACTATTGTATTTGGTCATAATAGAGTCACGAGGTAAAGCCTCCATTGTAAGTAGGGTCATTAGTACCCTAATGAATAATATAATATACTGTTTTGAGTCTTCCTAGGTGAAGTCGGCCCAAACAGTTTAGTGGGGCCGACTTGTTTAGGGCAAGGTTACTTGGGAGCGGGAGCGGGAGCGGGAAGCGAAATTTTTAGAAGCTTCCGGTTAGGAAGCGTTTAGGAATGATGCATATATGCCAACAAATGCTTGTAGAATGTTGAATTACTCATGGAAAGCATAAAAACATGAAATAAACCATAACATGATAAATCATAATACCATATAACATCATTCATCAACCATCAACGATTCAATGATCAATCAATTATCATATACTAGTGAATTCATCAAACATAGGTCCATTATCCATAAAATCAAGTTATTAACCTTACAGCTTCAAAGTTCAACTTCAAACTTCAAACTTGAATTGCCATGTAATGTTCACAAAATATACCATAATAAATATAAAAGAGTCAATGACTCAAGTTCTCGAATCTCAACAGTGCAGAAACTTGAAAGTGCTGTAAATAAAAAAAGACAAGAAAAGTAGATTTTATGGATGGGTCCATTATCCATAAAATCAAGTTATCAACCTTACAGCTTCAGAGTTCAACTTCAAACTTCAAACTTGAATTGCCATGTAATGTTCACAAAATATACCATAATAAATATAAAAGATTCAATGACTCAAGTTCTCGAATCTCAACAGTGCAGAAACTTGAAAGTGCTGTAAATAAAAAAGACAAGAAAAGTAGATTTTATGGATGTTTCCTCTTGCCACAGGAAATATCTAATTTCTTTTGCCGTTGTCTATGTTCATGAACAAAGGGAGCGGGATTTCCATCCCTAGTAGCCACCAAGCCACATCCAAGACTTGATCCTGCATGACCCCCCCTCACTGATGCAGGTGGGGGTTGTGAAGTTGAACCTGGGGGCAAAGGAGGTGCTGGCATTGTTGCTACTGCATGGCCATCCTCATCGCCCAAAAGCTCTTCCTCCAAACGCTCTAAAGGTAAGGCTCCATCTCCAAGTTATGCTCCTCTGGATTGTTGTCCCAAGTGACATATGATCTATCGGTTTTGGCCCGCTCACAATAATGAGTCAACAACCTCAAGTTGTAATGTACATAAACCAAGCTTTATGCCTGATTTTCATTTAATCGGTTTCTTTTCACCGAGTGGATGAAGCTATAGGTGCTCCAACACCTTTCTGCAAAGGAATTGTTTACCACCTGTGAAAGCACTTTGGTTGCCAATTTATGCAAGCGTGGGGATGACGAGCCATACATGTTCCACCACTCAATAGGAGGCGCTCGATCTTTTCTAGCATGCAAAGAACCAAACAGACCAATCTCACTAAGGTATTTTCTTAATTCCCTACGCGATAAGGCACATTCCTCTTCTTCAGGGACCAACTTGTATATAGCAGCCATGTACCCAACCTGTACCTCTGGATCTGTGTGGGGCTTTCTCCTAACCCCACCCCCAGGTGCTGGTTTGGCCAACCAAGATGGAGAATAATATTTTGGTGTTAATACATATGCTAAGGCATGCAATGGAATGTTGAGATGATCCCACCTTTTGACCACATGTGTGTGAATATGGTCATACAGGATGGGATCCTTCGATTCAACAATATCTTTAATCTAGCCCAACATGCTATCCATCTGCTCATACACCTCCCCAATTACCGGCTTATCTGTATCTGCAAACCGAATCATGTGATAAATGGGCTTTGTGAACTGTAAAACAAACTTGACACTTGCCCAAAATTGACCATCAAGAACCGTCTTCCACGTCCTGAAAATCACGCCTATCAGATGTGGATGTAGCCTTGTCTTTCAATACTTGCCATGATTCACTTGATACCATGCTAGCTACTGCCTCTCTTACCTTCAAAAGGCGCCTGGAGGTGAGGTAATAGCTAGCAAATCTAGTCTTTGCTATCTTTAATAGCTCTAACTTTGAGTGAGCGGGAAAAATGCCATGGGCATTGCTATGGTTGGTAATAAATCTTATCATGTGCTTACCCTTTTTGTACAGTTCACCAATCCATTTGTATTCATTTTCCTTCAACTTAATAATGTCATGCATCAAAAGGTTCAGTGTGTGAACCATACACCCGGACCAAAATATGTTGGGGTATTTATCTTCAATGATTGTTCTCGCTGCCTTACAATTAGCAGCATTATCTGTTATGACTTGGATGACATTGTATGGACCAATAGCTTCAATGTTTTTGAGTAGGATTTCTGCAATGTTCATGTCGGTCTTGAATTTATCTGAGTAGCCATGTGCCGAAAGGAAGATTGCACCAGTAGCAAAGACACCAAGAACGTTTATCAATGGCTTACCTTTCACATTGGTCCAACCATCTGATACAATTGCTACCCCATACTCGTTCCAAGCATTTGTGAATTGCCCCAAAGCATTTTGGATCTTGGCTTTTTCCTTGTCAAGCCCCACAGTTCTAGCTTTGTCATACACGGGGCTCTTGTATTCTGCTGGGGCAGTGCGGATGGCCTCTACCATTTCATGCCAATAGGGTGAACGAAGAACATTGAATGGTATGCCACATGCATAGAGAAACCGATACACTTTTGAATCCACATCATCCCTACCACCTTGATCAAGGAAATCTGATATTGTCCTGCGGCTACCACGTGATTGCATGGGAGAGAATCCACTGCCTTGGGTGGATGGGCCTCTAATTCTTGGTGAACATGAAAGGTCATGGTCATCCGATGATCGTTTTGATGTGTTTTGTGCTTCAAATTCTTCCTTCTTATAGATGGCTCTTTGTGTTGATACTACATTTGGGCAAACACAAACTCCTACAGTTTTTCTTTCATCACATGGCATGTGCCCACATAGATGTCTTCTCACACGGGTATATGAACCTGTGTATGTCTTGTTACAATGGGGGCAAACAAATTTGGTGGTTCCACCCCCTCTAGTTCATGCCTGCCTTGTGACATATTTCCACAAGGGTGTGGGGTCCTCTTTGGTTTTCTTTCGGCTTTCCCTCTCCTCTTCCCCCTCTTCTTCCTCCTCCTCCTCCTCTCCATGGTATGTGCCACTTCCCACTTCTTCATCCTCTTCCTCATTCCTCCTCCGGTTTCCAACCACCACCATCAAAATAATAAATGGAACCAACAAAATAAACCATAAACCCATCATCATGGTTGATGCCAAATGAAACTAGAGATTTAACTTGTTGCCTGCAATAGAATGAGGGAGGAACTAGAGATTTAAGTTTTTAACAATGTACATTCTAGTCACTAGATTCTAGACTCTAGACTCTAGAATTTATATGGCCAAGGCTCAAGAGTCAAGCATTCAAAGTTCATACTATCATAGAAATCAAAGGTCAAAAAATTTCAAAATTTTAACAAAAAGAAAATGACAAATGTTAGAAGTAGAACCTACCTCTTTGGCTCCCGCTCTCCAATGGTGGCACCGTGGCAAGCTGCAACTTTCTCCTCTCCTCTCCTCTCCTTTTCTCTTCTTCTCTTCTTCTCTCCTCTTCTCCTTTCTTCTCTTGCAATGTGACAATGAGGTAGGAGAAGAGGGCTTTATCCCCCAAAGCCCTCCTCCTTCCCTCCAAAACCCTTTCTCCTCTCTTCTGCGGGCATGGGCGCGTGTGGGCAGCAAAAAATGGAGGAAGCGAAATGGGGAGCGACGGGAAGCGATAGGGAGTGCAGGCCGAAGCGTTTAGGAAGCGCGACCAGGAGTGAAGAGGAAGCAACTAGGAAGCGTCCGAAAGCGAAGTGGAAGCGAACACTTCCTAAGATGGCAGGGAGCAAATTTTTTAGCAAGGAAGCGCGCTTCTCATTTCGCTTTGGATTGGGAGCGTTTTAGGAAGCGCGATTCGCCTTAGCTACAGCAGCGCTTCGGTCCGAATCGAGCTTCCGGAGCGAGGGCGAGGGGGGGGGGGGCGCTTCCCCGCAACACAGGTTTAGGGTAAAAGTCAGTTGGCTCAATGTGTATAAATAGAAGAGTTGTGGTTCTTATCTAGACACACAGACACTCACTTGCGTAGCGCATAGGGGAGAGAGAGACAAACAGAACAACAAGGAGGAGAATAACTATTTTGGGGTTATATCTTATACATCTTATACAGAGGAAGTTTTGCTGGCTTTTCTTCCCCTTGAGGGTTTCCCAGGATAAACACTGTGTTTGTCTTGTGATTGTGTTTCTATCAGTGATTATGGATATGCTACTGATGTGAATTTGAAATAAACACTAATGATATCTAGTCTAGCATAAGAAATCTTAATATGGTATTAGAGCTATCCTGATTATGACAGCTTTCACAAGGTGAAACTCCTTCTCCTTCCTCTTCGGAAGAAATTAGGGTTTTTACAAATTTTGAAGTTTTAAAGATCTGCTTGCATAGAAAGTTGTACCTCCCTAGAGCGCATCTATTGAGCCCAGGATCGAAATTTTGGGGTGGTTGAATCTCCGAGAAAGCCAAATCCTAGTTTGGCAGTGAACTAGAAATCTGCAGAAAACCAGAACCAGAAATTCTGCAGTGTTGCAACTTCACAAGTAGGATTTGAAGGGTGAAGATTTGGGATCTCCATAAAGTAGTTGGACCAACCAACTTGCCTCAATCAAGCGCATCTACTGGTAAGGTCAGCTTTTCATTTTGAAGATTTTCAGTTTTTAGTGACCCACTGGATAGGATGGCCCCAAGCACTAAGCTTGAGGACAAATTGGAAGGCCTAGAAAAATTCCTAGCATGGAAGTACAGGATTGGTTTCATTCTCAGAGAGAATGGCCTTGAGAAGTACATCAACGATGAAATTGCAGAACCAACAGGAAGTTGAAGCTAAGGAGAAGCATGAACAAGACCTAGTCAAGGTAATGAGGATCATTGTTGACTCTATTAAGGATCACTTGATCCCTCAAGTGTCATCTAAGAAGAAACCAAAGCAGATGTATGATGCTCTCTTCATAATGTATGAAGGAAGGAACATCAACAGAAAGATGAATCTGAGAGCTCAACTGAAGGGCACCAAGATGAGCAAAGGAGAATCATTTCAAGAATACTTCACAAGGGTCTCCCAGTTCAGAGAACTAAGTGCTATTGGAGACACCCTTTATGAGGATGAATTAGTTATAACTTATGACTGCTCTCAATGGTCTCACTAGACCTTGGGACTCATTCATACAGACTCTGTGTGGCAGAAAAGAAAGTATGAGGTTTGACATAGTATGGGAAGGCTGCATTCAAGAAGAAGCTAGAGTAGCCAACAGAGAAGCTCTACTCAGAGAAGATGATCAAGCTCTAGCCATCCATACTAAAGAAAGGAAACAATCAAACTTCAAGAAGAGTAATCAAAAACCTTCCAAGAAGAAGTTTCAAAAGAAGAAGAAGGATTAATCAAAGTATCAATGCTACAACTGTCATAAGATAGGACACCTAGCTAGAGAGTGTCCATCACCAAAGAAGAACAACAACAACAAGAGGCATCATGCTCATCTAGCTGAAGATGAGGATGAAGAAGAAAGACCTCAAAAGAGATTAACAAAAGAAGAAGATGCAGATGAATATGTACTATTCTTTGCACTCTCTGGGTCTGTAACACCTGGAGAAGAGACATGGCTTATTGATAGTGGTGCCTCGAAGCACATGACAGGGAAGAAGAAAACTCTGTCAAGACTTAAAGAGAAGAACTCTCCCTAGAAAGTATCATTGGGAGATGACTATCAATATCCCATCAAAGGTATTGGTGAATCAAGCTACAAGCTTGACTCTGGGACTTCCATGAAGATGAAGGAAGTACTGTATGTACCAGGTTTAAAAAAGAACTTACTTTCCATCTTAGCTTTAGATAAGAAAGGATATAGAGTTGCTTTTATAGATGGACAAGTACTGATGTGGTCCAAAGGAAAGACACTTGAAGATGTTGTGGTCATCAGAGAAGAAGAAGGAGGACTGTATAAACTCAAAGGACATCCAGAGACAGCCCTTGTCCATGAGACTACCAGCGCAAGTGAACTGTGGCATAGAATGCTTGCTCACATCAACTACAAAGCATTGCCCTATGTGAGCAAGGTGGTAACAGGGTTACCAGATCTAAAGATTGATCATGAGGGTACTTGCAAAGGATGTGCAAGTGGAAAGAACATCAAGAATCCCTTTCTGAAAAGTGAAACAAAGACCAAAGGTACATTAGAACTAATTCATTCTAATGTATGTAGTCCTATGCCCTCCATATCCTTAAGTGGATATGAATATTATGTCACATTTATTGATGATTATTCAAGAAAGAATTGGATATACTTCTTGAAGAACAAGAGTGAAGTGTTCGAGAAATTCAAGGAATTCAAAGCCTTGATAGAGAACCTTTCGGAAAAGAGTATCAAGACACTGAGAACAGATAATGGTGGAGAATACACTTCAAAGGAATTTGAAGCATTCTGTAAGGAGGCAGGAATCAAGAGGGAACTAACCACTCCCTATAATCCCCAACAAAATGGTGTTGCGAAAAGAAAGAATAGAACTATTATGGAAACAGTAGTGACCATGATTCATGACCAAGACCTCCCCATGCACCTATGGGCTGAAGCAGCAAGAACAGTCATATATGTGCAGAATAGATTATCTCACAGTGATCTTGGATTCAAGACTCCTGAAGAGATATATGCAGGAAAGAAACCTGAAGTAAGCCATCTCAAGATATTTGGTTGTCCAGTATATGTACATATTCCGAAAGAGAAGAGAACCAAGTTGGATCATTCTGGAAAGAAGGGGATATTTGTTGAATACTGTGAAGTCTCCAAAGCCTTCAGGATTCCATCATATCGAGATTAGCAGGGATGTAACATTTGATGAAGATACGGCTCTTAAGAAATCTAGAAGGTGTCAGCTTGAAGTACATGAAGAGGATGTACCTCCCAAAAAGGTAGAAGTTGAACCCTCTCCTAAAATAGTAGCATCTGAAGATCATGACATGCTAGAACTTCAGGAACCCCCTACTATGGATATCTCTTAAAAGAGAAAACCTGCTTGAGTATGAGAAATCATACAAGTGTTGATTTTTCTAAGCAGCATCGAGAGCCCTTCTCTTCGAAGAATGGGACCACCTAGTCCAAGACCACGATGAAGACTCAACCCAGTGTTGAGTGACCATTCTGTTGAATGGTAGATATCTGATCTACGACCGTGATATAGACCCAGATCTGCCCTGGGTAGACTCAACCTAGTGTTGAGTAGACATATGGACCAAGACCACGATGTAGACCAGTCTAGGACTGGTAGACTCAGCTTAGTTATGAGTAGCCATTCTCTTGAAGAATGAAGACAAAGTAAGCCCTAGACTGGGTCTGGGCATGTGTGTGGCACTCTGACCCTTGATCTATGGGCTTGGTGTGCTTCTCCAAGGATTAGCTACCCTTGGTCAAGTTACCCTAGTTCTAGATCTAGGTGTCACATAGTGTGTGAGATAAAAGCATTAATAACTCTCTTGGTTTATGATGATGTACCTTTGAAATCAAAAAGGACCACAGGTAATGACCACAGGGGTACTTGGAAAAAGGCAAAGTCAAAAGTCAAAATAAATAAAGACTTGTTAACCACAGGAAAATGACCACAAGTGAAAGTCAAATTAAATAAGGACTCCTTATAAAAGTTAAAGGAAAAATAAAAAGACCCTTTCGGTAAAAGTGAAAGTGAAATTAGGAAAAGATTAAAAATATTATTATTTTAATCTTTCCTAATATGTTGTACATTTACAGGTGAATGAAGGCTATAAAAGAAGATCAAACCTTCTCATTTGTCACACACACTTTTGCTCTCACAGGTGAAGAATACTATCTTATGTTCAAACCCTCAGCTAGGGCTTTATCAGCAAAGTCCATCTTCATCATTTTTGCATAGCCATCTTCAGCATTCCATTTTTGGGCAACCTTCTTCATTTTTCGAGTAGTTGAGATTTTTTTTTTGTGGGCAACCTCTGTTTCTTTTCCAGACATCTATACTAGGGCTTGGCCCTTGCCCACGGGCTCACCCTAGGCACCCCGGGCAACCTCTCAGGATTACTCGTGAGGTTTTGCACACGGCCAACCCTCGGGTGGCCCAAGGCAGGCCCTAACAGGGCAGTCGTGACCACGGGCTGGCCCCACAGGCTTCGGCTTGTGTACATTGCCCCTCGGGCAGATCTACAAGGCTGTCGGGCAGTGCAGACAGAGCTGCCAGATCCCAGGCAGCAGGCTGGGCAGGAAAAATAGGTCGAGCAGCGGGCAGACAATTTGGGCAGCGGGCAATCAGTTCGAGCAGGGAAGTATCCGGGCAGCAGGTTGGGCAGCCTAAAGGTTTCCCCAGTGAAAAATATTGTTTCCATGTGTGTTGATGTGATGAATGTGTTTTTACTGCACTGTTGATTTATTTAAGTAGATCTACAAATTTTTAAAGTTTATACTAATGCTAAAAATTCAACAACAAGAAGCAGAGAGATATGGAGCTCCAGAAGGCTCCACAAGAACCAGCAAAAGATCAAAGCCATATTCCAGTTATGTAGCTTTGGTGTGTGACCTTGTAGATCAAGAACCCACCAGCTATGAGGAAGTTGCTCAGAAGAAAGAATGGGTCGAAGCAATGACGAAAGAATGCTAGTCGATAATGAAGAAAGATGTTTGGGATATAGTACCCAAACCGGAAAACAAGAGTGTGGTATCTTCGAAATGGATCTACAAGATAAAACATGTTGTTAATGGAAGTATTGAAAAGTACAAAGCAAGCTTTGTGGCTAGAGGATTCTCTCAGAAAGAGGGGATTGATTATGAAGAGACATTTGCTCCACTAGCAACGTACACTTCCATCAAAACTATCATGGCACTTGCTTCCATGATGAAGTGGGACTTGCACCAAATGGATGTAAAGACAGCCTTCCTTAATGGTGTGATTGAGGAAGAGGTTTACATCGAACAGCCACAAGGATTTGAATTCGAAGACAGAGTGACTCATGTATGCAAGTAGAAAAAGGCTATGTATGGACCGAAGCAAGCTCCTAGAGCTTGGTTTGGTAGAATAGATAGCTTCTTGACAAGCATGGGCTTTACCAAGGGCAAAGTGATCCTAACCTTTATATGAAGATTATGGATGATGAACTAGTCATACTATTATTGTATGTGGATGATCTATTTCTGACTGGAAATGAAAAACAGATCAAAGAATGCAAGAAGAATCTAGCTAAAGAATTCAAGATGAAAGATCTTGGATTGATGCATTATTTCTTAGGGTTGGAAGTGTGGCAGAGCCCGGAAGGAATCTTTCTGAATCAGAGAAAGTATGCAGTAGAAATCTTGAAAATATTTGATATGTTGGATTGTAAAGCCATGGCCACACCCATGGACACCAACTTGAAGTTGTTGTCCGATGAGACATCAGAGTTAGTGGATGTGACTCAGTACAGACAGATTATTGGGTCATTAATGTATCTGACGAACACAAGGCCAGATATATGCTTTGTTGTGAACACCTTAAGTCAGTATCTAGTTAAACCTAGATGGGTTCACCAAATAGCTGAAAAGCATGTGATGAGGTATCTTAAAGGTACGATAGATTTGGGACTTTACTATGGGAAAGATCATGACTACAGTTTGTATGGATATACGGATTCAGATTGGGCAGGAAGTGCCGCTGAGAGGAAGAGCACCTCAGGAGGATGTTATTGCCTGGGATCCGCCATGATCTCATGATTTAGTAAGAAACAGTCCAGTGTTGCTCTCAGTACAGCTGAAGCATAGTACATTGCAGCTTGCTCCGCTTGTTGTGAAGCGATATGGCTTCGGAAGCTGATGTCGGGATTATTTGACATGGAGTTGGACACCACAGTAATTCTTTGTGACAACCAAAGTTGTATAAAGATAACAGAGAATCCGGTGTTCCATGACAAATCGAAAGCATATAGAAATACGATATTTTTATATAAGGGATATGGTACAAAAGGGAGCTATAAAGCTCCATTATGTGAGTACTGATGAGCAAGTTGCTGATGTACTGACCAAGCCTCTATCTCGAGTAAAGTTTGAATATTTCTGTGACAAGCTTGGTGTAGTTCGAAAAAAATTTCCTTGCAACAAGAAACAATGATGGGACTACATATGATGAAGATATGGACCTTCTTCGAAAAGGAGGAACAAGTCGAAGTTATGGACTCTCCTCAGAAAGGAAGAACAGGTCGAAGACATGAACCCTCCTCAAACAAAGGGGGAGCAGGTTGATAATATGGATCCTCCCAGGAAAGGGAGAGTGATGATGAGACTGACATCGCTGATGGGATGACAGTGATGCTCCAGCATGAAAGAGGCCAAGTGCGCCTGAAGATGCTAACAAGGTCTAACATTCACTTGTGGACGATAGTATCCTCTCTTGAAGATGGTAGGTATAAGGATCAAGTGATCGTGTGATGCAGAAGATGAAGAGCAACTGTTCCAGTTACTGATTGTGAAAACTTTCTATGACGTATAGATGTATTACCTCGATACTGCTGAAGATATTGTGTCTCTGTGCTCCTATAGTCTATGATGATGTTGTCAGTAGAATAACCTTCTCGTTAAGAGGGAGTGTTAAATATTGTAACTTCAAAGGATATTCTAAATGTATTTTACTGATGTAACCCAAGGGAGATGTTATTATTCCTCCGGCGGGGTGTTACTATTGTATTTAGTCATCACAGAGTCATGAGGTAAAGCCTCCATTGTAAGTCGGGTCATTAGTACCCTAATGAATAATATAATATACTGTTTTGAGTCTTCCTATGTGAAGTCCGCCCAGATAGTTTAGTGGGGTCGACTTGTTTAGGGTAAAAGTCGGTTGGCTCAATGTGTATAAATAGAAGAGTTGTGGTTCTTATTTGGACACAGACACTCACTTGTGTAGCGCATAAGAGAGACAGAGAGAGAGACAGAACATCAAGGAGGAGAATAACTATTTTGGGGTTATAAACTTATATCTTATACATCTTATACAGAGGAAGTTTTGTTGGGTTTTCTTCCCCTTGAGGGTTTCCCAGGATAAATATTATGTCTATCTTGTGATTGTGTTTCTATCAGCGATTCTGGATATGCTACTGCTATGAATTTGAAATAAACGCTAATGATATCTAGTCTAGCATATGAAATCTTAACAATATGAAGGATTTAATAGACAATGCATGATGTTAATGAAACAAATAATTCCCACATCTTCACATGACATAAACATTCCAGCTAATCTCTGATTGCAACCATCAGTCTATCACGCAATGAAATAACTCTAATGGAACCAAAATCTTTGAAGGATTTGATGAATTAAATAAAAAGATATATAAATTACCAAAAAAGGTGTTAGTCAATGAAAGATATAAAAGCTAAATAGATAGGCCCACCCAATCAATCAATATCCTATATCTTGCTTGATAGTACAAACTTCAAAGCACATCGAGAGAAGAACAAGACTCAAATCATTCCTCTCAGAACGATTTTGTTGTGTATCAATCTACGTGTCAAAGAATGAGGGCACGAACATAGTGAATACTAAACAAACTGATTTCGAAGATGACGGTTATCATCTTTCCCCAACTTCTTTGAGAGGAATAGGGTAATCTATCTAAAGAACTTATACTCATGTTATTACCTCATCAATTTGCAACGCTAAAGAAATCATTGTCTGAAATGAGTGTATATTCCTCTAATAAACGACTTCATATGATATGTTGATGATCAATCAGCTGGTGATCATCGCAAGCAATTTTATCGAGCATTCTCTACATACGGTTTCTTATATGCATCCACATAATTAGATATTTCATCAGTACCATAGTAATTAGTGCCTAAAATCTAGCATTGATTAAGTCAAGAGTCAGAATTTATGCATCTTGTTAGAATAATCAAAACCCATTCCCATACTTGGGATATAAAATTTAATCATTTTGGTTAAATTCCTAGGTCCTTCACTAGCTAGTTGGAATCCACTTGCATTTTTGTGGTCAAACTTGCCTAAACTGCCTCCAAGAGCACTTTGGAAAGATTCTGGATAAGATTTTGACAACCCATCAAACTGCCTAGTTTAGCAAGTGCGCATTCCTGCCTTATCTAGAGTTTCCTGCTTTTTTAGCAGCTTTTAAAGCAAAAGGTGAAAGCTAGTTTAAGGCACCTGCCTTGTTTTTGACACAACTCACCCTCATTTTTCTCTCCTAAGAGCATGATTTTGTCCACTTTCCTTCACTTATCAGTGGTAAGTTGCAACAACTCATTCAGCCTATTCGTGAGCTTCTTGACAGATTAGGAAAGTGTTTTATGTACCTATGGGGGATTTTAACTAGTTTAGTAAGCCTGCTTTTGTGCTAATTCAAATAGCATCTTTATGCATTTGAATCTCACATGTAATTATATATTTGGACAGCCTATTTTGACATAAGGCTGGCTGATGTAAACTTATTCAATAGAAGTTTGTGTTATGCACCATATTCAGTCTCCATTTTGAGTGTATCTTGCATGTTTGACTAACAATTTTGTGAGTGCAATTGATCTAAAGCTTGGGCTTAATTTCCACACATATAAGGAATGGTTCAAAAACTTGATGGGTAAATATAAATAATTTGTTGTCGATAATCAAAGGGAAGCTCACATGTTTTATTTTCCTTACAGCATTTATGAGCTAGTGAGATGAATGAATGTGCACAACTTTCATAACATGCACTCACCGTCTGCTTTTGAAGAACTATGTCAAAATGATTGCCCCCAAAGATCCTTTTGGAACAGAACACAAGAGGCAGAACATGATTAGGGACAATACACACACATGAATACTCGAAGCTCATAAATGATGCAATTAAATATTTATGAAATGCCAATTTATTTGAAGGATAATTTGTTTTGGGGAAGGAAGTATCCCTTCATAAAACAGATCTATAGAGTGTCAGGAAGCCTCCCATACATATAGATGTCAACATCAAGGGGAAATTATCCTCTTTATAAAGATATTACTCAGCCAGTATAGTTTACAATTGTGAGCAAAAATATGGTATGTTATTGGTGGCAACAACCTTCCTCCTAAAGAGGTATAGTAGCAGAATTAACTAAATGACGTTGACAGAATAGTGGAGGTGCTTTGTTTACTAATGGGTTTTCCAAGTGGATATACAATGTGCCTCAGTATTCAAAAGTAAATAGGGAGCCCTTAACTGAATATATCAATGATTCTGGGTAGGCATGGTTGTTGAAAAAAGAAGAGTTTAATAGTTTTGTATTTTCCCTTTGATTTCTGGATTTGTTTCTGCTCTATTGTTGTAGTCTCAAAATTTCTAAGGTATCATTTGACGAGTTGTAGAATTGAAGATGCACTCCATATCCTATAAAAATTTCACATGCAAATAAAGACATGACTTTTATCTCAAATATTTGTTAGTTATCTCAGCATAGAGCGTAATGAAGAAGATAACATTAATGGTTCAGAAGAAGCCTTTTTGTCATAAGAGCATGGGAATTTAGATGAAATTTACAAGAATTGAAGATGCACTCCATATCCTATAAAAATTTCACATGCAAATAAAGACATGACTTTTATCTCAAATATTTGTTAGTTATCTCAGCATAGAGCGTAATGAAGAAGATAACATTAATGGTTCGGAAGAAGCCTTTTTGTCATAAGAGCATGGGAATTTAGATGAAATTTACAAGAAAATGAACAGAAAAAATTCACAGTCCTGCCTATGGAACAATATTTGATGGATACACTCAAAAATTGCATAATATTTGCAGGCTCTTCCCTCCAATTTTAAAAATATCACAGATGAAGATATGTAGATGAACACAAATAAAGGATACCAAGAAGAATCCAAATGTTTGAGACAACAATTAAGGAAGTATCTTCGAGGCAAACAAGAAATTGAGAAATGTCTGAAGATTGAATGTACTAAAATGGATAGTAGTGCTTTCTTCTGAGAGAGATGCAACACACCTGGCACGAAAGTTTATGGTGTTGTGCATGAAATTAAGTATGTGTTAGTGCCTCCACTCAGCTCTAGATGTAATGTCCCACCAGATCTATGTTCAGAAATACCAATATTTTTTATATCGCATGGATGACATCTCCCAATATAATATATATAAACATAGCTTCAACTCCTTTTACTTGCCAGTTCATTGCTTGAAGAGAAGCACGTAAATAGTACACGTGTAATATTTCATAAAAAATACCATGAAACATAAACATAGAAATTTTATATCTCCAAATATATTTTCCCCAAATTGCTCTCATAGACTCCCATTCTTGTAGAATGCTATGATATACTTATACTTGTGTATTTTAGAACGGGGTGAGAGGATATTATATAGGAAAGTTTGGGTTTAAGGGCTCTGAGTGGATTCAACACAGATCCTACCAGATCTATATCTGCAGAAATGCAGACCTTGGATCCTCCATAAACAGATTTAGTAACATAGATTAATCGTCTTTGGTAATCCTGTTGCATTCTTCCATTGACAATTGAAGGGACTTCCACTTAATTTCCATAGTTTCCATGTCCTCTAATAAGTCTTTCGGGTTGTCTCCAATATGGGTTTCTCTCTTCAAACTGGAATCCCCGACCAGCAAGCAACTATTGTGTCTCTTATGTCATTACTACTGCAAAGTATAAATAACTCTCCTTGGGTGCATCTGTTTTGGGTCTTTAAGAGGAAACTTCCCCTGTTCATCTACTATAGCTTTCCTTCTTCCCAAACTCCATGATAAAATGCTTCCTCTTCACTTAGGCTTGTCATCTCCCCTGTGAAGTCTTTCTTTCATAATTCTTCCAAGATAGGGAAAATTAATTGCTCCTTCTACTTGTTAGTTTTGTACCTAGGGAAGTGTTCCCCTAGTGACTTTTGCCTTAGTCACTTAAAGAGGGGACATAAAGTAACCCTTGCATTAAATGACTTAAGTAAAAGCATTTAATTTGACTTTAGAGCATTAAAGTCACTTTTTGATAAATTTAAGTGGGTGAGTGAAATTAATATTTTAGAAATAAAATATGAGCATTTAATTTCAGCCATTGATCTAATCTAATCTCCACCGTTAGATTAGACTCACCCTAGGGTTTTCTCAAAAACGCATGGGAAAGGCATTTTGCCTCACTTTTGCAGATTGAAGTGAAAAGAGAGAGCTGAGAGAGAGAAAAGAGAGAAAGTTTCCATTTTTCCTGAGCAAGAGGAAAAATTTTGCAGCACACAAATCGAAGGAAAAGATAGCAGCAAAGAGGGCATGGAAATCGAGGTGAAGACACCAGCATTTATTGCTGGTCTGTACAGTCCGTACGGTACAGTTTTCGAGGCAACAGGCACGATTTTTTAGGCTGATTTTTGGGCACAATTTTTTGAGAAAAAAATTGGGCACGGATTTCGAGGTCCGTACCGTCCATACAGTGGCACGGAAATTGAGGCAAAAAAAAATCAGAGTTTGATTTTTGCTGCTCAGCATGCAAATCGAGACAGAAATTTATCTTCCGGGTTGAGATAAGTTGGTTTGATATTTTATGTGTATTGCTGTATATAATAAACTTCTCCTGAAAAATAAAAATACTCTCTCTCTGACTGGTTTTCCCCTAGTGGGTTTTTCCAGGGCCATTTGGCTGAAATTTCTGAGTTCTGTGTGTGAATGAAGTGCTAAATATTTACTTTCTATCTGTGAAGATTTAATTTACAGCAGTGTTTTAAGTTAGTCAAATTTATGTTTATTTCCGGCAAGTTAAATTTCTAAGATTGAAATAAACTGTGACAAATTTTTTACTTGAAACCGGTGGCTGGAAACTTAAGAAAAATCTACATGGTATCAGAGCGGGTTGTGGCAGAAAATTAAATTTCAGCAATGAAACAGTCATTTCCAGAATTCAGAAAAACATTTGTGACAATAGTACATTCTGGTAAAACTTGTTCTTTGAGAAAATGACTTTTGTGGGGTTGAGATCTGAGGATAGGTTGGAGGGGGCAACGAACTTTGTCTCATGGAAAGCCCGGATTTTACTTGTGCTGAGGGAGAATGAGTTGTGGGAGGAAGTAGTTAGAAACACTATAGCAAATCCCGTTACTATTCCTCCTTCTACTGATGCAGTATTACTTGCAGCCTTTAATAAGAAGGATATTAAAGCCATGACGATAATATTAGATGATGTTAAAGACCATGTTATTCCTCACATTTCAGCAAAGGATCATGCGCATGAAATGTGGACTGCTTTGACCAATTTGTTTGCTAGTGCTAATGAAAACAGGAAGATGGTACTTAGTAAGAAGCTGAAGAATGTCAAGATGGTCAAAGGAGAGGCATGTATAACTTCTCTTACTAGGATCTCTCAAGTGAGAGATGAGCTTCCAGCTATTGGGGTGGCCATTGATGCTTCTGAGTTAGTGCAGACAGCCCTGAATGGGGTGACTGCACCTTGGGCTGTGTTTGTTCAGGGGTTGGTGGCCAGAGAGAACCTACCATCTTGGGACAGAGTATGTGATGACTTTGTTCAGGAGGAGACTCGGAGGGGTTTCTTGCAGAGCAATGGTTCTACTAGTAGAGGGGATGAGGAGGATGTGGCATTGACAGCGAAGGGAAAGAAGAAGAGCAAGAAGGGTCCCAAGAAGGGTGGGGCCAAGCAGCAGCAAGATATGAGCACTGTGAAGTGCTTTGCATGTCACAAGATGGGACACTATGCTACTACGTGTCCGAACAAGAAGAAGAAAAAGCAGCAAACAGCCGCTATAGTTGAGATCGATGATTTTGTAGCTAGATTTCAGAGTGAGTTTTCACTATGCACTAGGCATGTTGAGAGAGAGAGAACATCCATTCTCACCAGTGCGGATGTTGACAGACAGAGGGAGTTTTCCTGTGTGACAGACCATTCTTACAGTGCATCTACTTCCAGCACTTGGTACATAGATAGTGGAGCCTCAAGCCACATGACAGGTGCTCGTGAGATGTTCTCCGAGCTTTCACGTGCAGATACAGATGTGGAGGTTGTGTTGGGAGATGACTCAGTAGTCAATGCAGTTGGACGTGGGACCATTACATTTCAGAGGGAGTCCATGAGTCCCATGGTATTGCGGGATGTATCGTATGTACCTGGGCTGAAGAAGAACCTAGTGTCAGTTTCCATGATCGAGGATTAGGGTCTTGGGTGTCTTTCCTAGATGGACACGTGCATATGTTTCCCAAGTCTGCAGGACCATCTGCTTCAGTTGCCATAGGAGCGAGATGTGGGAAACTGTATAGGCTCTTGTTTCAGCCACAGCACGCTTTAGCACATAGCAGCAGCAGTGAGTTGTGTGAGTTTTGGCATAGGAGGATGGCTCACTTACATCATCCAGCCTTGGGGTTGTTGAGGCACATGGTGACAGGTTTACCGAAGTTCAGCACAGGGCAAGGTGATGTGTGCAGGGGGTGTGCTTTGGGAAAGCACACCAAGACTGCTTTTCCGAGCAGTGATAGCAGGTCAGCTGGTACTCTTGACTTGATACATTCAAACTTATGCGGACCTATGTCTTCTGTGTCCTTGAGAGGATACAAGTATTATGTGACATTCATTGATGACCATTCCAGGAAGACCTGGATCTACTTTCTGAAGAGCAAGAAGTCTGAGGAAGTCTTGCAAAGGTTCCAAGAGTTCAAAGCTCTTGTGGAGAACCAAACAGGGAGGAAGATCCGAGTCTTGAGATCGGATAACGGGGGTGAGTATACCTCCAAGGAGTTTGATGGATTTTGCAGACAGGAGGGGATCAGGAGACAGTTGACAGTTCTGTATACTCCAAAGTAGAATGGAGTAGCAGAGAGGAAGAACAGATCCATTGTTGGAGCAGCTTGAGCTGTGTTACATGACCGGTCACTTCCTTTCTTTCTCTGGGCTGAGGCTTGCAGCACCGTTGTATACCTTCAGAACAGGAGTCCCCATCGGGCAGTGGGGAATATGACACCTGAGGAGTGCTTTTCAGGCAAGAAGCCTAAAGTTGGCCATTTTCGTATATTTGGTCGTCTGATTTACTCTCATGTCCCTTCAGAGAAGAAGACAAAGTTGAAGCCCACTGCAGAGAAGGGCATCTTTGTGGGTTATGATGAGATTGCGAAGGCTTTCCGCATTTATCTTCCCTCTCAGAGGAAAGTGGTGGTGAGGAGGGATGTGAAGTTTGAGGAGGAGCGGGCCTTCAAGAGGTCGAGAGCGTTAGAGCAGGGAGAGCAGCAAGTCCCTGCACCTCAGGTTGTGGCACAGGTTCCATCTACACAACAGTCAGGATCACAGGTTTCCGAGGTTACAGGACCACAGAGTGTTGGCACAGGTTCACCAGGTTCAGTGGTTAGGCAAGCAAGGTCTTCGAGGACAGGTGATGGGTCTACTATTATAGGTACACCTTACAGAGGATCGGGATCAGGATCGAGATCAAGATTACAGGGTAAACCTGGTGTTGGCACACCAGCTTCAAGTTCATAGGTGACTGGGGCTTCTAGCTCTGGTAGTTCTTCAGATGAGGACAGGCCAGTGTGGGAAGAGCGTTTAGGAAAGAAGAAGCCTAAGTGGCTTCGAGAGACCTTGAAGGATGCCTTAAAGGCTGGGACACCTAGTGACAAGGTGAGAGACATTAAGATGCCTGACAGATTGGGCATGGTGTTGGTGGCTTGTACACGAGATTCTGAGCCTTCTACTTTTGAAGAGGCCTCCCAGCATTCGGTATGGAGAGATGCCATGATGGATGAGTACCATTCCATCATGAAGAATGATGTATGGGAGATTGTTCCGAGACCAGAGGGGAAGTCAGTGGTGACTTCTCGTTGGCTTTACAAGCTGAAGCATGCGGCAAATGGGAGTGTGGAGAAGTACAAAGCCAAGTTTGTAGCGCGAGGGTTTTCACAGGTTGAGGGCATTGATTATGATGAGACTTTTGCGTCGGTTGGTCGTTATACGTCTATCAGGGCATTGATTTCCATTGCAGCGGAAATGGGTTGGAAAATCCATCAGTTGGATTTGAAGACCGCATTTCTCAATGGGATCATACAAGAGGAGATTTACATTGAGCAGCCTCAGGGCTTTGAGATACATGACAGAGAGACACATGTATGCAGGTTGAAGAAGGCCCTTTACGGGCTAAAGCAAGCTCCAAGAGCTTGGTACTCCAGGATTGATTCTTACTTGCTAAGGATGGGGTTTCAAAAGAGTGAAGCAGATCCAAATCTCTACTTCATCATGGTTGTAGATGATCCACTTGTTCTTCTGCTATTTGTTGATGACTTGTTTATCACAAGGAGAGAGAGACCCATTGCAGCTTGTAAGAAGGATCTTGCAGCAGAGTACAAGATGACTGATATTGGGCTGATGCATTATTTTTTGGGATTGGAGGTTTGGCAGGAGCCTAGACATATTTTCCTGGGGCAGGGAAAGTATGCTGTTGATATTTTGAGGAGATTCAAGATGGAGGATTGCAGGCTTATGTCGACACCTATGATCACCAACTGGAAGAAGCTTCATGCTTCTGAGGGAGAGTTGGTGGATCCTACTTTATACCGTCAGCTTATTGGGTCATTGATGTATCTAGTCAACACTCGGCCAGATTTGTGTTTTGCAGTGAACACTCTTAGCCAGTTCATGGTTGAGCCTAGGAGTGTGCATTGGGTCGCTGCAAAACATGTGTTGCGCTATCTTTCAGGGACAGTGGATTTTGGTTTGGACTACAGGAGGTCAGAGGGGATCAGATTGGTTGGCTATACAGATTCAGATTGGGCAAGCAGTGTGGCAGACCGAAATAGCACTTCCAAATGTTGTTTCAGTTTGGGCTCGGCAACAGTGTCGTGGTTCAGTCGGAAGTAGAAGTCTGTTGCATTGAGTACTGTAGAGGCTGAGTACATGGCAGCCACTTTGGCCAGCTGCGAGGCCTTGTGGCTTCACAAGTTGCTGGTGAATCTATTTGGTCAGGAGCTTAGGCCTACGATTATTTATTGTGACAATCAGAGTTGCATCCAGCTGTCTGAGAATCCAGTTTTCCATGACAGGTCGACGCACATTGAGATCAGGTATCATTTCATCCGAGGCTATGTTCAGAGAGGGGCAATGATGCTTCAGTACATTTCCACTGATGAGCAGGTAGCAGACATATTGACGAAGTCTTTGGGGAGAGGCAAGTTTGTCTTCTTCAAAGACAAGTTGGGAGTGGTGCAGAACACCTTCCTCGATAAGAGGGAGTGTTAGTTTTGTACCTAGGAAAGTGTTCCCCTAGTGACTTTTGCCTTAGTCACTTAAAGAGGGGACATAAAGTGACCCTTGCATTAAATGACTTAAGTAAAAGCATTTAATTTGACTTTAGAGCATTAAAGTCACTTTTTGATAAATTTAAGTGGGTGAGTGAAATTAATATTTTAGAAATAAAATATGAGCATTTAATTTCAGCTCTTGATCTAATCTAATCTCCACCGTTAGATTAGACTCACCCTAGGGTTTTCTTAAAAGGCATGAGAAAGGCATTTTGCCTCACTTTTGTAGATTGAAGTGAGGAGAGAGCTGAGAGAGAGAAGAGAGAAAGTTTCCATTTTTCCTGAGCAAGAGGAAAAATTTTGCAGCACACAAATCGAGGGAAAGGACAGCAGCAAAGAGGGCACGGAAATCGAGGTGAAGACAGCAGCAGTTATTGCCGGTCTGTACGGTACGGTTTTTGAGGCCGCATGCACGATTTTCGAGGCAGATTTTTGGGCATGATTTTTGAGAAAAAAATTGACCATGGATTTCGAGGACCGTACAGTGGCACAGAAATCGAGGCAGAAAACAAAAAAATCAGAGTTTGATTTTTGCTGCTTTACACGCAAATCGAGACAGAAATTTATCTTCCAGGTTGAGATAAGTTGGTTTGATATTTTCTGTGTGCAGTAAATGATAAACTTCTCCTGAAAAATAAAAATATTCTCTCTCTGACTGGTTTTCCCCTAGTGGGTTTTTCCAGGGTCATTTGGCTGAAATTTCTGAGTTCTGTGTGTGTGAATGAAGTGCTGAATATTTACTTTCTGTCTGTGAAAGATTTAATTTACAGCAGCGTTTTAAGTTAGTAAAATTTATGTTTATTTCCGGCAAGTTAAATTTCTGGGATTGAAATAAACTATGACAAATTTTTTACTTGAAACCGGTGGCTGGAAACTTAAGAAAAATCTACACTACTTCCATCCTCCAACATCGACCTCTGCATCATTGGAAAAACTAGTAAACCACCAGAAGAATACTAATTCTAGAATTTTCTCCCTCTTCTTGCTTCTCATCCAAGGAAACTAAGTGACTCATCTCAACTCTACGAACAAGAAGAAGTAGATTAAAACTATAGGGAATTTGTAGACTTACTAAGGAAAAATTTCAATTTATGGAAGACCAATGAAGATCTGTCCAAAATACCTTCTGCCAACCCTCACCCAACTCATCTTTTAGATAATCACAACCCACATATCCTAAGTGTTTCCCTTATAACTAACTCAATGATAATCTAAATTTTAACATAACTAACTCTAGCTTGTATACCTTCAATCTCTACTCGATTATTAGTTCTTTGACCTTGGAATATCAAGAAGATAGCTTTGATATTGCTTTCCTCATCTCATAAAACCCCTCCAACTATTGTCTTACATGGGTTACCTTTAGCAACCCCATCAAAATTTACTTTAAAGTTCAAACTGATCTTTCTCTGGCATTTACCAATCCTTATGGGAAGGGAAGAACCTCCCTAGTGGTTGTCTCTCAATTGAAAAGTACTTCTTACTTTGTATATTTACATTTTATTGGGTCATTAAAATAAGTGTTAAATCCATATGTCTGTGGTGTTTTCTTACAGGCATACTTGTTACTTGGAGATAAGGAATATTTATACATGTTTCAGGAGGCTTACAAAGATGTCATGCGATATCTTTACAATGATCCATGGTAATTGATAGATTAGACAACCATAATTAACATATCGTAATGACCCATTCTTGGAGATATGTACTATTAAATTTATGAAAATCTGTGTTTGCATGTATGTTAAGGTGATTATGAAATAAACAGCAATTGTATGTCCATTGTTCAACAATTTGCAGGCATTTTGTCCTAGTCTTCAGGTTATGAACATAATGTTATTTGGGTGGTGACTTAGTTCATAGAAATGTCACTGATTCAGTTATTCAGTTATTGTTTTCTAAAGGTTTTGGATGGGGATGTTGGGCCAGATGTCTGAACACACATATGTGCATATCTTGGCAAGAACATTTTGCATGCCTAAATTATAATTTCTGTCATCAAAATTGACTCATAATCGTGAGGAAGCCTCTCTAGAGCATGCCAACATATAATCTTCATTAGTATACCTAAAAAATGAATAAATATGCTAAAACTATATTTGATGCCTGTCATCAATTATAGTGAAGAACTTTGGCTAGGGGCAAGCACAGAAAATGTTTCCACCAGTGTTAGATACTGAAGCTGATGAAATTGTTTTTATCCTTGAAGTTAATTCAAGTAAATCAAAATAATTAAACTAATATATAGATTCAAAATTTCAGTGGTTATAGATATAAGTTTCAAACAATATTGTTATGGTAGACAATACAAGAGAGATCCAAGCAAGGGCAGTGTAGACCTAACGTCAATTTGATTTTCTGAAGATAAAGCAGAAGCAATGCAGTTTCGGTTTTAAGTGTATTCAAGAATTTCCTAAGTATTTAAAATATATTATTAAATAAACTATATCTATTTATGGAGCCTTAACATTTACCAACATTTATTTTTTATGAAACCCCCTGAGAATGCAGGTGGATCACCTTGGAAGCAGCTCAGTCCTTTTGAGGAGCAATAATAAGTGATAAATGCATGATTTTGGATGAGGAACAATATTAGGCAAACTTGTATCCAAATTGGGTCTTGAATTTTCCTTTAATACATCTCTAATATTTGTAATGGTCTTCTTGGTTGATCTAACCTCCTCAAAATTTATGTGTTGAAGAGACCAACCAGTAGGCTGAACCACATATCATTGTTGTTTTGTCACACACTGGTAGTTCCTATCTTTCTGGTTGATAAGTTGATAACCCTTGTAGCCTCCATTGAAAAGAATCAGAGAACCCTATAGGCTATGACCTATAGGATTTGGATCTCCAAAAACTAGAATTACATTATGTCTACCATTGCACATCTCAAATTAAACTTCCACATGGATTATCGGTGAGGAGCTAAAGCTGCCATTTAAATCCAGTACAATTCAACTAGAGGCTTCAGGTAACTCCATACTTCTTAATTTTTTCCAGAGGATAAACATTGGTTTTTTTAATCAATCGGTGTTTAAGAGTGATTGATTCCTCCCATTTCTCCCTATAAATGCATTCATAATCCTCTGTACCATATATAAGTCCCTATTTTATTGCACCTCTGAAATACATACTTAAACGTATTCATCTCTACCTATGTTATTCATCTATTATGTGTCTTGTATTCAAATGGTCTCCCCGATTTTCAACCTAAGAATTGAATTTTTCAGTCAAAATAAATGCTCAAGCAAAAGATAAAAGTAACTTTCAAGCAACATACAGATTTCCAGATAAAAAAATGTTGGTCTAGGTCATTTGTTTGCAAAATATAACATTGGAAATTGAAATCAAACCTGTGAGGTTCTCCTTTTTCGTCCCACCATTTTGCGTTTAAATTCCCAAAACAATTGACTCAGAAATCCAACTATAACATAAAACCAAATGACCTGCCTACCTGAATATTTATTTTTTGTAGCGATCAACTGAGGATTCAAGCTCTTTCAATTTTTGGCTTGCGGAGACCTCAACATCCCAAGCCTTCTCCCACTCATTCCTGGAGGCCTGGTTGGCTTGAATATCGAGCTCAATTGTGTGATGCTCTCTTCTCATCTTCTCACAATCCCTGATATTCACATGTTGCAGCAACACCTGCTGCTTCAGGGCCTCATTCTCCTTTGCCAATAACTCAAACTCACTAGTCTTAGCCTCCAATTCCTGCTTCCACTGACCCAAGCACCTCTCTAGGTCATCTTTCTTAGACGATAAATTATTCATGATGGACTGAAACTTTAACATATCGTCGGCCAGTTGTGCTTTATTCCTCTAGAGTGTTTCATAATCAGAGGGGGTTGTCTCCAAGTCCTATATATTTGCTTCCAGTTCATTAATATGTGCTTCTATGGTGATTTTATCTGAGCAATTGCATCTCATCCTTCTTCCATCAATATTAAAAATTCTTGGTTAAGGGACTCCACAGTTGCATCGTCTCTTTGCAAAAATAAGTTGTAGCTCGTTCTAGGAACTTGAACCCTATATATATCTCAAACTAATAAGCTCTCGGATTGACGACTCCTTTGTAATTTAAGAGCTGGATAAGCCACAATAGGGAAGCTAGAAGCGCGGTCCATAAACAAGGGCTTCCGACGTCATATAGGGAACTCTTGTTTATTTGAAAATGGTTTTCGTAAACCCTAAAAACGAATGGGACTTATCTTCTCGCTTGCCTAGATCCCTGCGTAGCGTCCAACTAATGCATTAGAAATCTTATGATACTTCACGTATTTGCCTAAGGGGAGCCCTTTATGGGATAAAAATGTTCTACAGAATCGATGAAATTCATAACATTGGTTTAGGGATCCGATGCAATGCATGAAATCTAATAACTTTTATCATTAGTGAGCCTCGGATATTTCCTCGTGGATATTTGTTTAGCATAAAACGCTATGGAAGATGGCTAATCTGGATTTGACGAAGAGGGTAATTAGGAGGATCTTCGGATTTGCTTGGCATCATTGTTGGGCATCGATTGTAGAGGCTATTATTGATGTTCTCTCTTCTTTGTTTCTTACCACCTGTTGTTTAGGAATAAACACCCTTATAATCTAGGGTCTGAGGTTACCAATTTACTTCTAAAACTAGCAGACAATCAACTTTAAAGTACAGAAAGGAAATAGGAAGAGATGTTGAACTCACCCAATTATCAACGATTGATCCAAGCTTTGTCTTCTCCTGCTCTGCTTCTCTCTAAAGCTTTCAGGGATGCACCTCCTTCACCTGCAAAGAGAAAATACTCCAAGTACAATCTTATACATGTATATATGACAGGTTAGATAAACAACATATATAGTACTTAATCAAATATATTTATCAACCATGATACATGAAAGAGACTCAACACAAAGTTGGAAGAAGAATTCTCTTTATTAACAATTAGTGAATGAGATAAGTGTTCAACCCAACGCCTGAAACAATGACTCCTCTGCAACCAAATGACTATGAATTATGTTGCTCCAAAGACTTCTGAAGATATACCACCAGCATAACTTTGCTTTCCAAGATTCATTCTCTAATGCTCTCCCCAAGGCCTCTATTTATACTTTGGGAAATAGAGTAGTTTCGAAGGTTGAGGAAGTTGAGACAGTTGAGATGGTTAATGATTAAGGCTCAACTAATCTGCATTAGTTGTGTTTTATATCTTTTAATTTCGAATGGATGTGTACGCGACTATTGATATAGGGAACCCACGTATGACACGCGAGTTGCTTTAAGGGAAACCCACGTACAGATTTGTACGCAGGTTGTAATGAGAATAGTCGCGTACAGTACGCGGGTTGTCAACATACATAGTCGCGTATGTACGTGAGTTTCAGTGGAGATAGTCGCGTACGGCAGTCAACACATATAAAATTAAAATGGCATGCTGGTCAAAGGGTAAATGCATCTCATGTCATGCCCATCTATAGTGTTTAGGCAAACTTCAATCCTATAGTGTCCTTTTGTGTATCAACATATAGAAAGTTGGCACTCGTACGGAGAAGTGCCATTTGGGTTGATAACAGATGCCCCATAATGTGTGAGGTCAGAGGGAAGCGATGGCCGAAATACACTATAATCATTATCTTTGGAAAACTCAGAAGTCCAATGGAGTAGAGGTAGTACCTGAAACAAATACATAATAATGTCATATACAAAGTCATATCTAAGGATTCTATGTTCAATATACTAGAGCATTAGCTCCTTTACAATATTTGAGTACATCATATAGTACGGGTACAAGACCACGTATATTACAAAGGTGGATCGAAGCCACAATATACAATAATGATGAGTCTTCAAAGATCTGGAAGTTGTGTAAATAGGTACAACATAGTCTTGCGCAACTTAGTCCATAAATGGGAAACTAAGATCTTCATAAACAATCCCAAAGAACCAATACAATCCAAGCCATGTGAATAGATGTTATTGAAATCAAACATGGAGCGGATTCAACAGATTGTCAATCATTAGGTGATAATCAACAACTGAAGCAAAGGTATTCACCAATAATGAGAGTGAATCTTGAGGTACAATCGTCAAAACTCTAGGTCTTCGTCGTCAGAAAATGTTGATGCGGAACCATACTGTGATGAAGAAGGCAATAGATCCTCCAACGGATCACAAGAGTGACTAGGAACTAGGTAAAGGAAGGGAGACACAAGTAGAAACAGATACGACAATGATGGAATCAAGATATAGATCAGACACAGGGTTAAGTCCTTGAACAGTGAGCACAAGACAGAGATGACCCAAGGCAACTTTTAACTTTACAAATAGAACAACTAGACTTATTTGTCATGTAGGAGACATGATCAGATTCCCCAGATAGAACTCACAAGAGGAGGAGTAAGAAACTCAAAGCAATAGCTAAACTGAAAGTGAACACTAAGGCATGAGTATCGAAAAAAACAGAGTGCTTTGTTCAAGGATGACATGCTGCCACTAACTGAGAACCAAAAGAAAACTTCTTCCTTACCTTCCCTGTTAAATTTTAACGAGTCCAGGAAAGTCAACTTGGATCTCTCTTCATTTTTTGACAAGCTTGAAGAGAAGAGGGAATAATGTTTGATAGTGTCACTGATTCGTGGATTTTATGAGCCCGAACTAGTACATGCTCAGTTGGTGTTTTCATGTTTAGAGAATCTGAAAACTCCGAAGAAGACTCCAGGGGGGTCCTTTTTCGTCTAATTTAGTCTCCTGAGGCCGGAAAAGTATAAAACATACCACAGAAGAACTCTCTTAACTTTTGTAGAAGAAAAGGTGAACATTTTTCGTACTTAGTTAGGGAGGTCCGAAAAAAGGTTAAATTACCACCTACCCAACGCTCCTTCAAGAGCAGCATATAGCTTGAGTTTTATGAGTGTGAAGGAAAGCAAGATCACTCGGAAAGATCCATTTG
Source organism: Pseudotsuga menziesii (assembly GCA_001517045.1). Taxonomy (NCBI): domain Eukaryota; kingdom Viridiplantae; phylum Streptophyta; class Pinopsida; order Pinales; family Pinaceae; genus Pseudotsuga; species Pseudotsuga menziesii. The sequence continues at coordinate 522,257 of LPNX010392438.1, read as the reverse complement.
AGTACGAGAAATGGGGCTTATAACAATAAACTCGATGCTTTGTTCTTAGTGTTTAACGAGCATGACAAAGACATAAAGTACACTCGTAATATTTTTCATGTTTAGGTCCAGAGCACGAAAAGGAGAAAACTGAGCTCAAATCGAGTGTTCCTTTTCCGTAAATTTAGTCCCTCAAGTCCGAAAAAGTGATAAACCTGTACCTGAGAATACTCTTCTCAGTTCCTTAGAAAAGAGAGTGATCATTTCTCGTATTATTCCACATGGTCCGAGAAAGAGATAACCTACCACCAATGTGGATGCCCATTCACGTATTCTTAACGAGCTTGAACGGACAAGTTAACTTAGCAGTCAAGTCTGTTTTTAAGGAGTCGGACCTGGGCCTAAAAACACTCCATAAGGGCAAGGAGTCCTATAAAGGGATAGCTTGTAAAAAGAGACCAAAATGAGACTCAATTTGGCGTGAAAAATAGCTAAAAAGATTCCCCTATACCTAAGACAGCTGCAGCATGAGTATCGAAAGACAAAATAGGTTCTAAATGGGGATACTCATGAGAGGAAGGTGCTATCCACGGAAGAACAATAGTAAAGACAAGGAGCTAATGGTTAAAAATACCATAGTCTGTGGTCAGAATGTTAATTGCTAGGTTTAAGATGGAATAGGTATAAATGCAGAATGCATGTGAAACGATAAAAAACCATCCTATATGAGCAAAAAACACCTTAAAACGATGACAAACCTGTTACAAGGCAAAAAGATATGGTATTAGTTTTATAAATTATGAACTATAGGGAAAAATAACACTTGAAAAATAAATTTTCTATAAATAGTTCAAAACTCAAATAAAAACTCACCATTTGGATTTTTAGCCATAAAAGACAAGTTTTCACCTCTACCTTCAACTGCTCGGTGTGGACAATCCGGTGGACCATTTCCAAATCCGCAAGTGTCAGGTAATACTACACTCCATGCTCTTCAATTTAATCCAAGCAATTATCAAAATTAGGCCCTAATTTCATGTTTTTAAGTGTCCTCAACAAAGCAACACTGTGTACGCGGGTTTGCTATATTGAAAGTCACGTACATGCGTTCTGTACGCGGGTTGCCTGAAGGACAGTCGCGTACAGTACACGACATGCCTTAATAGATAGTCGCATATGCTGCGTGAAGGGAAAAAGAAGCATATGGGGTCAAAATTTTGAAATTTGATATGAAACTAAAGGCTTTGAATTGCTTGTTTACTAGGTTGAAAGATGGTGCTTGAGTGGAGGAAGTGCGAATATGAAGATATGGACCAAGAAGCACTCCAAAATGCCCCCACCGTGAATGTTTTATGTTCAAGTGGGTTGTTAAAGTTAGTCTATACCTCACCTATGCAAGCCAATGTCTGCCTCTTAGAGTTCCTGATAAATTACTGGGATCATAACTTGGGCATGTTTGACCTTCAAGGTGAGTCCTTGGAGATTACTTCAGAGGATATTTATTTCATTGCTGGTCTATCACGATGGGGAGCTTCGGTAAACTTGGAAGGCACCGGCAGAGGCGGTGACCCTCTAAGTGTCCAAAACTATATTGATATATACTGCGCACCAGGCACACAAAAGAGGGGTAGTTGCATCCCTATTGTGCACATACGTGATCTTCCTCTACAGGTATTGACAAGTACAATAGTGAGGGTTGCAGGGTCATCTTCACTTCACCTTGCAACACGGAACAAGATGAGACTAGCAGTGGATTGCATGCAGGGGGGCCTATATGATTGGTGCTCGGGAGTGATCTCGATTATGAGAAAACAGCTCTCTAACTGCAAGAGAGGCAGGATGAAGGATTTTGGATATTCTAGCATACTAGTAGCCTTCTTCTTTGAGAGAGTGTCGATATTTAGCCCTGTAGTACCCTTGCTAGTTCGTTCGCCTCATAAGCCTAGGCTAAGTAGATGGGGAGATATCTTCCTCCGCTAGGGAGATGGTGGCTCAGTGCAAAGTGTCTATGATGATGACTTCTACTTTTGGTGGGAGCGACAGTTGCCAGCACTTGAGCAGTTTCCATATGCTGGAATGGACTTCCGTGGTGATACAAACCTCATCCTCCCTCTAGGAGGAGCATGGGGAGAGTTAGGTAATTTTTTATTTTCAATTTTTCAATTTTTTATTTATTTTTGAAATATAGAGATATATACATATGTATAAGAGTTCTAATCCTTTTAAAATGTCAAAATGCAGATATTAGACCGGTATGCCCTGAAGGGCATCCACGCATGTATGTGCGTCCTTTCTTGGGAGAAGACCAAGGGATGATTACGGTTCTGGAGGGGAAGCTGGCCAGGCTTACCCAGAGAGTACCCACCTTACGGATTGAGCACATCCCGGCCATCATGCAGGAGTTCATGGTCGGTGTACCACCCATCTGGATACGCCTTTTGAGGTGGGTAGCCAGAGCAGTATTAGTATACATAGATGTTGTTGAGGTTGTTGAAGCCGAAGAGGCTGAAGAAGCTAGAGTACAGGGTGACCGGGGGGACCAGGGTGGTCTAGCTTAGATCTAGGGCATTTGATGGACTTTGATCCATATTTTGTATATTTTTGTATATTATACAATTATGACTGGATCTGAGGATCAGAGACTGGACCTATCTATATGAACAGATATTCACACACACACACACACACATATATATATTTTGTCGGTTTATCTACAAATGTTTTTTATGTGTTTGTTGTATACTTTTATGGAAAATGTGTTAAATGCCAATCCAAGATGTAATTAGTGTATGTATCAGTTAATGAATTTTGATTCCTTGGAATATGATTGAATGTAATAAACTCAAAATGTCTTTCCAATAACCTAACTTGCATAAACTGACGCAATAGAATAGGGTTCTGCACCTGATAAGCCCGATTGAACTAGGAAACCACTAGTTGAGAATCCAGTCGGACTTCCAGCTGGGTGATACCACGTGGCAAAGCATCCCATAGAAGCTCAATGACAGCTCTATATTCAGCCACATTATTGGAAACATGACCTAAACAAGCGCCTCCTGAGGCAGCCAATTGTCCCGAGGACGAATAAATGACCCATGCAGCCGAAGCAAAATTACAAGTGTGGCAACTGGCGCCATCAGCGAAACCTATGAACCTCTCGAAAGACATCTGAAACAACCAGCAGATGGTATAAAAAACACAAACCGACAAACTAGTGTACATAAAAATACATACAATAAAATACAAGAAAAAGTGTTAAGCCTAAGCATAGTACTTTTTTAGGTAGAGCCCATTTCTAGGCTCGGCCAGCTTATTCCCATCGAAATCTATCAATTTATATGCGCCTTTCTTTAATACTTTCGACACGATATAAGACCCTAACCACATAGACCTGAACTTTCCTGCCCCTAGGGGTTCTTTGTCTTGGTCCCAGAGCAAAAAAGTTCCCCCTCAGAGAAAACTCAAGGCTTGACCGATTTATCATATTGGCTTTTGACCCTATTTTTATGAGCTTGGTTTGCTGTCAGCACATCTCTACACTGTTCATCAAGGTGTTCTAAATGTAATAGACGTTCTTCAAGCTCAGTCATATCTGGTAACACATGAATAACAATTTTTAAAGACGGGATTTCACATTCAATCGGGGTAACAGCTTCCACTCCATGAACGAGTTGGAAGGGGGAGAAATCCATAGCAGTTTTTACATTGGTTCGATACACCCAAAGAGCAAGGTCTAGCATGATATGCCAGTTTGAACGGGATGCATTAATAGTACGTTTGAGGATAGTTTTCAAATTTTTATTAACATCCTTGACTTGACCATTGGCTTTAGGATAGAACGAGGATGAATGTTCTTATCTAAATCCTAGCATAGTGGTTAGTTCCGTCATCATGCTATTTTGAAAATGACTACCATGGTCAGTGACAATCACTTTGGGTATACCAAATTGTGCTATAATTTGATTGAACACGAAGAAAGCTGCAGTTTCCCTGTCAGATCTAAAGGTGGGCATTGCCTCTGCCCATTTTGTAAAATAGTCCACAGCGACAATGATATATTTGTGCCCCCCCAGCTAAGGCTGGGTTACACATCACGTAATCAATCCCCCACTTCATGAAGGGTCCCACCGAGATAACGGGAAATAATGGAGCGGGATGTGACCACATTTTCCTGGTATAAAGCTGACAAGGATGACAACGCTTCACTGTTTCCACACAATCTTTAAAGATTGTGGCCAGAAATAATTGACACGTAATATTTGCTGGGCCATTGCTAACCTAGATAAATGACCCCCACATGCTCCACTATGGGCATCATTTAGGACAACTTCTGCTTCCTCTTGGGTTAGACATCGACACAAAATGGAATCTACCCCTCTATGGTATAAAGTATCTCATGTGATAAGGTAGTTCTTGGCATGTAGGCATAGTTTACATCGTTCTTCCAGCGAGAAAGCTGCAGGATACTTCAAAGTCTGGAGATAGATAAGTATATCTCCATACCAGGGATCAGAGGTGGAAATAAAAAAGATGTGCTCATCTGGGAATGAGTCTTCTTCAATAGCTACATCTTCATCTACTGGAAATTCTATAATAAGCTCAGCAAAAACTAAGGACTTTTTGGATTTGGCAGACTGAAAATCCAAGTCAAACTCTTGGAGAATGACTGTCGATTTGTTGAATTTGCCTCCAACTATCCATCGGGACAAAACATATTGAAAAGGATTAACATCTGCCACTACCGTTGTAGTCCTTAGTAAGATGTAGTGACGTAACCTCTTAACAACATAAACAACTACTAAGGCCAATTTCTCAACGTGGGAGTACCTCAGTTCAGGTCTGGCTAAAACACGACTAAGATAGTAAACGACATGCTCTTGGATCCTATTGTCCTCTTGGACTAGGACTACTCCTATGGTCGACTCAGACGCGGCCAGATACAATATAAAATCCCTAGAGTAATCTGGTGGACACAATAATGGTGCCGACAACAAAACTTTTTTCAATGCCTCGAATGCGAGTTGTGCATTTTCATCCCATACAAATGGGGTGTCCTATTTCAGCAGGTGCATGAAACCCTTAGTAATCTTGGCATAGTTTACAATGAAACGTCGAAGAAAATTGGACTTTCCCTACAGGCTCTGAAGTTGCCTGATAGAACGAGGAGGAAGGAGATTTACAATGGCCTCAACTTTTAACGGATCCACCTGAATACCTCTATTAGAAACAATGAATCCGAGCAGTCTCCCTGACTCGACACAGAACACACACTTGTGGGGATTCAAGCGGATTTTATAGTATCTGCATCGTTCAAATATCAAATGCAAGTGATCTGGATGGTCAATCCTCTTACGAGAATGTGCAGGCAGATCATCAAGGTAGGGCTCGACAATGGCTTTAATATCATGAAAAGCAAAATTCATTGCCCGCTGAAAGGTTGCCCCAACATTTTTCAATCCAAAGGGAATTTGTTTGTACGCGAAGGTACCCCAAGGACAAATAAAAGCAGTTTTATGTTGGTCTTCCGGTTTTATTTGAATTTGATTATATACGGAGAAACCATCCATAAACGAAAAAACTTCACTTCCCACGTAAGCATCAATAATTTGATCTATAAATGGCGTGGGATAGTTGTCCTTAGGACAGGCTTTGTTTAAATCTTTGAAGTCAATACAGACGCGTATGGTCCCTTGTTTCTTATCAACAAGAACATGGTTGAATACCCATTCCATCAAAGCTATGGGATAAATAAAACCGGCGTTCAGCAGTTTTTCCACTTCAGCCTTCACTGCCGCCGTTTTACACGGTTAATAGGTCTCAACTTTTGTTGAACAGGTTTAGCGTCAGGGTATGTCCGGATCTCGTGCTCGACTATAGATGGATCAATGCCTGCCATCTCCTCATATGACCAGGCAAAAATGTCGCGAAATTCCTTAAACAAGGCGGTATAAATGGCAATCTCCTCATGAGAGCAGTTTGCGCCAATATGTATATTTTCCACAATGTCAGGATTTACAGAGATGTTGATAGAGATGGTAGCAAAAATATTTGCCATATTTCCCTCAGCAAACATTCCTTCCCTGGGTAAGGGATTAATGGGCGTATCAACATCATCTGTCAGTCTCACATGAAATTCTTGATTCTCTATCCTGCTTAGCTCTGGAAGAAAATAGGATCGATGATGAAGATCTTCACAGATTTTATCTCGTCCACACATGACTTCCAAAATGGCTTCATCAGAAGGTAAAACCATATCTAAACAATCCATCGAATGCAAAGAGTTTTCTACCCAAGCAGGCAAATAGAATTCTTCCAATTCCTCTGACACTGAGAGTGGAACCAGAATGGGATCAACAGTGGTTTGTGTGATAGCTTGATAAGCTACTTCCACTACCGATAGGGGCACATCAGGTTCATGGTGGGTAGGGAGAACCCAAGGATCAGTCCTATCAACAACCGTAGCAATGGACTTTCCCACACTAGTAGAACCTATATAATTAATAAGAGCTGGAAGATCGAATGTGCCCATCAGTGATGCGTACATTCCAGCCCCTAAGCTCTGTGCAGTAGGTTTGACCTGATCAACCAATGGCACAGTGGACTCATTGGACTCCATGCGGCCTTTTCGAGTAAAATCGAGTTGGTCAACAATAACCAACTTCCCTTTGTGTGGAAACACTACCACCCGAAAGATGGCCGATGCAATAGCAGACATAGCATAAGTCCAGCTTCTTCCCAAAAGCCAATTATAGTCCAAAGGTGCATCAATCACCTCTACCTCAACAGACACTGCTTTCCTTGCCAGCTTAATTTCAAAAGCCGGTAGGATACCATGCAGACGGAATGACCTTCCGTCGAAAGCAGTAAGCAGGGTGTTTGGCGGGACCAGCTCTGGGGATCCAAGAGCTTTCCAACATGACAAGGACATAACACATGTAGAAGCACCCTCGTCAACAACTACCCTTCCAATGCTCTTTCCACCATGGATGACATCTATTGATAAGGCTACATGGTAAGGTAGGCGAATTTTGACATCAGACAAGTGAAATTTCGCCATGAGACTCAATGAGTCCATATTGCCTAAGGCTGCTAAGAGTGCATCCCACTGGGCGGGACAACTTTGTAACACCTCTAAAGCCAACATTGCACAAGGTGTCTGGGCTAAGTCTTCAACCATGGAGTAGTTGGATGCAGCCCTAGCATTAGGATTATGCAAGGTCTTCTTAAAGACACCTTTCGGTATCTTGGGCATAGTTTCAGCAGGTTTCTTGATCGTGAGAGGGTTAGAAATTTCACCTATAGACTTACCCTTCTCAGAGGTCTCTTTTTCATAGTTCTTATTCCTGGTCTGTAGTAAAGTTGAAGATTGAACCATGTTGATATAATTTGGGTCAGGGGCATTTGGGGTGCCCCCTGCTGCATTCAAAGCTGAAGCAAAATTCTGCCCTTGGGGAAACGAATCCTTCAGGACAACGGTTGTTGAGCTTTTAACAGCTTCTGGGCTTGTTCCATAAGGGGGAAAAGATGGGTGAGGTGATCCTCATGGCACAACTTACATGGGAATTTCACCTTTTTCTTTTCTTTCTTGCCCCCATCAGCACTATTTGCGGGTTTCTGCTTGTTTTGATTTCCCTCCCCTTTCTTTTCTCTCTTCTTTTTTCCACCGGGCTGCTGATTGCCCTTCTGAGAGGTCTGTGCAAAAATGTTTGCGTTTTGGGGTGAGGGGGCAGCCTTTGCTGCCTTCGCCGTAGAATGTTTAACAGACAGCTGATGGAGCTGTTTGGCCAAAGATTCTACAGTGGGAGAATTAATGGACCCAACCACACCATCGGCATGGGGTCCAGGCTTAGGTTTCTCTGCATCGTGTGTTGGCCTCGGTGCCTTAGGGATAATCTCATAGAAGATCCCAGACTAAGAGTAAATCAAGTACAGTTGCTGGGCCCTGAGGATAGCTTCTTCCTCACTCGTCACTCCTGAAGTAGATACATCCTTAGATATATAAGGCAATAGTGATTTAAGGAACCATTATAGTAATAACTCAGGAGGAATAGTGGCTTTAATAAGGCTCTTTCGCCTCCTCCATTCTTGGAAGTGATCCGAGATATGGGTAGCCTTGTTCTGTCGAAAGGTAGATAACAAGTCCGTTCCAAAATCATACTGTGGACAGGAAGATGAAAGTGGCTAAGGAATGCGTTAGCCAAGTCCCAAAAACTACTAAACGCAGTGGAAGGCAACTCAATGTACCATTTTGCTGCAGTACTCATCAATGTTCTTTGGAACAACCTCAACCTAACTGAATCTTCATTTAATGAGTTGGAAGAGCACCATAAATGAAAAGTGGTGGGATGAGCCCTAGGATCTTCACCAAGTTTGCCTTCGAATTTTGGGATGTCCGAGGGCAACTTGGTGGGTACAGGTGGCCAGGAGGGATCGTGTTTCACCAGGTCATTCATCAGTTTAGACAAATCTGGCAAGTTTAACGTTGCCAAGAAATGAAGCTTAGGTCGAACCGGAGCACTAAAAGTACCAGTTTGGGGATTAGAGGGACTTGCCCCCAAATTCCCATATGTAAAGGTGGGGTTGCCCCCTGCCGCCGGTTGCGAAATGGATGGATTACTTTGAAATAGATTCCATTCATAAGCCACATGATTGTTGGTATAAGGTGCAGTATAAGAGGTTATGGCTGCCCTAGTCTAAACCAGGGTTTGAAAAACAGGAGCAGGTATCCCTTCACTAAAAAGTGAAAAGGGAGAGCTCGTGAATGGAGCAGAGACCGGGGCTTGGAAACCTTGACCATAAGGGTTAGTGCTTCCAAACTACACCCCTACATAAGAGGGTGGTGGGCTTACGTATGGAGTGGATGGGGGTATGTGCCCCCCATTCCAAGCAAATCCTTCGACAAAAGCCGAGAATCCTGTCGGACCACTCTGGGCAGTGTGTGCGAAGGAGGTTGGAACTATAGGTACACTAGGAATCTCAGTGACCATACCACCAGAAGCACCTGCTAGGCTTGTGGAAATCGACGGTTGGACCACTCGACTCGCTGGAGTTAAGGGCGTAGTAGGTATGCTTGATCTAGGGTTACTAACCGGGGGAGGTAGCACCCCTTCAGCCAGGATGGCTGAGGTGAAAATGAAAGAACTCTCTCCTGCACTAGACGTTATTCAGCCCACAGGGACACAATAACGAGTGGATTAAAAGGACGAACCTGAATGATCACTGGATCGTTTAAATCAGTTAGAGGTGTATTAAAATTCCTTGCAAACTCGTTAGCCTGCAAGTCTTCTATCTAAACTTTGTTCAAATGAAGATGGTTTGCCCTAAGTTCTGGTTGACCCGGAACTTCACTGACTCGTATCGGTTCAAATGAACCGTTTGTGTCCAATCTCCGCCTTTGAGGGGGAGGTGGAGGTTCCAATGTGATAAGAGGAGGAAGGTTTTGCAACCTTCGTGACCTTCTGATCGGTTGGTCCTCCACGATTGTAAATTTGACAATTCAAACCCCAAGGTTAGTTAAACACAGACAAACCACAAAGCAATCACTACGAAAAATCCTAAAGTCTCAATAGTTAGCAAGGGTAAAAGATATGCTTTCCCGAAGAAAGCTGAAAGACAGTTGCTTGGCGTCCTCGAAGAGGTTCTTAGGCACAAGCGGAGGAATCACCCACCGCCCTCCTACACTTTCAACAAGGGTTGCCTTCCAAGCCCGCCCAAGGTGAACCAGCAATAGCCTTCCAGTTTACCTATGTATGAACCCTAGATGTCAAGAGACTAGAGGCTACCTTAACTATACCAACAGTCTGGGGGGACAGTTGCAAGCTTGATTCGTACACATGGGTAGGGTAGCTGAGCCCGAAACTCTGTCTAGGACAGAATCCCCCGATGCGTAAAAATCCTGATTTACGTTTCGACAAGGAATCTGAGGGTTATCTCCTCAGTCCAATGCCTCCACGCGGCCTTGTGCTTGACTCCCGTTTGAGAAAAGCTTCCTAGATACTATCGATAAAGAGAAGGATTTACCTATCGATTGGCCCACTATGTCTGAATTTAAATATTTATGGGGAGTTTACACTTCCTATCCCACAAGTCTAGCCTAAGCTAGTAGGTGTATGGCCTTAAAAAACAAAAATTACTAATAAATTTTAATTATTGCGTTCATTTTAAGGGTTATTTTTAACTCAGAAGGCAAGTGGAGTGAAAGACTATGATGTTTTTGACTTGATAAGAAATGTAAAAACAATTGGTGTATACTTTCAAAGAAAATTATCACTACTTAAAAAACAAGCTTCTCTTTTCTTTTTGTAAATGTAAATTGATGAAAATGCAACAAATAAAGAGAAAACTAAGACTATATTTTTGTAATTTTTGAGATTATATTTAAAAACTGAAAACAAAACTATTGTATGCAAAGCAAATGCAAAAGTTTTTAATGTTTTCTTTTCACTTTTCAAATTGCTCAAAGACTACTATGCACCTAAATGCACAATACTTGAGTATGCTTGAATAAACTAACTGTATAAAATAAGCAAAATGGATTAAAGCAAATTCGTAAAACCAAAAATCAACCACCTAAGGAGGACTTGGAACCCTAGCTTGGGCAGACACAATGAATAGAAATCATTGAGGTCAAACAAAGGCAAGTGGCAAACCAATACTATTCGAAAATAGAATGGAATATACAGTGTTTAGAACCCTGATCACTGATTCAGACAACCAGCACTTAAACCTATTACCCAACATGAAAATCCACTTCAAGTTGCTAATAGACAGACAATCCAAAAAATAAGAACTCAAGAGCTTTACAAGAAAGCACAAGGTATGGCTAACAAGGTCATCAAACTCATAGTGCAATGCTCATAAAGAAGGCCACTCTGCAAGACAAAATCTATAAAAGGACAGGGACAAGCAAACGCTAACCCAAAAGTTTTGTGCTCAGGCTTGTACGCGACTGTGTACAAGGGCAACCCACGTACTGTATGCGACTGTACTATAGAGCAACCTGCGTACGTCGACCTCTGTACGTGACTGTGTGCAAAAGCAACCTGCGTATAAGTATACAATTTTCAAATAAAAAGAAATTTTTTAAAGGTCTTCAAACACCACTCTAAGCATGAACCAAGACAAAACACCACACACTGAATCAAGGAAAAGACTGGGCACTGATCTACAGAATATAACCCACAGCAATTTGGACTCCCCAGCGGAGTCTCCAGTTCTATTGTTCAAGAATAAACACCCTTATAACCTAGGGTTTGGGGTTAGTAACTTACTTCTAAAACTTGCAGACAATTAGCTTTAAAGTATAGAAAGGAAATAGGAAGAGATGTTGGACTCACCCGATTATCGACGATTGATTCAAGCTTTGTCTTCTCCCGCTCTGCTTCTCTCCAAAGCTTTCAGGGATGCACCTCCTTCACCTGCAAAGAACAAATACTCCAAGTACAATCTTATACATGTATATATGACAGGTTATATAAACAACATATATAGTGCTTAATCAAATATATTTATCAACCATGATACATGAAAGAGACTCAACACAAAGTTGGAAGAAGAATTCTCTTTATTAACAATCAGTGAATGAGATAAGTGTACAACCCAATGCCTGAAACAAGGACTCCTCTGCAACCAAAGGACTCTGAATTCTGCTGCTCCAAAGACTTCTGAAGATATACCACCAGCATAACTTTGCTCTCCAAGATTCATTCTCTAATGCCCTCCCCAAGGCCTCTATTTATACTTTGGGAAATAGAGCAGTTTCAAAGGTTGAGACAGTTGAGATGATTAATGATTAAGGCTCAACTAATCTGCATTAGTCGTGTTTTATATTTTTTAATGTCAAATGGATGTGTACGCGACTATTGATATAGGCAACCCGCGTATGACACGTGAGTTGCTTTAAGGGAAACCCGTGTATAGATCTGTACGCGGGTTGCAATGAGAATAGTCGCGTACAGTACGCGGATTTTCAACATACATAGTCGCGTATAGTACACAGGTTGTCAACATACATAGTCGCGTATGTACGCGAGTTTCAGTGGAGATAGTCGCGTACGGCAGTCAACACATAGAAAATTAAAATGGCATGCTAGTCAAAGGGTAAATGCATCTCATGTCATGCCCATCTATAGTGTTTAGGCAAACTTCAATCCTATAGTGTCCTTTTGTGTACCAACATATGGAAAGTCAGCACTCAAACGAAGAAGTGCCATTTGGGTTGATAACACCACCGTACATGTGGATACTTCTGCTGATAAGATTTGATCATCTCCTTTGATGTAATTGGTTCATAGAATGAAGCAAATTACCTTAATTGGTGATTCTACTCTTTATTTATCTTTATGGTGACATGCAACAAACAAAGTGTATCCATTCTCAGCACAGTTCACAAACAAAATTTCAAGGCTCTCATAGGTTTGGTGTGGTTAAGGGATTATGAGGTTTTAGATGGATTTGTAGATTTTAAACCCTTTAATTTTTTTTATATGAAAATTGTCAGAATTATAAATCCTTGATGGAAACAAGAATGCTATAAACAAGCTAAGGATCTAGGCACACAATTAACCTCAAAGAAAATTGTAGAGAATTAGCATAAGGAGAGAAGAAGAAGAATCATGAGCACACATTAGGAATGATCAATGAATGATGATTGATATTATTACATAGGAAATGCATCATTATAAATGAAAATAGAGTTTCTAGGAGATAGCTCATTCTAGATCATAAAGTAGGCTTACTAAATATGATAAACCCCCGTAGGTGGCTAAAGCACTTTCCTAATCTATCAAGGACCTCACGAATTAGATGAAGCATGAGTGAGTGATGATAAGTGATGGAAAGACTTGCTAATCCTGGAATATGGAGAGAAAACAATGGAGGATGGGTTGACAACAAAGGATAGTAGTGTCCTAGTTGACTAGCTTTACATTATCCACACAAAAGCTGGAATAAAGTAGAATAAAAACAGAATCTGCAGGAAGACGTAGTTACTAATTCTGGCATTCAATAAAGTGGAAAATAACAAACCGGAATCGGGAAAAAAACACTCTCAGGGTATATATGGCAAGTGTTGACCATGTGGTGCAAGTGGATGCCAACTATCTAGGCTAGTAGGTAGGAAATTAATCAAATAATAATTAAATATTTTATCCTAAATATTAAGTGGGTTTATTATATTCCCACAAAACCATGAAACATTACTTTACATGGACTCATGATAGTGAGATTAAAGGCCACTATTATTATTATTATTATATTTTTTTTAATTGACGTACATTACTTTGTAGTTCAGCTTACTTTGTTCTTGAACTTGTAATTTTTTTTAAGCTCCAAAGGGTCAAAAGACTCTAATAAACTTATCTTACATGCAAAACAAAGTCATTTTTGTTGTTTAACTCCTATAAAAGTAGAAAATAGTGTCTTTTTATAAGTTAATAATGGAATCCATGTTTTACAAACCAACATTATGACTCAATACAAGGAGAACACTAAAATATTCAAGGTAATGGAGCTCGCGTTAATAAGAGAAAAATAATAATTCATAATGTGAGTTTATTTATAGCCTCCTTGAGAGCCAAAAACACCTAAGAGTGCTAAAAGGGGGTTGAGAAGATGCCCCTAATTACCACTTTGAGAGTAGTGCTCAAGGAAAGTTTCATGCACGCCTTCACAACAATCAAGATCATAAGCACGGGGGAACATGCCATAAGATGTCTAATTACCTTGTACCTTTTGGGTGATTGCCATTATGTTAATGCAAGATTTCTTTTGAAACCCTAATCCCATCCAAGCCTTATACTCAACTTTAGGAGGTTTATTAATTATGAATTAATGTCAATTGGGTTTGGCCATAAATAAACAACCTCTAATCTTGCAGTCCAAACTTTGATACTTAACTCATGAATCAGGAAAGAAGGTACTTGGACATCTTATTCCTCCTAAGATTAAAGACAAAATTGCTAAATAATTAAATAAATAGATATTGAGATGAATTATCTTATGAGGGTGAGGGTTAAAGAAGAAAAATAAACTTACCCATAGACTTGAAAATGTGTTCGAGAAACGTTTAAAAATGTATAAGCGACATAAGGAGTTATACCATACAAGGAAATGAGGATTACACCTTTCTTAATCACAAAGTAATTCATCCCTAAAAGCTAAGTTTTATCCTCTTGGATAGTCCTAGATACATCGTTGAAGCTAATAACCTTGGCCTTTCAAAATTCATTCTCTAGCACTTCTCTCTTTCTATTTTACACAATAGTTGTGAAAGAAGTTCCTTAGGTTAACTCATGGGAGGTTGTCATTTTTATAGGGATGACCCTCTCCATGTTGAATGAAAGGATATCATTTCCTATTTTATTTTTTAACACACGATTTCCTCTCATCTCCATCAAGCACAAATCAACTCCCACTTACATGTTCTTCTCTTATCTTCCTCTGGACTCTCCATTTCATTTGGATTTTGGAGAGGTTTTAAATATTTAATCATGGATTTTGTGTTGATCCTCTCGACTTTCCCTTACATGTATTTCTCTTGTTTCTCTTTTACTTATCCAATTCCTTTGAATTTTGGAGAGGTTCTAAATGGTCTTCATGATATGTGTTGGCTTTCTCCTCCAGTCGACCCATGTTCAGTTCCTCGGTCGTCAACAAAGACCCAGATATCGACTCGATAGAGCAGGGATCATATGGCAGCACCTACGACGTAGATGTAGTCTCACCTAATATATCCTTATGGGGAACTGTCAGAACCAGGTTTATGTAGTTAGATGGGGATTTCTACTCTCACTTTACCTTATCACAGTGCTCAACCAAATCCAAGGTTTATACTTCTTATCCATTGTCTTTTCATTCAAGATACCAGTCTAATTAGCAGTCGACACATATCATAATAATGAACATAACAACCTTATTACATATTCATTCAATAAGTAGTGCAACATACACATATGAGGGATTCTTCATAAACAAATGCATAGCTACACATTCAAATTTACTTATTTACAACATGCATGCAACAAACCTAAGAACATTAATTAATCACACACAAAGACAATAGTTAATGTGGAAACACAAAGGTGCTCTTCATCTTTCATGAGAAATATATTAGCACCTTTTGTATGTGGACTCAGCTTGTGGACTCTTCTCTAGGCATTCTTTACAATTCAGACAAACTTCTCTCACCTCATGCTCTCAGGTTTTGAGTCTAGGTATTTCCTCTCTTCTTCACTCCGATGTCGATCCACACACAGTTTAGATTGTTCCTCTGGCTAATCATCTCTCCTCTTCTCTTCTCTAACAAAACAATCAATAACCAACATTAGTCCCGCACATAGCTTGTGTTTTCCCTTTTGTAAGCTTATACATGTCCTAATCAACTAACTCTTTTCTGTTAGCCGACAGGTTGTCATTTCTATTCTTGTACATTTAGTTACAATTGAAAATAGGCACCATCAGCCAAAAATACAATCATGCTTTATTACCAAAAGTGTGCTTTATTCTAACTAAATCCTTACCCATGATAAGTCGAGTTGTCCTCTTCACTGTTCTGCTCTTCTTATGTCATGGTTTCTTCCATCGTGGCTTATCTTGGAACCAATATTTTTGTTGTGGATACTCTTCTGTCGCAACTCCTCTTCCGTCGCATCTCTTCTTCCGTCACAACTTCTCTTTTGTCACAGCTTATCTTCCCTTATCTTGCGACCAGATTCTTTATCTTCTCGAGCAGAATTCTAGTTGAATTCTGCCTAACTTTTCCTAGGGAGGCCCCCAACATCACTAGTGGCTTGTCTCGAGCCACATTAATCTAAGACCTCCATTCTTACAACTTTAGTTTGAAAAATCTGAAAGATTTTCACTATGCGCTCAGTCTCCTCCCGTACTTCTACTTCCCTCTTCTTCGAATTTTCGACAAGTTCATCACTGATGTGTTATGAAGTTGTAAGTCTTGTTGATTCTACTGCTTATCGCACTTTTTGGTGTACAGGTTGAATAATACCTGTAGTTTTCTCTGTCTCTGCTTGCAGTTCTACGACCCTGTCAATCCTCTTTTGCTACTATGTTTGCAATGTTGCAACTTGTTGTTGTAGCCTTTTCATGTCAATAAACTTAGCCATTTTATCTACTAATGGAAGCTTCTTCATCTCATTCTTCAACTGGTTCACCTCTGTCTCAGAAGTGCACAGTTGTTCTGGGACTTTCTCTAACTCCTCATCTTCAATCAAAGTTTCCCACGTCTGAGAGACTTTCTCGATTGCTTGGGCACAAAGTTCCTATGCCTCTTCTATTCTCTCCACAACATTTGTTGTTGCTTTTATTCTCTCTTCTAGTACTTATGAGGTGTACTAGGTGTCACTTGTGATTCCAACTCTACGAATTTCTTGCAGAGGTTCTCTACAATCTCTCCAAGTCGAAACACTTTGGCTTCCGCAAAAATATCATGGGTAATGCCTTCATCAGTAAAACGATCGTAAGAAAGAGTTACGGCTGCGTCAAGCTGGTGCCTATTCTCCTCTCAAGTTTTATCTTTATGTTCTACTTCTTTGACTATTTTCTTCATTTTATGAATAGTCTTGTTTAATTCTCTAATGTGCTTGACCAATACGCCTTCTCTGACCTTCATTTCTACGACTCTATTTCTTCATCAGCGAAACCATCTTTCTGGTGACCTTAGTGAGCGATTCAATTAGAGGGTTTCAAAATGAAAGTGCTATAGGATTATAGAATTAATTTTTAGAGGACCTCGGGACTAGACAACCGAAATTTCTCTTTCACGAAAAAAATTTCACAAATTTGATCATCCTTTGTTGTCATGTACTTCTATGCCAAAATGCTTGCATCAAACTCATCCTCCAAAATCTTAATTAAACCTTCATCATCAATCTCTTCTATTCCATCCAAGCCCTTTTATCTCAAACTTTGATTTTGATGGGAAAAAAGTTCATCAATGTCACAAAATATATCCTGAGCTTGTTGTAACAATGTTGGGCCTAGGGATAGGTAAGCAAAATTCACTTAGAATTATGCTTGAGTATGAAAAGAAGTTGCGACAGAAGCAACGACATAAGGAAGGAAGGAAGAGTAGATGGAGGAAAAGGAGAATGAGGTGTGACATAGGCATATAAAGAGGAATGGGTTAAGGGAAGAAGCTATGATAGAAGAAGAAGTTGAGATAGAAGAAGAAGTTGCGACAGAAGAAGAATCCGTAACAGAAGAAAGGCCATGATGGAGGGAAAGGTCGCAACAGAGAAATAAGGTGAAGGAGTGGAGCCATGTCAAAGGGCGTGCAACGGCGCAAATGTCAGAAAGTGACAAGTCAAAAATATCATGGGTACAAGGTCGGCTAGAGTCGACATAAATCGCGCGTATAAGGTATCTTTGTAATTCAGGTCGTTAGCGCCTGCTGTCATGTGTCGCTAGAATAAAAAAGGAAGCTTGTGGGATAGGTGTAGGAGGTCGACTGAGAAAGTGACATGAAAAAGAGCTTGTAAAGAGTCCATCAAAGGAGAAACCCAAGTTGTATGTGGGTTAGCTCCTGGTTAATGTTAGTCTCTTTGGTCTTTGTTAGCTCAGCTTGTTAGTGTTGTAAGTAGTGTATCTATCAGTTTTTTCTAAGTGCATTGAGTCGAAGAATCTGCAGCTGAGTGTGCAGAAGTGTGGGAGAAATAAGATGATCCAGGCTATGTGTGCATCATCAGTAGATTCGTAGAAGAAGGTGAGTCGATCCAGGATGTGTGTGAATCAGTAGTAGAATCAAGTAGAGGGAGATCATTGATAGAAGACAAGAGAGCATCAGCGGAGAGGAAAGTATGTATAGATAGGAAGGAAGTTCTAGAGTAGAATCTGCAGCTTAGTGCATAGACCAAAGGTGCCATATATTTCTCATGCCAGAAGAAGAGAACCTTTGTGGTTTTTCCTGAATGGGTTTCCATGTTACATTTAGTGTATATGTGTGAATGTTGAATGTGTTTGAGTTACTTGTATAGATGTTTCTTTGAGTAAATTCTCATATATTTGTTTAGGAATGAATAGATGCATATCAGTTGCACTGTTATAAGTTGAATACATTTATGTTGCACCGGGGTTGTTGTTATGTTAGTTGCAAAGGGATAGTTGTGTTGCGGTCTAACAGGTCGTAGTGAGCATAAGTAATCCACCTGTAGGATTTGGTCGAGCGCCTTGGTAAATGACCAAGGGACTGGAAATCCCACACCCAACTATGAAAACTTGGTTCTCGCAGTTACCCATAGAAAGATATCTCGGGTGAGACTACATCTTTGTCGCAGGTGTTGCCAACTGGGATTTTCTTAGTCAAGATGATATCTTTGGATTTGTTGCGTTAAGTAGAAGGGAATGAACTTGGGTTGAAGGGAAGACGACTAAGCCAACAAATGGTTTTGTTGCTAGGACCGAATCATTTCGGCAAGGGATATGGTGTGGCAGCCTACAAAGCTTGAAATCCAAGATTGGGTGGATTTCAAAGCGTTAGAGTTTGCATAAGAAGAGAGCCAAGGATCTCGGTGGAACCCAACAGAGTGGTTGGACCGGTACCTTTACATAGAGATTCATGGGATTTTCTTTTCCAAGTTTCCCATTATGTTGCATGAGTGGTTGTTTAAGTTGGCAACCCAACAAAGAAACTTCCAAGGAGGAGAATCGACGGAGTGGAATCCTTAGTTGATTAAGTGGCTAAAAAGTGTGACCAACCCTGTGTCGAGGGCTGTAGATTCCTAGATAGACAGTATTTTAGAGGGATACATTACTGAGTTTGTCGTTGACACAATAACGTCATATAGTGAGGTGGAGCGAAATTTTTTCCAAGGACCCCATGGAAGATATTTGTCATCTTTAAAGACATGGATAAAAATGCGTGTATGTGAAAAAGGTATCCTACGGATGTGACAGTTGGAATATGTGCACAAAAAGGTGGGTATGTCATAGCAGAAATCTGTGAAAAATGGCACAAACTAAGTTGAGCTTTTCCCTGGAGATAGTGGAATTGAACTAGAGGTTGGTTGTTTAAGAAGGGGAAGAAGATTCCAGTTAGGAAAGTGAAGAAAGACTCTGATAGAAAGACCGTGTTGCAGCATGACCAGAAAAGAAGAAGACTAACAACTTGCATTGTACTTGGATGAAGGGTCTTGCAACGAAGAAGAGGAATATCAGTCGATATCTGAAGGAGAAGAAGAATCAGAAGAATCAACTGAAGCTCTAGGTCTATAACATGGGTACGAAATGCCTACAACACCACACTCATCACCATAGGTAAGATCTAGAGACTTATCTCCAAGTGGATTTGTAAATACAAGTAGTACTAACGCTGTAAATAGCGGACAAGGGAGTCCGGCTAGTCAAAATTTTGTTCCAAACATACCAACAATTAATATAATGGCTGGGACTGACATTAAGTTGTCAATATTCAATGGAAATGGGGTGGAAGGCCCAGAGCAACATTGGTTTCTTTGTGAAGCCGTATGGACTATGGGATAGATCCAAGATGAGAACATAAATAAAGCACAGATGATCATGACTCTATGAGGTTGTGCGTTAGATTGGTACATGAAATTTTCTATAGCGCCAGTAGGAGTTGCACAGAAAATGCTCGACCAGATTCGAGTGGTAATGATAGATGAGTTTAGAAAGATGAAGTCCGAGTCACATTTCATTACCGAGATCAAAGAAATCAAGCAGTTACCTATAGATTCTATTTGGGACTTTGACCAGAGATTCAAGACATTAATGACTAAAGTGAGCTTCCAGATGTTGGATGTACAACATAAATAATGGTTCATTGTCTCCTTGCTTTCGTACATCCGAATCCCATTGATGCAACATAATATTGTGTCGCAAACATAAGCTCTAGAAATAGTAATGAAGCTAGAATCCTCGCTAATTGGAGAAACCAACGCAAGAATGATGTAGATTCAGATGCAACTGGCCAATATTACAGTGCAGCTCTAGGACATCAAGAAAGGAAAGGAAGTTCAAGAATAATTATGGTGTACAATATGTAGAACAGATGGACACCATAAAGATAATTTCCCAGCACTCATGAACTATGTCACAATAGGACCACGGAGCTCGATAAACATCCAAGGGTTTACTTGGTGCAGAATATGTCTGAATAGAGGCCATAAGTCAAAAGAATGCTTGTATCTACATAATATTGTAAGTACACCATCTAGTATGTACTGTAAATTTTGTAAATCAGTAGGACATGATGAGAAATATTGCAGATCACTTCAGTTGCTGCAAGAAAATATGGTGGATACCTACTTGATGAAGAATGATGAGCATATGCAAGTTGAACGAGCGCAACCTCAGTATAAGCTTGATCAATATACACCAACACAATTTCAACAACCACAATATCCTCAGCCACAATACCAATAGAATCAGTATCCGCCACAAAAACAATACCCTCAGCCAAGGGGTGATGGAAATTTTTGAGGTCGAGGACAACAATAAGGAGGGGGAGGATTTGGTCAAGGAAGAGGCCAAGCCATATGTTATAACTGTGGAGAACCAGGACACTTTTTGTGAGATTGCCAAAGTCCTACAAAGACGTGTACATACTGTAAAGCATTTCACCACATTGTTGAACAGTGCCCACAATTGATCACAAAATGGTAGGCTCGAAATGTAGGAAATCCCAACCCTGCCTAGAATTAGAACCCAAACCCCAACTAAAACATTCACATGATTTTTGTTGAGCCAAGAGATCCAAACACTGTTGTTGTTACAAGAGGAGGTGCTGCGACGGGAGCAAACCAAAATACAAAGCATGGACAACCGCGGGTGTGACCTGCGACAGAAAAGAAAGTCTCGTTAGATGTCTAGAAGGAGAATAAAGTATTCTTAGATGTACGACCAGAGTTTGTTGATACCAATAAACCGTCGACATCTGGACAAGTAAAGGTGATGCCCGAAAGATTTGAACAATTACTCAGGAGCAGCCAATGAAAAAGGTTAGTAAGCTTAAAGATTTTTTCAAAAGTTATTTAGCACTAGTCCATGATAGGGATGTTGTCACAGAATTGATAGCACTCATAGAAGAAACCCCAAAATACATGTGCCCTGAAAAGACATTCAACCGTGTCAGGAAAAGATTAAAAACTAGTCGTGAACTAAGAATGACTGCATAGATAGGAGACTATGACATGGACTACATCATTCTAGATATGGGCTCTAATGTCAATATCTTGACAAGGAAGACATGGGAAAGCATGAACAATCCATGATTGGATTGGTCTCCCATTCAGTTAAGATTAGCGAATCAGTCGAAGGTTCTACCCATTGGTTGACTGACGCAAGTACCTGTTGAAGTAGAAGGTTTGAGGACATACACATAATTTGAAGAAATCAACATTGTCGATGATATGAACCCATATCCTGCACTTTTGGGGATTTATTGGGAGATAGATAATCATACTATACTTAATTTTAAGAAAATAATCTTGTCATTTGAAGATTCAAAGATGAGGGTGGTGGTGTCTATTGATCAGCTCGAAGGGCAGAGATATGTTGAGCCAGTAAATAGTGAAGGCTAAGGTAATTACCTAGATCAACTATATAATGTCATGCCTTAAATCCAACAACTAACATAAAGCCGAGTTGGAAGAGTGTTAGCTCTTGCACATCTGATTCAGGAGATGCATTAGAAAATTGGTAGAATTGCCTACATGAAGTTTCCATGCGAACATGCGCAATAATTACAAGATATGTGCGATGGGTAGGAACAGAGGAAAGCGAGCTACCTACATATGAATTTTTACCTAACCTTGCATCTTTTATGGTGGACTTTGAAGAAAAAGTTACATAATCGCAGCAAGAAATCGCTTTGGACTTTGTGTTGAAAGTTACGCCTGCTAGATGGTGGGGTACACATAAACAATCTATTTATGAATGGCCACAGTGTAAAATATTGTTGGAGATTAGATTCAGAGAAGAGATCAGTTATATTGGTCGTAAGTATACAGGATTGACAAATCCTATTAAACATATTGAGCATTGTCACACGACATGGCAA
Source organism: Pseudotsuga menziesii (assembly GCA_001517045.1). Taxonomy (NCBI): domain Eukaryota; kingdom Viridiplantae; phylum Streptophyta; class Pinopsida; order Pinales; family Pinaceae; genus Pseudotsuga; species Pseudotsuga menziesii. The sequence goes on along the minus strand of LPNX010392438.1, from coordinate 500,248 downwards.
GACTATCCGCGACAAGAATGGGTTCATCGATTCATACACACATTAGAGATGGTACTAAGGAATTGGTATACATCAATGGATATGCGAAGAGGAACTTTTGAGTGGGAATAGTTAGCTACAAGATTCACACACACATTTGATTTTGCAAGTGAATGCCCTACAATTGATGTTGTGCTGCAGATAATGAAGGAAAATATATTCAAAGAAATCCCTATCGCAGCCATAAATTTCGATCAATGTAGCACGACAGTACACCATTGCATAGAATGTTACAATGTTACAGGAGAACCAAATGATGATTATCTGCTCGATATAAACATACCTGATTCAGAAGGTACGCATGCAGTGGAAGGATTTGGCATTTCCAATGACCAATTCTTAAGTCCACTTAAGATTAAGAAAGTAAAGATTGGCTCGCCTAAAAATTCGAAGTTTGCCAATATTGGAGATTATTGGGATGATGAGACTATGGAGAAGATCATTGACTCATTGCATGAATTCCAGGATATGTTCCCTACTAAATTTTTAGAAATGAAAGGAACAATCGGTGATCTTGGCGAAATGAAGATACCTTTGAGGCCCAACGCAAAACCGGTCAAGTATCGACCATACAGATTAAATCCGTGATACAAAGAAAATATTAAGGTTGAATTGGATCGAGTGCTAGAGGCAGGTGTTATAGAACCTATCGAGGAATCAGAATGGATTATCCCAATTGTAGTATAGGACAAGAAGACCTCAAGTGAAGTAAGAATTTGTGTTGATCTGAGAAAGTTAAATGATGCTTGTTTGCATGATCTGTTTCCAACACCATTTATAGATGAGGTACTGGAGAATGTCGGAGGGAAAGAGACGTACTCTTTCATTGATGGATTTTCTGGTTACCATCATATCAGAATTGAAAAGGAGGACCGACACAAGACTACCTTTGCAATGGAGTGGGGATGTTTCCAATATACGGTAATGCCCTTTGGAATTTAGAATGTGCCTGCAATTTTTTCTAGCATCATAGTTGCTGCCTTTAAATACTTTATACACAAATTTATTAAAGTCCACTTCAATGATTAGACAGTATTTGGCCTTGTAAAATACCATATAGAGAGCCCAAGAATGATGCTAGAACGTTGTCTCTAGTACCAAATTTCCTTGAATTTGAAGAAATGTATCTTTTGCGCACCTTTTGGAACTTTGTTGGGCCATTTGGTCTATCGCGACGAAATTTTGGTTGATCAAGCCAAAGTTGCGATCATCCTTGACCTAACGCCATGTACTACAATTAAACAGTTAAGAGAAACACTAGGACATCCGAGATACTACATGAAGTTTATTAAAGGATATGCCGAGGTGACTGGTCTTATGGGAAAAGTTTTTGAAAAAGATACTGAGTTTCAATGGATAGAGGAATGTCAAGAGAGTCTGGACAAGTTGAAGAACAAGATAGCTACTGTGCCAATACTTGTGTTTGCAGAATGGGAAAAATATTTCCATGTTCATGTCGATGCATCGTCTATTGTGCTCAGCATGGTATTGATGCAACCTAGTGAAGGATTGGTTGATCACCCTATTTCCTTCACTAGCCAGAAGTTATCAACTGCAGAGAATAATTATACCATGATGAAGAGAGAGTGGCTAGTGATGGTATATGTGTTGTAGAAGTTCAGACACTATTTACTGGGTGGACATTTCAAGATGTACACTGACCATTCTGCGCTAAAATACTTGGTCAATAAGCCAGTGTTGGGGGGGAGTATTTGTTGGTGGCTTCTCCTCTTCCAGGAATTTTATTTTGAAATAATTGTTAAACCCGGTCGGTTAAATTTGGGGCCCGACCATCTCTCAAGGATTAAAAGTGGAGAAGAATGTTTGAATTATTGAACCATTGATCTATAGGAAATGAGAACAATTGAAAGGTATAATTGTGCAGTGGAATAGTAAGAACAATGTACACTGGACAAGACAAATTTCATAGAAAAATGATAAGAATTGATCAGTAAATTACAACATTAATCTTCATTAATTACAGCAGTATACAATGGTGTCACAATAAGTAGTATTCGAATCATGTGGATAAGATTCGAATCTACCAACTAAACTTGACTGACTGGCTAACTAGGAGTGTCTAAATCATTGCATGGGAGCCACTAGTTTAACTCGTGATAACTAAATCAGTCGGACAATAATTTAAACTAGTTAAACCAGTTAAACCGATAAGGTAGGTGGAAAAAGGCGCCACTTCCCCATGCAGCCATGCAAAACTGGCGCTAGACTAACTAAGAGTGAGCTAAATGAATGTAATTGAAGGTTGACTCAGCATAACTGGTTACCTACCAAAGGCTGCTGGTGGCACTCAGAGTGGCTCCTAAAATGTAGGGAATGGTATCATAGGCACTTAAAATCATGCATGAACATGCAGTAAGTGGCATTTAACCTCTATATGTGTTCCCCATACTCCGGTATAGTAAATATGTTTCCCTTTGTTAGACAAAATGATCAATAGACTATATATGGATAAGGGAGGATTATAATAATCCTAACACCCCCCCCTTAATCCTGGCCTGGACAATTTGGGCCCTGGAAACTAGGCCAAAAATCACCCATACAATCTAATGAAAAATAACACTACTTAATAAACTAAGGGAAATGGGGAAATCCTCATGGGAACACCCCCCCCGAAAAAAAAAAGCAGTGAATTAACAAAACAAGCTATACTTAAGAGGAAATTTTCCTCTTTGGGCAAAAACTTGTAAAATTTTGTTGCAATTTGCAGCTCTGTGGAGCAGCCATGTAGAATCATGGTTCTTCTATGCATTAGCATCCTAGGACGGTGCATGTGAACCTTTCCATCTTCTTCTGATTTGTTGAATGTTGTTTTTGTCTCTTCTTGTTGGAGGAGGAATGGAATGATCCATTTTGTTGTTTAGTGGGACAAATGTGGAGCATTCACTATCATCAAGTAGCATCTATGTGGAAGTTTGTTGCGCCACTCTGTAGGTAGTGAAGTTGTGTGAGAGAGTGAAACACACTCCTTGTGATACTGGGACCTCGTTTTTCTTCTATTATCTGGATCACCAGCATCATTCCCAGCTTCTTCAATGAGCTTTTCAGCCCATTTAGGCTTCTGATTTGGAATATGAGATGTATCTGGATCTGGATTATCTTGAGGTACAATCTCAATATCAAGATCATGCTGATATTATTCCTCATCATCTAAAACTGAAATCTTAGACAACATTTCATTATTTGGAAATGGAGATGAAAGAGAATTTATACCTCCCATTTCGAATGGCTGCTGAGATTGTGCTGGAGCTGAGTATGGTAGAAAGTGTGAGAATTCATATGCCTTGGAGGCATGGTTTGCAACACCCTTCACTATAATATTCCCAATTGAGATATCTTAGATCTCCATTGAGTCAGGACCAAATACAACTTGCTTTAGCGAGTCAGTATGGGTCATCTGGTAAACAGATAACAAATTTGCTGCAAGAGAGGGAACATAGAGAACATTCTTGAACTCACCATGCTAGATTTTAATAGAACCTCTCCCAACATTTGGGATTTGGGAGTCATCTCCCATGTGAATGCTAGGTCCTCCTGATAGAGTGAGAGTGGTGAAGGATTCCCTGGAGGTAGCCATGTGGTTGGATGCTCCAGAATCTATCAAATAAGCTTTCAACTGAGTGAGGTCTGCCTTCAAGGCATGGCATCTCTCATGCTCTTTTGTTAGTTGTCCAACATTAGACTTATTTGCTCCTTATGGAAGGGCAATATTGTTATGGTCAAGGAGTGCTTATAGGTGGTCGATTTGCTTCTTCATGCAATGGCTTTTAGGATGAAAGCTTCTCATACAGTATGGACATCTAGTCTTCTTGAAATTATTCTTATTCTTGGAGCCCAAGGCTCCTTCAGAATATATTTGATTCTCTTTTGGATTTGAATCAGTGGCTTTAGGATCCTTCCCCTTGTGCTTCCCTCTGGCTTACGCATTGTTTGATTCTGACATCAAGAAAGCTTGATTCTTGGAGGATTGAATCACTCCCATTTGAACCAATTGATCTCGCTCTTGTATTAAGGACTCAACACAAGCATCTAGAGAAGGCATCTTCCAATTGGGGATGGAATATTTTTTGGAATGGGAAGTAGAGACAAAGACAGAGCACTCAGAGCCAAGTTTCTTAAGCATAGACAACACAAGTTGCCCATCTTTCCTCTCCACTTCACATTGTTTGCATTGCATTACTAGAGTCTTATACTTTGTGAAGAACTGCTGAATGGATTTGAAACTACTAGGCTATAGGGCTATGAGCTCATTCTCCAATATGTGCCCTCGAAGCTCATCTTGTTTTCCAAACAATAATTCAATCTTTTCCCAAGCTTCTTTTGGAGTCCTAAGTCCCTCAATATGGAACACAAGATCCCGGGAGATATGAGTACATATGAAACCGAAATCCTCATCAAGCAGATTCAAAAACTTGTTCTTTCAACATGTTGTTGGGGCTCATTTTCTATGCCCATAGTGATCCTATACAGGCCAATCTTGTGCAAGGCTATCTGCATATCTTCCCTCCAGTATGAATAGTTGAAAGGTGTAAGGATACAGGGTACGAGAGATGAGGACTCAATTTATCTGTATGCTGAAACATTCAATTCTTCAAGTAGCTACGTAGGTACCTGCAAATATCACTGCAAAATCAAAATCATTTCACAATCATGTCAGTTTCAAGCCTTTCCACCTTGACATGTACACTTTCTCAGAGTCTGTCACACCTAGATAGACTTCTCTAAACAGAATTCAGAGGGAGCAAGGCTATCAGTACGGGATTTATGTGGAAACTCAGCTGCTTTTGGTGTACAATGGAGGTCAGAAAATACTTGATGCTAGCTTGAAGAGGGCTCTAATACCATGTTTGAATTATTAATCCATTGATCTACAGGAAATGAGAGCAATTGAAAGGTATAATTGTGCAGTGGAATAGTAGGAACAATGTACACTAAACAAGACAAATTCCAAAGAAAACTGATAAGAATTGATCAGTAAATTACAACATTAATCTTCATTAATTCCAGTAGTATACAATGGTGTTACAATAAGTAGTATTTGAATCATGTGGATAAGATTCGAATCTAGCAAATAAACCTGACTGACTCGCTAACTAGGAGTGTCTAAATCACTGCATGGGAGCCACTAGTCTAACTCTGGATAACTAAATCAGTATGACAATCAGTTAAACTAGTTAAATCGGTTAAATTAACAAGGTAGGTGGAAAAATGCATCACTTCCCCATGCAACCATGCAAAAATGGAACTAGACCAACTAAGAATGATCTAACTAAATGTAACTAAAGGTTGACTTAGCATAACTGGATACCTACCAAAACCAATTGATGGAGGCTACTGGTGGCACTCAGAGTGGCTCTTAAAATGTAGGGAATGGTCTCAGAGCCACTTAAAATCATGCATGAACATGCAATAAGTTGCAATTAACCCCTATATATGTTCCCCATACTCCAGTACAATAAATATGTCTCCTTATGCTAGAAAATGTTGATGTATATGTAACTTCGGAATGTATTTCACTTGTATTTCTTATATATTGTAACCCGATGTTTATTCTGGGATGTACTTGAGTCATGTCATGCCCCAATGTTCCTATCGGGAAGATCTATAATGTAAACAAGTCATGTCAAGTCATTGTGGGCAACCCTCCTATTGGCTAAGGGTTAAAGTCCCCGCAGTTTCGAGGCACTGGGGTTATTAGACTCTCCTAGTGAGGTCGGCCCTAGTAGGGTTTAGTCAAGTCGGGAATTAGTATAAATAGAGAGATGGCCTCTCTATTTATCACACATCTTATACACACTCAAGTGTAGCACATAGTTGAGGAAGGAGAAGACACTGGGGCTAGATAGAAAGAAGGTTACTGCTGTCAGGAGATCACTTACTGTTTTGGGTTCTACTTTTGGTGTTGATTCTATCTCTGAGGAAGTTGTGAGGTTTTCATTTATGGTTTCCCCGAGGACAAACACCGTGTTCATTGTTTCTTGTGTTTGATTGCTGTGCTTGTTATTCTCTCAGTTAAAGATCCTAATGTATTGCTAGCTTAATGATGAAATTCTAACATGGTATCAGAGCTAACCTTAGAAGAAGACACTGTGCAGCTGTGGGAACTAGGGCTTCCTAGTTAGTGGATCTTCCTCCATATATTTTCAGCAAAAGAAGGTTGGATTAACTCTCCTCCTTAGGGCGCATCTTTCTGTCGAAATAGAATCCAATTATGAGGTTTTTCAGTTTTGGACCCGACACTACTGCCGAAAATTAGGGGTTTTCAAAAAAAAGGAATTTTTTAGTGAGCCCAGGCCTGGATTGATCTCCTCCCCAAAATTGAAGTTAGGGATCAAATTCAAAGCATTTGGTTGGATAGAACTCCAAAAAAGCAAAACCCTAATTTGCTAATGAATCAACACTGCAGGATTTCAGCTCCAAATCCAGATCCGACATCTTAACTTGGTAAGATCTAAATCTTTTGTATTTCCATTTGAGGTTCTCAGTTTAATATGTCTCATCATACCAAGCTTGATGAAAAGCTTGAGGGAGTTGATAACTTCCGAGTCTGGAAGTATAGGATCTCCCTGGTCTTGGAAGAAAATGAGTTGGACTCCTATATCAATGAGGAGGTTCCAGTTCTAGAGGGAGATGAGGCTAAGGCCTTACACAAGAAGAAGTTAGTTATGGCAAAGAGAATCATTGCTGATTCTATCAAGGATCACCTCATACCACAGGTGTCCTCCCTCAAGACACCTAAAGCTATGTTTGATGCCCTAACCAAATTTTTTGAAGGGAAGAACATAAACAGGAAGATGACTATGAGAAACCAATTGAAGAATGTAAAGATCCAGAATGCTGATACTATTCAGTATTACTTTAAAAGGGTATCTCAGATCAAGGAACAGCTGGAAGCAGTAGATGAAGAAGTGGAAAATGCAGAGATTGTGATGACCACCTTGAATGGTCTCCCTAGATCATGGGACTCTTTCATTCAAGGGATCTGTGCCAGGAAGAAGTTAGTCAAGTTCAGTAGACTATGGGAAGAATGCTCTCAAGAAGAAGCTCGGATAGCAGCTCGAGAAGAGAAGATGGGAAATGAAGATCAAGCTCTCACTATTCACTCCAAGAGAACCAGAAGGAACCATCATCACTCCAAAGGTAAGATCTCACACCCTAAAAGAGATCTCTCTACCATTAGATGTTACACATGTGATGAGAAAGGTCACATATCCAGATTCTTCCCTAATAAAGGGAACTTCAAGAAGAAGAAGGAAAACAAGAGAAGACATCATGCTCATGCTGCAGAAGATGATGAACCTTCCACAAAGAGAATTATACAAGAAAGTGATTCTTCAAGTGATGAAGAATATGTGCTGATCTCCACTCTTACGAGAACTGTTTCACATGGAAGCAATGATTGGCTCATAGATAGTGGTGCTTCCAAGCATATGACGGGATTCAAAGAATCATCTATGAAGCTCTCTGAACATGAGTCACCTCACAAGGTGAAACTTGGGGATGACTATCAGTATCCAATAAAACGTAGTGGTGAATCCTCCTATATACCAGACTTTGGAAAGTCTATGAAGATGAAGAATGCATTATTTGTTCCAGGACTAAAGAAGAACCTCCTCTCCATATCTGCATTGGATGCAAAAGGAATGAGGGTTGCTTTCGTAGATGGCCAAGTTCTTATGTGGCCAAAAGGAAAGACTTTTGACGATGCAATAGTGATTGGGGAACAAGAGAGAGGTCTATACAAGCTGAAGGGCCATCCAAAACAAGCTTTGGTTCATGACTCAGTAGAACCAAATGAAATTTGACATAGAAGGCTTGCACATGTGCATTACAGAGCACTACCACTTGCAAGCAAAGCTGTTGAAGGTCTTCCAAAAATTCAAGCAAAACATGAAGGGGTCTGCAAAGGATGTGTGAAAGGAAAGAAAACAAAGAAGACATTTCCAAGTAGTGAAAGCAAAGCAAAAGGAATCTTGGAAATCATCCACTCCGATGTATGCGGACCAATGTCATCAAGCTCACTAAGCGGGTATGTGTACTATGTTTCTTTTATTAATGAATTTTCAAGGAAGACATGGATTTACTTCTTGAAGAACAAAGATGAAGTGTTCAACAAGTTCAAGGAATTCAAAGCCTTGATCGAGAACCACATTGAAAAGAAGATGAAGAATTTTCGATCAGACAATGGTGGAGAATTCACTTCGAATGAGTTCAAGGAACTATGTAAAGACTCGGGGATTAAGAGGGAGTTGTCCACCCCTTATAATCCAAAATAGAATGGGATTGCAGAAAGGAAGAATAGAACTATCATGGAAGCTACAAGAGCTATGCTTCATGATCAAGATCTTCCTATGCATCTTTGGGCAGAAGCAGGCAGAACAACAGTGTATGTACAGAACCATACTCCACAAGGAGTACTCGAGAACAAGACTTCTGAAGAAGTCTTCTCCGGCAAGAAACCAGAAGTCAGCCATCTCAAAATAGTCGACTGTTCGGTGTACATACACATTCCGAAAGAGAAGAGGACAAAATTAGATACTTTAGGAAAGAAGGGTATATTTATGGGATACTCTGAAAGCTCAAAGGCTTACATAATATACTTCCCAGGGTTCAAGAAGATTGACATCAGCAGGGATGTAACATTTGACGAAGATTCAGCCTACATCAAATCCAGAAAGAAACCTGCTGAAGAAACTGAAGAAGCAGAAGATCCCAGAATTCATGATACAATCATGAATGAAGAAACTCAAGAAGAAGATCGAGAATTTGAAGAACCACAAAGACCTGTAGATCCACCACGTGAGAAGAATCCTCACAAGAGGAAACCTGCTTGGGTACGAGAGATTATCCAAGGTGCGGAAAGATATGGGGTTCCAGAAGAGAATCTCAGAGAAAGAAAGAGGACCAGATCCTGTTCCAGTTATGTAGCTTTACTATGTGATTTCATTGATAAAGAACCTTCCAAATATGAAGAAGTGGTAGAACGAAAAGAATGGAAGGAAGCTATGATCAAAGAGTATCAATCGATCATGAAGAATGATGTTTGGGATGTTGTCCCAAGACCAGAAGGGAAGTCAGTTGTAACTTCCAAATGGATATACAAGATTAAGCATGCAGTAGACGGTAGCATAGAAAAATACAAAGCAAGATTTGTTGCTCGTGGTTTCTCACAGAAAGAAGGAGTAGACTATGAAGAAACCTTTGCATTTGTAGCTAGATACACTTCCATCAGATCAATACTTGCTCTGGCTGCAGTGATGAAATGGAAGATACACCAAATGGATGTTAATACTGCTTTCTTGAATGGTGTAGTAGAAGAGGAAGTGTATGTGGAGCAACCACTCAGTTTTGAGACACATGACAGGGAGTCTCATGTGTGCAAATTGAAGAAATCCCTGTACAGTTTGAAACAGGCACCCAGGACATGGTACAACAGAATTGACAGCTTTCTATCCAGTTTGGGCTTTACCAAGAGTAAAGCAGATTCCAACCTTTACTACAAGGTTGAATATGGCAACCCAGTGATGCTTCTACTTTATGTCTATGATCTGTTTATGAAAGGTATGGATGGGTTGATTGCTGATACGAAGAGAAAGCTTGCTGCCGAGTTCGAAATGAAGGACTTGGGAATGATGCATTATTTCCTAGGTATGGAGGTATGGTAGACTACGGATGGAATCTTCCTTGGACAAGGGAAGTATGCAGTAGAGATCCTGAAGAGATTTGGGATGATGGACTGCAAGGCATTAACCACACCTATGGAATCAAATCTGAAGCTATTGAGTGATGCTTCATTAGAATTGATTGATGCCATGATGTATCGTCAGGTGATTGGGTCCTTGATGTACCTGACGAACATGAGACCAGATATTTTCTTTGCCGTGAACACCTTGAGCCAATACTTGACAGATCCAAGACATGTTCACTTGACTACTGCAAAGCATATTCTGAGGTACCTGAAGGGTACGGTTGATTATGGGCTCAAGTATATGACTAATCAAAGGATTAACCTGGAGGATTATGTTGATTCAGATTGGGCAGGCAGTGCCATCGATAGGAAGAGTACTTTAGGGTGTTGCTTCAGTATGGGATCAGGTGTGATCTCTCGGTTTAGCAGGAAGCAATCTTGTGTGGCACTGAGTACAACTGAAGCAAAGTATGCCACAGCTTGTTCAGCTAGTTGTGAGGTAGTATGGCTGAGGAAGCTACTGTCTGATTTATTTGATCTCCAGTTAGATGCTACTTGTATATACTGTGATAACCAGAGTTGTGTAAAGTTGTCAGAGAATATAGTATTCCATGACAAGTCGAAGTATATCGATATCAAGTATCACTATATCAGCGATATGGTGCAGAGAGGAGCAGTGAAGCTCTAGTATGTTGCGACGGATGAACAAATAGCTAATGTGTTAACTAAGCCATTGGCTAGGGTGAAGTTTGAGTACTTCAGGGAGAAGCTTGGTGTTCTCCAGATTGAGATTCCTCCCAAGAGGAAGTTATGAGTCCATGATGAGCCATTCTGACATGGTGAGAGGATTGATTCCTTACATGGTCAGATATAAGTGCTGTGCCTTTCCGACATGGTGAGAGGATTGGTTACTTCCATGGTTAGATACAAGTGCTGTGCCTTTCCGACATGGTGAGAGAATTGGTTCCTTCCATGGTCGGATGTAAGAGCTGTGACATGCTGAGAGGATTGGTTCCTTCCATTGTCAGGTGTATGTGATGATCCCACATCCAGTATGAAAAAGGGCTGGTTCTGTGAAGACACATCTAGTATGAAAAAGGAATAGCTCGGTGTGGATGCCACATCCAGCATGAAAAAGGGTTGGCTCTGTGAAGACACATCTAGTATGAAAAAGGACTAGCTCTGTGTATATGCCACATCCAGTATGAAAAAGGACTGGCTCTGTGAAGACTCATCTTGTATGAAAAAGGACTAGCTTTGAGTGTGTGCCACATCTAGTATGAAAAAGGACTAGCTCTGTGAAGACTCATCCAGTATGAAAAAGGAATATCTTTGTGTGTGTTCCACATCATGAAAAAGGACCGGTTCTGTGTGTGTTCCACATCTAGTATGAAAAAGGACTAGCTCTGTGAAGACTCATCTAGTATGAAAAAGGACTAGATCTGAGTGTGTGCCACATCTAGTATGAAAAAGGACTAGCTCTGTGAAGACTCATCCAGTATGAAAAAGGACTAGCTCTGTGTGTGTTCCACATCTAGTATGAAAAAGGACTAGCTCTGTGTGTGTTCCACATCTAGTATGAAAAAGGACTAGCTCTGTGAAGACTCATCTAGTATGAAAAAGGACTAGCCCTGAGTGTGTGCCACATCTAGTATGAAAAAGGACTAGCTCTGTGAAGACTCATCCAGTATGAAAAAGGACTGGCTCTGTGTGTGTTCCACATCTAGTATGAAAAAGGACTAACTCTATGATGATACATCCAGTATGAAAAAGGAATGGCTCTGTAGATGTACATCCAGCATGAAAAAGGGCTGGCTCTATAGATGTACATCCAGCATGAAAAAGGGCTGGCTCTGTAGAGATTCCTATGACGAGAAGAATCAAGAGATAGCACCCATGATGATGACCCAGTGATGATCCAGATCAAGAGATGATGATTCATATCCAGTGATGATGATCCAGATCGAGTGATGATCCAGATCCAGTGATGATGTCCAGTGATGATCCAGATCGAGTGATAATCCAGATCTAGTGATGATGTCCAGTGATGATCCAGATCGAGTGATGATCCAGATCCGATGATGAAGATGACTTGAAGATGAAGATGAATTGAAGATGAAGATAACTTGAAGATGAAGATGACTTGAATATGAAGAAGACTTAAAGATGATGAGGACTCAATGATGATCCAGAAGATATAGAGAAGACGACTTGTGTTGAAAATTGTGTCGAAAGAATACCTTCCTAGTTAAGAGGGAGTGTTGATGTATATGTAACTTCGGAATGTATTTCACTTGTATTTATTATATATTGTAACCCGATGTTTATTCTGGGATGTACTTGAGTCATGTCATGCCCCGATGTTCCTATCAGGAAGATCTACAATGTAAACAAGTCATGTCAAGTCATTGTGGGTAACCCTCCTATTGGCTAAGGGTTAAAGTCCCCGCAGTTCCGGGGCACTAGGGTTATTAGACTCTCCTAGTGAGGTCGGCCCTAGTAGGGTTTATTCAAGTCGAGAATTAGTATAAATAGAGATATGGCCTCTCTATTTATCACACATATTATACACACTCAAGTGTAGCGCATAGTTGAGGAATGAGAAGACATTGGGGCTAGATAGAAAGAAGGTTATTGCTGTCAGGAGATCACTTACTGTTTTGGGTTCTACTTTTGGTGCTGATTCTATTTTTGAGGAAGTTGTGGGGTTTTCACCATTTATGGTTTCCCCGAGGATAAACACTATGTTCATTGTCTCTTGTGTTTAATTGCTGTGTTGGTTATTCTCTCAGTTAAAGATCCTAATGTATTTCTAGCTTAATGATGAAATTCTAACATAAAAAATTATCAATAGAATATATATGGACAAGGGAGGATTATAATAATCCTAACAAAGAACCTACAAGTTTGGAAAATAATCTTCTTGATGTGCAACTGTTTGCGATAACCATGCTTGATGATCAATATCGTGATATCATACAATTTCAGAGTAAGGGTTATGCACCAACTGAATTTACCATTGCGTAGAAGAAGCAGTTGGTTGTGCGAGATGCAGATTTCCAATTGCTTGCGGGATTGTTGTATAGAATGGGTCCATATGAGATCCTTCAACACTGCATCTTAAAGCACGAGCTCCTGTGGATATTGAATGAAGCACATGTTGGTTTTGCAGGAGGCCACTATGTAGGAAAAGCTACGGTGCGTAAAATTTTGCAAGCAGGATTATGGTGGCCCACCATGCATGCAAATGCCCAGTATTACTATTGCAGGTGTGATGTATGTCAAAGAAATAGAAATCCTTCCTGAAGAGATGAAATTCCATTGGTATTGTAGATAACATTACAAGCATTTGATAAATGGGTTGTTGATTTTGTAGGACCTATCAGTCCGGTAGGAAAGCGCATAGGAGCATGATATATTATCACTGCGACTGATTACCTAACTAGATGGGAAGAAGCAACGCAAGTAAAGGATTGTACTGCTATGATTGCTACGAATATTTTATTTGAAAACGTTGTGACAAGGTTCGAATTCCCAAAGATTCTAATCAACGATCAAGGTACGCATTTTGTTAATCAATTTATTGAAGAACTCAGTGAGGAACTTCAGATACAGCACAGAAGAACAATGCCATATCATCCTCAAGCAAATGGATTTATCGAAGCATTCAAAAAGATTATGGAAAACACATTGACAAAGGTTTGAAGTGCGCAAAGAGATGACTGGGACCATAAGTTTTCTGCAGTATTATGGCCATATCACATGACGTGTAAGAAGTTGACAGGTTAGAATCGATTTCGGTTGGGGTATGGGAAAGAAGATTTCATGCCTATGGAATATATTGTACCGAGATTAAGAGTTGTTGTGATCACTGAAATGCCAAATGTTGATGTTGTGGAAGATAGATTACTTCAACTAGTACAGTTGGAGGAAGAACGTTTTGTTGCGGGATTTCACCAAAATGTAGAAAAGAAAAGGAAAAAGTTATGGCATGATAAACACATTAAGAGAAAGCATTTTTAAGTTGGAGATCTTGTTCTTATGTATGAGAACACAAATTTCAAGCATCTAGGAAAACTGAAAACACATTGGATATGACAGGATGGATGTCATTAATTTGAAAAATACAAGAAAATATGGTGGCATGGCTTTTGGTCATGTCTGTATTTATGGCAATAATTACCATTTGAAGTGATAATTAATTGGAGGCGTACATAAAATTTTCCATAAATTAATCAGATGATACACCCATGTGCCTGAAAGGATTCCTTTCTGATTAATTCCTCGCGCATGCAAAGAACGACTAGGGAAAATTGTTGCATGCTATCAGACTTCGCACCTAATACTCCTTCCATTATTCTTGCAAGAGAGAAGAGCTATTGTTGTCTGCAACCTTGAGAGCCAAATTTAGTTTTTCGTAGCATTGTCATTTCCATATCTAGAAAAAGTACAATTGATTTTGAGCCTGCATCACCCACGATAGTTATGGAGGATACTGCTAGTTACATCCCATCGTAGTCGGAGGTCACACCAGCTACCGAACAAACTGCACTAGCTGCTGTACAGATCACTCCATTAGTGGAGTAGAATCCTGTTAGGTCATCTAGGAAAGCGCACACACATTGCATACAGACCAGGCTCATTTGAAACCACACGGGGAAAGCACACTGATAACTGGGAGAGGAAGGAAAAAACATCGACAACCTCGATGCCACCCCCACCACAGGATGAATATTTTGAGACAAGAAACTTAATGCCACCTTAAATTCCTACAAGATGAAGTGGTGCAATGAAATTCAAAATACCAAAGCAAATAGGGGACACATTGATATCATTGTTGGTGCCAAAAGGAGTGAAGGTGTTGATGGATATCATGTCGAACTTGTAGAAGCTATCTTTTTCTAACCATGACACATAGAAGCACAAAGAGCTGGACTGCAAAAAATATATGGATACTACACAAGACACGCCAGATGCGCCGAAATGATTTGTTGCAAAGGAGTGGGCTAGAGGATTGGAAGAGTCTGACATACTATCATTGTTATATATGCCACATTTTGGCCACAACATACCAATAAACACGTGTTAAGAAGTTGTTGGTATTCTTTCATGGTGGGTTCCTATGGATTGGAAAGCCTATACCTGTAGATGTTGAACTTATGGAAATCATCACAATCCTACCATTTGCAGGAATGGATCCAATGTCACTTCTCAGGAAGGATCAAGAAGCGACGATAACCGCACAGATGAAGGAGAAGTACGGCGTAAGATATAACATAGGTTTTCATATCACCTCCATTAATGATTATATCATTCTCTTTGTAGTGAAGGTGTTGGCATCGAAGTTACTATGCAAGATGCATCCAAACCAATGCACTGCAGGAGCAATTGCGTAGGCTGAACTCTGCGCAGAGGGAGTTCAAATCAATTGGTGTCAGTTCTTGGCGAATGAACTGTTGCAAGATGTTATTGAGTCACAGGAGGAGGGTAATCCATTTCACTACTCCTGGCTTATAATTTTAATTTCATTTATTGCTTGGTCCAACCCATTTAACTACCAAGGGGTAAATCTACCGATGAACAACATAGGAGCGCGATACTAAAACCTTTGGTTCGACAAGGATAGAAAGTCACAACAAACATAAAATAACATTGAATTCTTTATGCATGGCGAGGATATAAGGCACTAGGTAAGGAACATGTGCAAGTTGGATGAAGCCACTGTTCAATGCTTTCATCAAGTGGTTAGATTTGAGATTGGTGTGCACCATGTCAACATCACCAAGACCCATATCGTCAATGCTTGTCGATGCAATTTATGATAACAGAGGAAGAGGTTAAAGAAATTGTTGATGAATGGACGGATGAATGGCGCATCCTAGTGTTGGAAGATCAACTCATCCAAGAATAAGAACAACTATGACAACACAATACACCACTGCCAAATAATGAAAATCAAGAAGGAAATATGCAGGAGGATTTTGACTCAATAGAGAGTCATTCAAATTCAACTTCGATGGACGCGAAAACAGAAAAGAAAGGGAAAGAACCTCAAATGGAACAGGTAGCGTCTAGAAGGAAGAAGAAGAAGGTGAAGGCTCACAAAAGTGAAAATAGCATCAACCTAGACAACAAGGACGTGCAACTGAGGACTGAGGCAATAACTAAAGTTGCACAAGCAAGCTTCAAAACCATAGAAGAGCGACAAGAAGAGATTTCAAGTACGGTTACTGATTTGCTCAAATTTTTGTGTAAGGCAGTTGAATATGTTAAAGTTGTTGTAGACTGTTCAACCCCAAACACTGAGTTGTAGGATCCACCGGAGGTTTCAGAAGTACCACCAACTGGATTAGCAGTTCCAGTTACACCAATAAGAACAGAGGTATCAGGAGAAGCTTTTGATTTAGGAATCTTGGAGTTTAATGATATTGCCAGGGACATAGGATGAATAACGATAGACTTCTCATTAATGGAAATGGATGAAGTGTATCCAATGCAGAGTGCTGCAATTGCAGAGATAAAAGTACGAGAAGGTGTGCTAGTTAAGTCGACGAAGGCTGCAAACAAAAGTGTTAAGAAGATGAAACTAGTAGTACAAGAGGATGAGAAGAGGACAAAGACATGGGAATAAAATCGTCAGAGGATTGACAAGGTAGTAGCTTTGGCTTGTACAAACTTTGCAGAGGAGGGAATAATAGAGGAAATGACACCATAAGCCAAGGTTGTTTGACTTGGTGAAATAGCAGGAGACCTCTGAAGGAAATTCACAGAGCTAGAGGCACAGGTCAGACCAAGAACACCCCCTGAGGTGTTGGAAAAACAAAGTCAAACAACCATGGAAGCTGCACAGAAGATAGAACAAGCAGAAGCAGCGTGTGCTAAAATAATTGACAAAGTCTTAATTGGGAAGCGCTCATAGATGATACAGAGTTAGAAAATGTCGCAGAAGAGTTGCGCATGGTTGAAGCAGATTTGAACCAGATGAAGAGCACAATGAAGAAATTTCCCTTAGCAGAAAAAATCGCTAAGGAAACAGAGATGAAAAAATTGCAACAACAAGTCATAGTGATGCGCACACAACAGCAACAATGCATGGATAAGGTTGAAGAACAGTAATCCGAAGATGAAATATTTACATGCATCATTCATCATGTACATCAGAAGGTGTGAGAAGTAGTGGCATCAGTATAAAAGGAAATATCAGAATATGTTAGTTCCGACCTTGTGGAGCAATTGCAAAAGCCAGAGGAAGAATTGTGGATGGAAGCAGAGAGAGTAGAGAAAATCTTGGACGATTTCATAGTATAGTCAACACAACTTAAGAAATCGAGGAATAGCTTTGAGTGGCTTGGGGGGATCCATAGGTGAGTTTTAGGGGCCTGTTGGGCCCGAGGATAGGTAAGAAGAATTCACTTAGAATTCTGCTTAAGTATGAAAAATATTTGCGACAAAAGCAATGACAAAAGGAAGGAAGGAGAGCAGATGGAGGAAACATAGAATAAGGTGTGACAGAGGCATATAAAGAGGAAGGGGTTAAGAAAAAAATCCATGACAGAACAAGAATTCGCGACATAAGAAGAAGTTGTAACAGAAGAAAGACCATGATGGAGGGAAATGACACAACATTGAAATAAGGTGAAGAAGTGGAGCCATGTCATAAGGCGTGCAATGGTGCAATGGTCAGAAATCGATAGGTGAGAAAGATCATGGGTACGAGGTTGGCTAGAGCTGGTGAAAATCACACGTATGAAGGTATCTTTGTAAGCTAGGCCGTTAGTGCATGTTGTCATGTGTCTGTAGAATAGAATTGGCATCATGTGTTCTAGGTGTAGGAGGTCAGCTGAGAAAGTGATAGGAAAAAGAGTCTGTAAAGATTCCATAAAAAGAGGAACCCAAGTTGTATGTGGGTTAGCTCCTAGTTGTTATTAGTCTCTTTGGTCCTTGTTAGCTCAGGTCGTTAGTGTTGTAAGTAGTGTATTTGTCAGTTTTTGCTAAGTGCATTGAGTCGAAGAATTTATAGCCGAGTGCACAGAAGTATGGGATAACTAAGATGATCTAATATGTGTGTGTATCATCAGTAGAGTCATAGAAGAAGGTGAGTCAATCCATATTGTGTGTGGATCGGTAGTAGAATCAAGTAGAGGAAGATCACCGATAGAAGACAAGAGAGCATGAAAGGAGAGGAAAGTCTATATAGATAGCAAGGAAGATCTATAACAGAGTCTACAACTTAGTGCGCATACCAAAGGTGCCATATATTTCTCATGCCATATGAAGAGAACCTTTGTGGTTTTTCCTAGATGGGTTTCCATGTTATATTTTGTGTATATGCATGAATGTTGAATGTGTTTGAGTTACCTGCATAGATGTTGGTTTGAGTAAGTGTTTATATATTTTCTTAGGAATGAATAGATGCATATTACTTGCACTGTTATAATTTGAATACATTTATGTTGCACCGGGGTCTTTGTTATATTAGTTGCAAAGGAAGAGTTGTGTTGCGGTCTAATTGGTCATAGTGAGCATAAGTAATACACACACGGGCTTTGGTCAAGCACCTTGGTAAATGACCAGGGGGCTGGAAATCCCCCACCCAACTGTGGAAACTTGGTTCTGGAAGTTACCCATAGAAATATATCTCGGGTGAGACTGCATTTGCATTGCAGATGTTGTCAATTAATCTTTGCTATGTCGGGTCAATATCTTGGGATTTGTTGCGCTAAGAAGAAGGGATTGAACCTGGGTTGAAGGGAAACTGACCAAGCCAACAAACGTTGAGGTTGAAGTCGCAGGATTTTACCATTATTATTTGTTATTTGAACTCATTTTCGTACAATCGGTGCTACCAATGGGTACCTTGCATTCTTGGCAATTTGAATCTTAAGTGCATCATCTGGTTTGGGCGGAACATAATCTGGAAGCATGGTTGTGGAACATGGTTCTTCAAATTTTGGTGGTGGTGCTGCTACTTTCTTGCAGCTACTAGACTATTTCCTCTTCAATGTGCTAGGTGGTTTTAATCATAACCTCACTTCAGGGATGAATGGTATATGTTCACCTTCTTTTGCAACCATGGTCTATGGTGGAACATATGCGGTAGTGTCTTCCATAATGGGAGTCGGTGAAGGTGTCTCCACACCTGATTCTACAATAGTTCTTGTATTGGAAATAGATATGACCATACTCGATGGAAAATCCCCTCATATATCTAAGTTGATGACATCTCAGTAGAATCGGTTGGGAACAAACAAAATGAATAAAACTTTGGCGTGAAGATGATATGCATTCACCCGTTCAACCAGTCTCTCCTTCGCTCGAGCAAGTAATAAATTGGAAAGGTGGCAATGATTTTCATCACAAGGGGAAATCGTTTGAATCATTTCAAGGAAACCACCACTCAACCGTCACTTTCCCTGTCACTTCAGTGGTAGTTATGTGCAATAATGACAAAAGTGACAAAAATGTATGCCACCAAAATCTCTTGCATCCTTAATTGAACTATGACTAGCTATCTTCTTACGACCGAATTTCCTCATGAAACATATCATTTCTTCCTGCGACAGGTATTTAGCCTTAGACACATTTCTTCCCATGTGACAGACAAAGAGTGTGTGCCACTTTTTTTCATCCGCGATAGACAAATAGTCCACAAACACTTTTCTTTTTCCTTAACTGACACATTGTTTGCGACACAAAACAGAAACATTCATAAATCTACCTCTCTCTTTTTTCATTCAGTCGATCAAGTCACGACTATCCTGGTAAGGCTTTTGATGACTTCCATTCACCAATCCTTTGTTGATGTAATTGTAACTTCAGAATGTATTCACTTGTATATCTTATGTATTGTACCCCGATGTTTATTCCGGGAAGTGTTTGTAATGTAATTGAGTCATGTCATGCCCCAATGTTTCGATAGGGAGTTTCTATGATGTAAACAAGTCATGTCAAGTCATTGTGGGTAACCCTCCTATTGTTCAATGGTTAAAGTTGCCGTAGTTGCGGGCCCTAGGGTTATTAGACTCTCTTAGTGAAGTCGGCCCTAGTGAGTTATTGTCAAGTTGAGAATTAGTATAAATAGAGAGTGAGCCTCTCTATTTATCACACACTCACTCACACTCAGTTGTAGCGCATAGCTGAGGGAGAAGTTGTTGGGGCTAGAAAGAAAGAGGCTATTGCTGTCGGGAGATCATCTTACTGTTTTGGGGTTTTACTTTTGGTGTTGATTCTATTTCTAAGGAAGTTGCGGGGTTTTCTCCATTTATGGTTTCCCCGAGGAAAAACATTGTGTTCATTGTCTCTTGTGTTTGATTGTTGTGCTTATTATTCTCTCAGTTAAAGATCCTAATATAATGCTAGCTTAAATGATAAAGATCTAACATGGTATCAGAGCTAACCTGAGAAGAAGACACTGTGCAGCTATGGGAACTAGGGATTCCTAATTTTTGGATCTCTCTCCACATATTTTCAACAAAAGAAGGTTGGGCTGACTCTCCTCCCTAGGGTGCATCTTCTGTCGAAGAAGAATCTGATTCTGAGCATTTTTCAGTTTTTGACCCGACACTACTGCCGGAAATTAGGGCTTTCCACAGAAGTGGAATTTTTGAGTGATCCCAGGCCTGGATTGATCTCCTCCTCAAAATCAAAGTTTAGAGATCAAGATCAAAGCATTTGGTTGGACAGAACTCCGAGAAAGTCAAACCCTAATATGCTCCTGAACCAACACTGCATAAATTCAGCTCCAAATCCAGATCCGACATCTTGACCTGGTAAGATCTAAATCTTTTGTATTTCCATTTGAGGTTCTCATTTAAGATGTCTCATCATACCAAGCTTGATGAAAAGGTTGAGGGAGCTGATAACTGTCGATCTTGGAAGTATAGGATCTCCCTGGTCTTTGAATAAAATGAGTTGGACTCCTACATTAATGAGGAGGTTCCAGTTCCAGAGGAAGATGAGGCTAAGGCCTTACATAAGAAGAAGTTGGTTATGGCTAAGAGGATTATTGCTGATTCAATCAAGGATCACCTCATACCACAGGTGTCCTCCCTCAAGACACCTAAAACTATGTTTGATGCCCTAACCAAACTGTTTGAAGGGAAGAACATAAACCAGAAGATGACTTTGAGGAACCAGTTGAAGAATGTAAAGATCCAGAATGAGGAGACCATACAGTCATACTTTACAAGGGTCTCCTAGATCAAAGAACAACTTGAAGTAGTAGATGAAGAAGTGGAGAATGCAGAAATTGTGATGACAACCTTGAATGGTCTCCCTAGATCATGGGATTCTTTCATCCAAGGAATTTGTGCTAGAAAGAAGCTAATCAAGTCCAGTAGACTGTGGGAAGAATGCTCACAAGAAGAAGCTCGAATAGTAGCTCGAGAAGAAAAGATGGGAAATGAAGATCAAGCTCTCACAGTACACTCTAAGAAAGGCAGAAGGGAAAATCATCATCACCAAGGTAAGCATTCTCATCAGAAAGATAATTTTGTGAAGAAGGATCCATCCAAACTCAGACGCTATACATGTGAGGAAAGAGGACACTTTGCTAGAAATTGTCCCATGAATAATAATGGATCTAAGAAGAAGAAGAACTCCAAAAGACGACATCATGCTCACACTGCTGAGGATGATGATCCTCCCAGAAAGAGAGTAAAACAAGAAAGTGAAGACTCTTCAAGTGATGAAGAATATGTTCTGATCTCCACTCTCATGGGAACTGTCACCCATGGAAGCAAAGATTGACTTATTGACAGTGCGGCTTCCAAACACATGATAGGATTCAAGGAATCCTTTGAGAAACTATCTGAACATAATTCACCCCAAAAGGTGAAACTTGGGGATGACTATGTAATATCCCAAATCCCGATATTTTCTATTTCTAAACAATTATGCTGATACAACTGGGCATGCAAACTGCCATGCAAAAATCCCTATTTTATAGGAAAAATTAGGGTTAGGGTTTGTAAGATAGAATGCACACTTACCACTGATAACTGGCTGGACTGCTTCAGATAAAGTCTGCAAGTACTGAGAACTGGATCGGAGAGGAACTGATCTCTCCTGCCTCCGGTGAATGCCCCAGCAGCAAGACGCCCAATCAGAGAAAAAGGTGATGCCCTCAAGGAAGGAGGTGTCCGATGGATCTGCTGTTTTGCAGGGCTGATAGCCTTGCTGTGCCGGAGAGATTGGCTGGAGTATGCTGAAGTTCTGACACCTCTAAGCAGGATAGCGTCTAGGTTCAGTGAGGCAGCTGCTCACGCCCCTGGGAGTCCAGAAATGCTGATAACGGCTTCGGATGAGCTCAGATGGAGCTGATAATCACGGAGTATGTAGCTGATGATAAGACTGGTGCTTGAGTTTCGGAAGGAAACTGAGATCTGGAGGCCCCACAGCTGATTAGGGCTTTCTGGCTAAAAACCCCCCCTTACGGCTGCACCGTGCCCTTGCAACAATCTATACCCTGTGCTATATAACTGATGAATGAATGAAGAACAAGTGGTGAACCAGTATGGCTTACCCGGAATAAGACTAGGACAGATGTTTCACTGCTGAAATCCCGTTAGCTGAATACTCCGTCTCCAACCCCAACTGCTGTGCTGCACGCTGTGCTGCTATCCAAGAGCTTCCCAAAATAATAATAATCATAAGTGAGGTCTCCTCTTGCTTTATCCTCTATTTATAAAGTTCAACTGCGCAAAACCTAATCTTTGACCTAATTAGGTCACTTTATCTTCTAATTTGTCATTGACTTGCATGCATGCGGATGGAGACCTAAAAAGTGCATGCATCATTAAATAATGCTTCGGATGGCATGCATGAAGGTGGCCTTTGGCCCATGTGGCCCTTCTTGACCAAGTGAGGATGCCCTAGATCTTCTATGGATGGCATCAGTCCTGATTTGATTCCCTAGCTATCAGTAACCGCTCGAACCCACAGGAATCACATAGGTTAGCGGTTTTGGGCCTCAAGGCCTAAAAGGAAGAGGACATTACAGACTACCAATATCCCATAAAAGGTAGTGGTGAATCCTCCTACAAGCTAGACTTTGGAAAGTCTATGAAAATGAAGGATGTCTTGTTTGTACCAGGACTAAAGAAGAATATTCTCTCCATATCAGCACTAGATGCAAAAGGCATGAGGGTTGGATTTGTAGATGGCCAAGAGGAAAGATTACTGACGATGCAATAGTAATTGGAGAACAAGAAAGAGGATTATACAAAATTGAAGGGCCATCCAGAACAAGCTTTGGTCCATGACACAGTAGAGCCAAATGAACTTTGGCATAGAAGGCTTGCACATGTGCATTACAAAGCACTACCACTTGCAAGCAAAGCTGTTGAAGGTCTTCCAGAAATTCAAGCAAAATATGATGGATTCTGCAAAGGATGTGCGAAAGGAAAGAACACGAAGAAGGCATTTCCAAGTAGCGAGAGAAAAGCAGAAGGAATCTTGGAAATCATTCACTCCGATGTATGCGGTCCAATGTTATCCAGTTCTTTAAGTGGGTATGTATACTATGTTTCTTTTATTGATGATTTTTCTAGAAAGAGATGGATATATTTTATGGAGAACAAAGATGAAGTATTCAACAAATTCAAGGAATTCAAAGCCTTGATCGAGAACCACACTGAAAAGAAGATCAAGACCTTTCGATCAGATAATGGCGGAGAATTCACATCAAGTGAATTCAAAGAGTTATGCAAAGATTCAGGGATTAAGAGGGAGTTATCCACTCCATATAATCCACAACAGAATGGGGTTGCAGAAAGGAAGAATAGAATGATCATGGAAGCTGTAAGAGTAATGCTTCATGATCAAGATCTTCCCATGCATATATGGGTAGAAGCTTCCAGAACAACAGTGTATGTACAAAACTATACTCCACATAGAGTACTCAAGAACAAGACACCTGAAGAAGTCTTTTTTGGCAAGAAACCAGAAGTCAACAATCTCATAATATTCGGTTGCCCAGTGTACATACACATTCTGAAAGAAAAGAGGACAAAGTTAGATCCTTCAGGAAAGAAGGGTATATTTATGGGATACTCTGAAAGCTCAAAGGCTTACAGAATATACTTCCCAGGATTCAAGAAGATCGACATCAGCAGGGACATAACATTTGACGAAGACTCAGCTTACAACAAATCCAGAAAGAGACCTACTAAAGATACTGAAAAAACAGAAGCACCCAGAATTCATGACACAACCATGAACGAAGAAGTTCAAGAAGAAGATCAAGAATTAGAAGAACATGAAGATCCACCTCAAGAGAAGAATTCTCACAAGAGGAAACTTGCTTGGGTATGAGAAGCTATCCAAGGTGCAGAAAGATATGGGGCTCCAGAAGAGAATCACAGAGAAAGAAAGAGGACCAGGTCCTACTCTGGGTATGTAGCTTTATTATGTGATTTCATCGATAAAGAACCTTCCAACTACGAAGAAGTGGCAGAAAGGAAAGAATGGGAGGATGCTATGATCGAAGAGTATCAATTGATCATGAAGAATGATGTTTGGGATGTTGTCCCAAGACCAGAAGGGAAGTCTATTATAACTTACAAATGGATCTACAAGATCAAGCATGCTGCATATGGCAGCATAGAGAAATATAAAGCAAGATTCGTGGCTCATGGCTTATCACAGAAAGAAGGAATAGATTATGAAGAAAATTTTGCACCTATAGCTAGATACACTTCCATCAGATCAGTACTTGCTTTGGGTGCAGTGATGAAATGGAAGATACACCAAATGGATGTCAAGACTGCTTTCTTGAATGGTGTAGTGGAAGAAGAAGTGTATGTGGAGCAACCTCTCGGTTTTGAGACACATGATAGGGAGTCTCATGTGTCTAGATTAAAGAAATCCATGTACGGTTTGAAACAGGCACCCAGGACATGGTACGGTAGAATTGATGGTTTTCTATCCATTTTGGGCTTTACCAAAAGTAAAGTAGATTCCAAACTTTACTACAAGGTTGAAGATGGTAACCCGGTGATACTCCTACTGTATGTAGATGATCTGTTTGTAACATGTATGGATGTGTTGATTGATGATATGAAGAGGAAGCTTGCTGCCAAGTTTGAAATGAAGGATTTGGGTATGATGCACTATTTTCTAGGCATGGAGGTGTGGTAGAATGCGCATGGAATCTCCCTCGGACAAGGGAAGTATGCAGTAGAGATCCTGAAGGGATTCGAAATGATGGACTACAAGGCCATGACCACACCTATGGCATCGAACCTGAAGCTATTGAGTGATGCTTCATCAGAGTCGGTTGACGCTATGATGTATCGTCAGATTATTAGATCCTTGATGTATCTGAAGAGCACGAGACCAGATATTTGCTTTGCTGTGAACATCTTGAGCCAGTTCCTGACAGATCCGAGACATGTTCACTTGATTGCTGCAAAGCATATTCTGAGGTGCCTAAGGGGTACAGTTGATTATGGGCTCAAGTATGAGGCAAATTAGAAGATTAACCTGGAAGGTTATGTTAATTCAGATTGGGTAGGTAGTGCCATCGATAGGAAGAGCACTTCAGGGTGTTGCTTCAGTATGGGATCATGCGTGATCTCTTGGTTTAACAGGAAGCAATCCTGTGTGGCACTAAGTACAGTTGAAGTAGAGTATGTCACAGCTTATTCAACTAGTTGTGAGGTAGTATGGTTGAGGAAGCTAATGTATGATTTATTTGATCTCCAGTTGGATGCTACTTGTATATATTGCGACAACCAGAGTTGTGTGAAGTTGTCGGAGAACCCGGTGTTCCATGACAAGTTGAAGCATATTGAGATCAAGTATCACTATATCAGGGATATGGCGCAGAAAGGAGCAGTGAAGCTTCAGTATGTTGCGATGGACAAACAGATAGCTAATGTGTTGACTAATCCATTAGCCAGAGTGAAGTTTGAGTACTTCAGGGAGAAGCTTAGTGTTCTCCAGATCGAGGTTCCCTCCAAAGGGAAGTGATGAGTCAGTGAGCCATTTTGACATAGTGAGAGGATTGGTTCCTTCCATGGTTAGATGTAAGGGCTGAGCCATTCTGTCATGATGAGAGGATTGGCTCCTCGTATGTTAGATATGAGTGCTGAGCCATTTTGATGTGACTGTAGGATTGGTTCCTCCATGATCAGATATAAGTGCTGAATGCCATTCTTGGAATGGAGGCACCTAGTCAGTTACCAGGAATACTCAGTCTGGGACTGAGGGCCATTCTGATGTGACTGTAGGATTGGTTCCTACATGATCAGATATAAGTGTAGAGCCATTCTGATGTGACTATAGGATCGGTTCCTACATGATCATATATAAGTGCAGAGCCATTCTGAGGCTATTTTAGGATTGGTTCCTACATGATTAGATGTAAGTGCAGAGCCCTTTCGACATGTAGGTAGGATTGGTTCCTCGCATGGTCAAATGTAAGTGCTGGGCCTTTCTGACATAGATGACTAGATTGGTTCCTCTCATGGTTAGATGTGAGTGCTGGGCCTTTTTGACATAGATGACTTGATTGGTTCCTCCCATGGTCAGATGTGAGTGCTGGGCGTGCCTTTCTGACATGGTGTTGGATGTGTTCCTCTCATGGTTAGATGTAAGTGTTGGGCAGGCCATTCTGACTTAAGGTTAGATATAAGTGCTGGAAAATACCTACATGGAGGCTAGGCCTACAATGAACATGAAAAAGGGCTGGCTCTGTATAACTTCTTATGACGAGAAGAATCAAGAGATAGCACCTGTGATGATGATCCATCAGAGATGTTCCATAACCAGAGATGATCCAGATCGAGTGATGATCTAGATCGAGATGAAGATGACTTGAAGATGACGAGGACTCGATGATGATACAGAGAAGAAGATTTGTGCCTACAAATTGTGTCGAGAGAATACCTTCCTAGTTAAGAGGGAGTATTGATGTAATTGTAACTTCAGAATGTATTCACTTGTATATCTTATGTATTGTACCCCGATGTTTATTCTAGGAAGTGTTTGTAATGTAATTGAGTCATGTGATGCCTCGATGTTCCGATCGAGAGTTTCTATATTGTAAACAAGTCATGTCAAGTCATTGTGGGTAACCATCCTATTGTTCAAGGGTTAAAGTCCTCGCAGTTGTGGGGCCCTAGGGTTATTAGACTCTCTTAGTGAAGTCGGCCCTAGTAAGTTACTATCAAGTCAAGAATTAGTATAAATAGAGAGTGAGCCTCTCTATTTATCACACACTCACTCACACTGAGTTGTAGCGCATAGCTGAGGGAGAAGAAGTTGCTGGGGCTAGAAAGAAATAGGCTACTACTGTCGGGAGATCATCTTACTGTTTTGGGGTTTTACTTTTGGTGTTGATTCTATCTCTGAAGAAGTTGCGGGGTTTTCTCCATTTATGGTTTCCCCAAGGAAAAACACCGTGTTCATTGTCTCTTGTGTTTGAATGCTGTGCTTGTTATTCTCTCAGTTAAAGATCCTAATATAATGCTAGCTTAAATGATAAAAATCTAACATCCTTCAAAACACAACAGGATTTGAACCCAAAATCCAATGTCAGAATCCGACGTCATCCGACATTTCGTACGGATGTGTTGGATAGCAATCATTGAAAAGAATGGCGTTCAGAAAAGTTTTATAGCTCTTGTAATATCCCCAGTTTTGACCCCGATTGCATTAAAAGATACATGATGTGTGTATTGTAATTAATCATGGTGTGGAGCTAAACGAAAAAGCCCCACCATCGATTTGGTTGTGTTATGTTTCGGTAATTGGGATTGTTGCCAATGGTATATCATGCTATCTGGCACATAATAGTTTTGGCATCATGTAAATATGCACATTAATTAAAATGAACCTACAACCAGCTACGATGGTGCAACGTTAATGAAAAGGGCATGATTTCCTAAGGTTAAGGTGGGGGATTGTCTAACCTATGGGATCCATTAGGAGATTGCCATGTGTCGACCACCCATGTAAAACTCCTGTTGTTAGTTGGGAGCAGTTATGGCTGGGAAGTGGTGGGTGGCAGGATTTCCAGTCTTTGCCCCACATACACTCCACCAGCAGGCTCACTCTTCTCACGCGGAGGGCAGGGGGACGGTCGGCATTCTATCCACTCTTCCACTCACGGTTTCGCCTTGTTCATCTCATGCAGGCAGTCGGAGGGCTTGCTATCGAATTTTGGCTGATTGTAGTCTGTACAAGTTTTTCCCTTCACGCAGGGAGTATTGTTTTACCTCACGTGCAAGTCGGGGGTGTGTTCTCCTCTGACGAGCCTAAAGAGCGGCATGAGAGGCACAATTTTGGCTGTGTAAGTTTTCCCCTGTCGATTTGTCGTCTATGTATGTGTTTTCCCTTATCAATGTTGGGATTTTGGATTCTTTCCCGTTTGCAGACTATGTAATGCTGCCGTCATTTCATTGTGCGATTGGGCTATTGTTCTTCCCCTGGTTTTGGGTTACTATGTGTGCAAGTATATTTTGGGTTGCTACCGAGTTGTTTGGCCACGCTAGGGCCAAGAACAACTTTGAATCGCCTTGTTTGGCTTGAGCTGTGTTCACCATCTTTGGGTTGTCACCCTATTTCCTTTGGTTTTCTTCATAGAGCTGTGAACTAATTTTTTTACTGCGGGTCTGCAGTGGTTGGTCTTCGGACTGTGTGGAGACGGGTATGCTTGAGAAACCTGGGTTTGGGAGCCACACAGAGAGAGTTAGATGACTGGCTTTCTTTACCACAACCCCGGAAGAGCACTGGCAAGGGAAGTTAGGGTCTGAGGGACTGTGAAGCAGAGAAGGGACTGATTCCTGGTGTCGGGAGTGCGTGGGTGTCTTAGAAGTCAGGATAGCTTTGGTGTAGGCATACTTAGCTTTTCCATGAGCGTACCAGTTTAGCATTCAGCCTTTCCTAGCTCCTTGACAGCTTGATAAACCCAACTATGTTGACTTGGCTGTATTGTGTATCCTTGGTTATGTGTAAGCCTGCTTAGTCCCTTATTCCTTGGGGAATCATGCCCAACTAGGGGGTGGTAGTGTTGCTGAGAGATTGATGAGCACGCTGGCCTATGGTTGGGTGGAACATTGCAACAATGTAGCTGGTTGCGAGATGAGTTCTTACAAGGTGAGTATTCTTGACCATTTCGTCTATGCAGTTATATTTATTATTAATGAATAATGATGAACATGTTGATGCTCGAATGTATGTTTGCTTCAGCTGTATGTTGAGTAATTATGCATCCTTGCATGTTTTATGTTTTAAGCATTTTATTTCAGCATTATATGCATGTTTAACTTCATGGGGCTAGTTGCCCGGATGTTTGATGGTTTGGTAGCATCCTCTTCGTCGGTCGGAGGGTCGGGGACGTTACAGTGTGGTATTAGAGCTCATGTTGTAGCATGGGTTTGTATGGGTCGTGAAGATGCAGTGACAGAGCCATCATTGCAACATTGGGCGTCAGAGGGGCATGAAATATCAGCTAGCAGAGGCAGGTTTCCTTCTGCCCAGTAGAGATCATAAATTATGATATAAATTTTCTTGAATTTTTTTTTGAAAAATTTGTTTAAGTGCCTGAACCGTCGGCCCATCGGAAGACTAAGTGGGAAGCTCCTCCGATGTAGCGGAGAGCTAGACGGAAGGTCACCCGATGGAGGAAGAAATTTGTGAATTTTTCTCTAAGTGTTCGTCGGCTATTGGTGAAAGTTAGTGGAAATGGGAGTTGAAGTTTTGGCGAAGAACTGCCGAAGACTACCGAAACGCTAACCCTTTTTAGTTGAAAGACCGTCCGAAACAGGCCATCGGTGATCGATGACAGTTAGTTTTTTGGAGCAGCGACAGTTGGTTGATTGATCAACAAAGTTTAGGTAATGGAAACGTTGATGCGGCAGCAGGAAAAAGGTGAAAGATCGCTAAAAATTAGCTGTTTGAGGTGCCGATACGTCGGCGGAGGATAGAAGACGTAAGTGCCAAAATGTCGGTGGAGATCCCCTGAAGGCTGCCAAAATGTCGGTGAGGAATAATAGATGGGATTGCCAATGTGGAGGAAAAGGAAGCAATTTTCCTAAAATTTCGCTTAAGGGTTGAGAACATCGACGATCGGCGATATCGCCAATGATTAGACGACGGGAGCGCCGAAAGGACGGCTTCGTATGGCTAGGAATCACCGAAATGTCGGCAGAAATTAGATGAACGAATCAACAAAATTTAGATGATGGGGTTGCCGAAATGTCACTGCCGTTGGAGAAGGTTAGAAGATGAAGGCACCGATGCGGACGGGAAAGAAGAATTTTTTTTCAAAAATTTATCTAAGTGTTGAGCCCATCAGTGATCGACGAAAGTTACAAGATTGGAGCGCCGATCGATGGAAGTTAGTTGACAGAATCGTCAAAATGTCAGCTCACATAGTCAAGACCATTGATGAAATTTAGAGGATGGAGCCGCCGATGCAGCGGATGACGTCGAAAGGAATTAGTCGTTTAGGTCGCCGATGAACATCGGAAAGATTTAGTTGTCCATGTGTTTGCCATTGCAGCTGCCATGTGGACTAGCACTCTGATGATTAGAAGGTTAAATCATCGATGCTTCGATCGCTGACACTTAATGTCTAGAGCTCCGATCCGTCGATAGGTTTGTGGACTGCGGACACCACAGTGGATCTGTTGACCACCGTTGCAGAAGACTTTGAGACTATCCATCTGATGAATAACGGTTCTGATCACCGTTATTGTGTCCTAGTTCATTTCATCGCCAATGCCGCAGGGGTTGACTGTTCTGACCACTGATAGGGTTAGGGCCGCAGAAGCCACAGGGAGTTTGCTGCCCGTCGTTGTGGCCACCTAAGGGGCTATCCCCCCGATGCACAGTGCATTCGATTGCCGATATGTAACAAACCTTGGCCTCACCTATAAATGGTCCGGAAGGCTCACATCAGAAAACTATAGTCAATGGAACTGCCGATACGATGGAAAATTATTGTTGATAGGGCCGCCGATTAGCGCCGGAGAAATTTGTTGCTTAGATCGCCAAAGTGTCGGAATTTTAGATGGGATTGGACCCAATCTGAAAAAGGAAATTTTGAGTTTTTCAAAGTGGATTTTTCAGCGATTTCAGTGAAATTCTCAGTAGTATTTCAGGGCTGAAAGGGAGAAAAATTCTAGAAGGCTGAAGTTAGCATTTTATACCAAAACACAGTTGTGTGTTTTGCCTAAATTTGGTGAAAATCATCATTTTAGAAGTGGTACATTTCCTTAAACCCTGTCTTGCTAATTATAATTACATTTTATAAGTTTTGTACATAAAATTTATGAGGATATGCCTTGCATGCATAGGATATTACATGTTGGTAAGAGTAGTGAGAATTATACATTTATAATGAACCACTAATGGTAATTATTACATTGGTGTTGGCATTAGTGGGAAAACCAACAACAACATGGACATGGCTGGATATGTTGCTAATGCTGACGAATGTGACCAACAACCCTATGGAGAAAGGGATAAGGCAACAAGTCCAGAATCAAAAGTTGGTGAGAGAATTCTGCAATCTCCTTCAAGAGACCAACCAAACTGGTAATGTCAAGGGTGTAAGTAGGATCCATGCAGGTAATGGTTTAATTATGAAAATTGCATGGAGTGGTAAAAGCAAGAGGTTTCATACCATGTGGTTATTTGAAATTTATACTACATTCATACAGAAATGTATCATGCCTGTATATGTTTTTATGAGCTTAGTATTCCAAAGAAAGTAAGTACTGATGGTCTTGATTATGGTAATGCATCCTATATGAAGTAGTCATGGTTAGGCCATGCATGGTATGTTTGTGCATAGTATTCCTGAAGCAATGCAAGGTAGCATTGAGTGGATATGCATTAAAAGATTTCATAAATCTTGTGGTTATGCATTGAATAGATGCATATGAAAAGTATGAGTAAATTTTGTAGATATGCATACATAAGTATGGGTGCAAATGTTATGATACATTGCATGAATGCATCGAGATAGTGCATGTGTCATTATGAATAACTAATGGCTGAAATGATGAATTGATGATAATTCGGGAGCCATTTCAAGAGCTGTTATGGATGCAGGATAGTAAGTGCATGAAGAGGGCAGTCATGATCGATTAGCTGCCGGAAATGCTCTATAGAAGGGCAAGGTGGTACAAATGATACACTTGTGAAGTAAGGAGTATCTAAACAATTCATTTCAATTGCATAAATGATGTGACTATACCTTGCAATTTTAGTACGATAATGATTGCGTGAAGTAAATGAGTTTTGGTAATATTGATGTGCTAACAAATGGAAGTATTTGAATTCTATAATTCTGAAAATGCTTTAGTGATTGTTGCAACAATGGAAAAAGGTTATATGCATCAAGACTTACCAAGTGTGTGGCTGATTGAAGTTCAGATTTTAGGTATATTGTTTGGGGCATGGCAAAGTGGGTAAGATCATGAAAAAGACCGGAATCTACCATGTGAAAGAGCCAAACCTCATGAGAAGAGTCTCATGGTTGTAAAAATAGTTTGTATGCTGAATGAATTGTCAATTTAAATTTGTAAATTTCAGATTTGAGAAATTGCTGACAACTACTAATCACTATTGGCTTTCATAGAATTGTGTTAGGAGGATGCATTGTAAGTGGGTGTTCATGTTATGCTAGTAAGCATAAAATCATAATGGGCATAGTGGTGCTGCTTACAAGAGATCCACAAATGAGGATCACCTCATTGCCAAGCAAATCAATTTCTGTAGTAAATAGAATTGCAAATTCCCATTGAATTTAATTACTAATGTCATTGCTTGGTTATGGAACAATCAAATTTAGATTATATTAGTAGATAAGGATTGTATTTGACTGTTGGGCTACTTGATGAATGTGCCAGGGGTACACACTGCAGGAAGACCATGTGTGATGGCCTGAAGGATACAAAATTTATAGGGAGGTTCTCCCCTATCTTGGAAATGGGTTTCGGGTGAAACTCCATTGGACATTTTGGAAATGTCTCATTTGCACTACATGTTTGGTAAGCAACATGAGTGAGATGGTATAGATTATGTTGGTAAGACATGTGTGGATATCAAATGTAAAAAGGATTTGGGATGGCAAACCGAGGGACCGTCAACTCAGAGAAGGGAGCCCCCATTCCTCCTTAATGAAGGAATACTGCCTCGAAAAATGAATAAGTGTTCTGTGACCTTAGCTAAGAATATGCATGTCAAATTGTTAAATTCAATATGTAGAGCATGTTTTGATTTTATTTCCATTATGGTAGATTGCTTGAGTATGAATAGGGCCTACATGGCACACATCGGAAAGGGGTGCACACTTTCCCGATGTCAGATCATTAAAGGGTTTTCAATATTGATTACACCCTAGGGAGTGGATGGTGTCTCAATACTTGATAGTGAATGATGTGAAATATGATTACAGTTTTAGAGCAATAATGATGATAAGTTTGCTTATATTGCTTGTGTTGTCAGGCTAAACAGATGCAGTCTGGTGTTGCACACTAAATGGACAATGGCTTGGGCTCATCCTACCTTCTACTGAAGAG
The DNA here is from genome assembly GCA_001517045.1 of Pseudotsuga menziesii. Taxonomy (NCBI): domain Eukaryota; kingdom Viridiplantae; phylum Streptophyta; class Pinopsida; order Pinales; family Pinaceae; genus Pseudotsuga; species Pseudotsuga menziesii. The sequence goes on along the minus strand of LPNX010392438.1, from coordinate 466,966 downwards.
CACCGAGAAGGAGACATTCTTGAGGGACTAAAGAGCAGAGAAGGGAGTGGTTTATTGTGTTGTATGGGGTAGTGGAATTAAAGCTCACTGCTGGAAATGAAACCGGAAATGGTAATGGTAAATTTCCAAGCCCAGTCAGCGTGAAGGTGTACTGGCTGGACGGTCTGATAAACCCAACTATAGGTTGGCTTGACTGTGTAATTATTTGATGTTGTGGAAATTGTGGAAATGTTATAGTGTTGGCTTGACTACTTGTAGTCTGATAAACCCAACTGTTAGCTGGCTTGGCCGAGTAGCCTGATAAACCCAGTAGTGTATTGGCTTGATTGGCTGCAGCCTGATAAACCCAATTGTATATTGGCTTGGCTGGATGGTCTGATAAACCAAACTGTAGGTTGGCTTGACTGTGCTTGATATGTATAAAAGGGTATTGTTGATATAAGTGCATGGTTGATATAAGTGCGTTGATTGATATAAGTGTATTGTTGACATAAGTGCGTTGTTGATACAAGTGCATGGCCTGATAAACCCAACAGTGTTGGCTTGGCTGATTTGTTCTATCCCAGTCAGCGTGAAGGTGTACTAGCTGGACATTAATTATTTGATGTTGAGGAGCAGCCTGTGTGCAAACCTAACATCCAAGTCCATAGGAAATTCCAAGGCTTGCAAAGCAAAGCGGGACCCCGTGGACCAAAGAGGAAACACACAATACCGATAAGTATTTGTTGTACAGGATTACACACCTAATAACCTAAGGTCTGGGGTTACCAACATACTCAATCAACTTGCAAACAATTGACTCTAAAGGGCAGTAAAGGAAATAGGAGGATTAGAAAGACTTACTCGATTACTGAAGGTCGATCCTTGCTAGTCCTCTTCCGCTCTGCTTCACCTTCAAAGTCTTCAAGGTCGTTCTCCTTCACCTGTTAAGATACAATATTTCAGATACAAGATGATTCATATATATATGCAGGTTAGATAAATCACATATAAGATGCATAAACATAAAAATTTATCAAACCAAGATACATAAAACACATATGGAAGAAGGATTCTCTTTATTATCAATAATGAAGAAGTTCAGATTACAACCCAATGCCTGAGACAAGGACTCCTCTGCAACCAAAGGATTATGAGTTCCACTGCTCCAAAGACTTCTGTATAAAATCCACCAGCATAACTTTGCTCTCCAAGTGTAGGTAACCAACACCCTCCCCAAGGCCTGTATTTATATGGGTGAAATAAGGCAGTTCTCGAAGGTTGGGGAAGTTGTAGCAGTTAAGGAAATTAAGTTAAATGAGTTAACTAATCTCCAATTAGCGCGTGTTTTATGTTTAAATGTTAAGAGACACATTCGCGGGTATGTAGTAGAGCAACCCACGAATGATTCACAACTTATCATAAGGGCAACCTGCGAATACATAGATTCACGACTTGCATCAACCGTGACTCGCGAATGACTCACGAGTTGTATAATAGAAGAGTCACGAATATAGCTCAACATAGAAAAATAGCAAAGTAACTAGCTGGGTATATAAGGAATTTATTTCATCATAAGCCAAGCTATAGTGTTTTGGGAAAACCTCTATCCATAGATGTCCTTTTGTGTGCCAACATGAGGGATGTCGACACTCGGACGGAGAGGTGCCATTCAGGTGTATAACAGATGCCCCCTAATGTGTGAGGTCAAAGGGAAGTGATGGCCAAAATACATTATAATATTTATCTTTGGAGAACTCAGAAATCCAATGGAGCAAAGAGAGTACCTGAAACAAATACATAGGAATGTCATATACAAAGTTACATCTGAGGATACTATGTTCAATTTATTGGAACACTAGCTCCTTTACAATATTTGAGTACATCATATGATACGGGTATAAAACCACGTATATTACAAAGGTGGATCGAAGCCACAATATACAATAATGATGAGTCTTCAAAGATCTGGAAGGTATGTGATAGATAGAACATAATCTTGCGCAACTTAGTCCATATGTGAGGGACTAAGGTCTTCATAAAAGATCCCAAAGAACCAGTACAATCCAAGCCATGTGAATAAGGGTAAGCTGAAGTTGAACATGGAAAGGATTCAGCAGTTTGTCAACCAATAAGGGATAATTGACAGCTGAAGCAAAGGAATTCACCAATGATGAAAGTGAATCTAGAGGTACGATCGTCAAAACTCTAGGTCTTCGCCATCAGGAAATACTGAAAATGGAACCATGCTGTGATAAGCAAGGAAACAGATCCTCCAACGGATCACAAGAGTGACTAGGAACTGGGCAACCGAAGGGAGACACAAATAGATAACAGATATAACAATGATGGGATCAGGCTATAAATCAGACATTGGGTAGAGTCCTTGAAAAGTGAGCACAACACAGAGATGATCCAAGGCAGCGTATAACGGATAGATAGAACAACTAGACTTATCTGTCATGTAGGAGACATGATCAGATTCCCCAGGTATAATGGACAAGAGGAGGAGTAAGAAACTCAAAGTAATAGCTGAACACAAGTACACACTGAGACATGGATATTGGAAAACAAAGAGTGCTATGTTCAAGGATGACATGCTGCCATTACTGAAAATAAGAGAAAACTTCTTCCTTACCTTCCCTGTTAAATTTTAACGAGTCCAAGAAAGTAAACTCGGTTCCCTCTTCATTTTTTAACAAGCTTGAAGAGATGGGAAAATAATGCTTGATACACTGATTCGTGGATTTAACGAGCCCGGACTAGTATATGCTCGACCGGTGTTTTCATATTTAGAGAGTCTGAAAACGCCAAAGAAGACTCCAGGGGGGTCCTTTTTCGTCCAATTTAGTCTCCTGAGACCGAAAAAGTATAAAACAAACCACAGAAGAACTCTCTTAACTTCCGAAGAAGAAAAGGTGCACCTTTTTCGTACTTAGTCAAGGAGGTCCGAAAAAGGTTAAATTACCACCTACCCAACGCTCCTTCCAAAACAGCATAGAATAGCTTGAGTTTTACGAGTGTGAAGGGAAGCAAGATCACTCAGAAAGATCCATTTGGTTACGAGAAATGGGGCTTACAACAATAAACTCGTTGCTTTGTTCTGTAGTGTTTAAGGAGCATGACAAAGACACAAAGTACACTCGGAATCTTTTTCATGTTTGGGTCCAGAGCACGAAAAAGAGAAAACTAAGCTCAAACCGGGTGTTCCTTTTCCGTAAATTTAGTCCCGCAGGTCCGGAAAAGTGATAAACCTATACCTGAGAATACTCTTCTCAATTCAAAAGAAAAGAGAGTGATCCTTTCTCGTATTATTCCGCATGGTTCGAGAAAGAGATAACCTACCACCAATGCGGATACCCGTTCACATATTCTTAACGAGCTTGAATGGACGAGATAACTCTGTAGTCAAGTCTGTTTGGAAGGAGTCAGACATGGGCCTAAAGAAACTCCATAAGGGCGGGGAGTCCTATAAACAGTGACGGTATGAGTACCAAAGGATGGCAAGGGCATATAAAGATGATACTCATGAAATAAGGACCCTAGCCACAGAAGAACAATGGGAAAGGCAAGGGACTAATGGCTTAGAATACCATAGTCCGTGGCGAAATGTTGAATACTAAGGTTAATGTGGAGTGATAAGATGCCAACAGATGTTGGGAATAACAAAAACCACCCTATAGAAGCAACAACACTTTGTAAAAGTGGATAAACCTGTTTCAAGGCACGAAAAGGGTGATATTAGTGAATTGACATTTCAAACTATATAAAAAGACCCACTTTATGAAATATTATTTCTATAAATAGCTTGAAAATTAAAACATTTCTCACCATTTGAACTTTTTGAACCAAAAAGGAAAGTTTACCCTCTACCTTTGATCAAGCGCCGTGGACAATTGGACCGTCATAATTGGAATCCGTCAGCTTCAGGTAAATCTACACCCTAAACCCGTCAATTTGATCCAAACAAATATTAAATTCATGGTGAATTCAATATATTTCATCATCCCAAACTACATCAGTGCGCATTCGCAGGTTTCTAGGCATGCAAGTCCTGAATACGCGTTTCATTCGTGGGTTGTCTTACTAGACAGTCGCGAATGATCCGCGACCTGCCCCAATGGACAGTCGCGAATGCTGCACAATGGGAGAAAACTTTAAAAATATGCAAAATTTTCAAAATTTTATTATGGAATACCGAACTCAATTACTTGTATTTGCCAGGAAAAATATGGTGCTGGAGTGGAGAGAAAGAGAACATGAAATAATGGATCATGCGGCGCTCCAAAGCGTGCCCACCATCCAAGCATTGAGGACATGTTGGCTATTGAAATTCTTTTGTACATTGCCCATGCGGGCAAATGTCCACTTACTGGAATTCATGGTCAGTTACTGGGGTCATGATATGGGGATGTTCAATCTTCAAGGTGAGACCTTAGAGCTTACCGTGGAAGATATATATTTCATTACCGGGTTGTCACAACGGGGGGCACCGGTGAATTTGGAGGGCACTGGCCGGGGCGGGGACCCCTTGAGTGTCCAAAACTATGTTGAGATATTCTGTTCACCAGGTACTTAGAAGAAGGGCAGCAGCGTTCTTATTGTAGACATCTAGGATTTCACACTCCAGGTATTAGCTAGTACCATTGTGAGACTTGCAGGGTCAACACGATTACATATGGCCACCAGAAATCAAATGAGGGTGGCAGTTGACTGCTTTAGAGGTGCTCTCTATGATTGTTGCTCAAGAGTTGCCCCCATTATGAAGAGGCAACTATCCGACTGTAAGAGGGGAAGATGCAAGAATTTTGGCTATTCCAGCATACTAGTGGCGTTCTTCTTCTTCGAGAGTACCAGCCATGAGCCCTGCTATACCACTACAGGTCAGGTCTCCACATCAGCCGAGGCTGAGCCAGTGGGGAGACATCTTCCTCCATCAAGGAGGAGGAGACATAGTACACCGCGTTTACGATGATGACTTTTATACATGGTGGGAACAACAGCTGCCGGCGCTGGAGCAGTTTCCATACGCTGGGATAGATTTTCGAGGTGACCCCGACCTTGTCCTCCCTCCAGGAGGAATATGGGGCGAGATGGGTAAGTAATATTTAATTTTTTATCATTTTCAAATTTTTATGAATTTTCCAATGATAGAATATATACATATGTACAAGTCTTAATCCTATTCATGTGTCAAAATGCAGATATTGGACCAGTCCACCCTGAAGGGCACCCTCGTATGTTCTTGCATCCGGTTGTAGGGGGAGACCCAGGATTGATCCGGGTACTAGAGGGGAAGCTGGCCAGGCTGACCCAGCGAGTACCTACGATACAGATTGAGCATATACCTACAGCCATGCAGGAGTTTGTAGTAGGGGTTCCACCGATTTGGCTACGTCTGTTCAGGAGAGTAGCTAGAGCAGTACTTGTATATAGAGATGCGGTGGAGACTGCCGAGGCCTAGGAGGCTGAGGAAGCCAGGGTGCATAGAGGTCATGGGGACCGAGGTGGTCCTAGTGGCCAGGGCGGTCCAGCTTAGACCTAGGGCATTTTGATGGATGATGATCCACGTTTTTGTATATTTTGTATATGACTGGATCTACGGATCAGACTCAATCTATCTACGTACAGATATTTTACATATATATATATATATTGATGTTTGGTTGTCGGCTTATTTACAAGTGTTTTTTATATGTTTGCTGTATATTTTTATGAAATGTGTGTGAGATGCCAATCCAAAATATAATTAGCATATGCATCAGTCAATGAATTTTGGTTTCGTGGAATATGATTGAAAGTAATAACTTCAAAATGTCTTTCCAGTAAACGAATTTGCATAAAATGACGTAACAAGATAGGATTTCGTACTTGATAAGCTCTATTGAGCTGGGAAACTACCAACTGAGAATCCAAACGAACTTCAAGCTGGGTGATGCCACGTGACAAAGCATCCCATAGGAGCTCAATGACAGCCCTATACTCAACAACATTATTAGAAGCAGGACCAAGACAAGCGCCACCCGCGGCAACAAGCTGTCCTGAGGGAGAATAGATAACCCATGTTGCTGAAGCTAGGTTACAAGTGTGACAACTGGCACCATCAGTGAAACCTACATACATTTCGGAAGACATCTGCAACAACCAGCAGATAATATAAAAAACAAAACTGACAACCTATTGTACATAAAAAATACAAGAAGAAGTGCTAAGCCTAAGCATAGTAATTTTTCAGGTAGAGCCCATTTTTAGGCTCAGGCAGCTTATTCCCATCATAATCCACTAATTCATATGCACCTTTACTCAATAACTTAGACACGACATAGGGTCCTAACCACATAGCCTTGAATTTTCTTGCCCCCAGAGGTTCTTTATCTTGGTCCCAAAGCTAGACAAGTTCCCCCTCAGAGAAAACCCTAGGTTTGACCGTTTTATCATATTGAGATTTAACCCTATTTTTATGAGCCTGATTCGCAGTCAACGCATCTCTACATTGTTCATCAAGGTGTTCTAAGTATACCAGACGTTCCTCAAGCTCAGTCGTATCAGGTAACACATGAATGGCTATCTTTAAGGACAGGATTTCGCATTCAATCAAAGTAACTGCTTCCACCCTGTGAACGAGTTGGAAAGGGGAATAACCCATGGCAGTCTTGACATTAGTTCTGTAAGCCCAAAGAGCAGGATATAACATGATGTGCCAATTAGAATGGGTCCTAACCACATAGCCTTGAATTTTCTTGCCCCCAGAGGTTCTTTATCTTGGTCCCAAAGCTAGACAAGTTCCCCCTCAGAGAAAACCCTAGGTTTGACCATTTTATCATATTGAGATTTAACCCTATTTTTATGAGCCTGATTCGCAGTCAACGCATCTCTACATTGTTCATCAAGGTGTTCTAAGTGTACCAGACGTTCCTCAAGCTCAGTCGTATCAGGTAACACATGAATGGCTATCTTTAAGGACAGGATTTCGCATTCAATCAAAGTAACTGCTTCCACCCTGTGAACGAGTTGGAAAGGGGAATAACCCATGGCAGTCTTGACATTAGTTCTGTAAGCCCAAAGAGCAGGATATAACATGATGTGCCAATTAGAATGGGCCGCATCAATTGTCTGTTTAAGGATAGTTTTTAAAGTCTTGTTGACAGCCTCAACCTGACCATTAGCTTGCGGATAGTATGGAGAAGAATGTTATTGTCGAAATCCGAGCATGGTTGTCAGTTCCGTCATCATGTTATTTTGAAAATGACTACCATGGTCAGTGACAATCACTTTGGGAATATCAAACCTTGCAATAATTTGATTAAAAACAAAGAAAGCTGCTGTTTCCCCGTTGTCTTTGAAAGTAGGCATTGTCTCTGCCCATTTCGTAAAATAGTCAACAGCGACAATGATGTATTTATTCCCCCCAGCCGAAATTGGGTTGCACGTCACGTAATAGATCCCCCATTTCATGAAGGGGCCTACCGAGACAACAGGAAATAATGGAATAGGATGCGACTGCATCTTTCTGGTGTAAAGCTGACATGGATGACAGCGCTTCACGGCTTCCACACAATCTTTAAAGATCATGGGCCAGAAATAACCAGCACGCAATATCTTCTGGGTCGTTGCTAACCCATATAAATGACCCCCACATGCTCCACTATGGGAATCATTTAGGACAATCTCTGCTTCCTCATGAGTAAGGCAGCGACGCAAGACAGAATCTACCCCTCGTCGATATAATGTATCTCCTATAATGAGGTAGTTCTTAGCATGAAGGCGTAAATTACGTCGTTCCTCCATAGAGTAAGTGGCATGATACTTCAAAGTCTGGAGATATATAAGAATATCCCCGTACCAAGGATCAGAGGTGGATATCAGGAAGATGTGCTCATCTGGGAATGAGTCATCCTCAACCGCTACATTTTCTTCAGTGGGAAATTTTGCTATAAGCTCAGCAAAAACTAAGGACTTCTTAGACTTAGCGGATTGGAAATCCAAGTCAAACTCTTAGAGAATGAATATCCACTTGTTAAATTTCCCCCCAACAATCCGTCGGGATAAAACATATTGGAACGGATTCACATCCGCCACTACAGTTGTGGTCCTTAGTAAAATGTAGTGGCGCAACCTCTGCACAGCATAAACAGCTACTAAGGCTAACTTCTCGACGTGGGAGTATCTAAGCTCAGGTCTGGCCAAAGCACGACTAAGATAATAAATGACATGCTCAACGAGCTTATCGTCCTCCTGGACTAGTACTACCCCAATGGTCGACTTCGATGCGGCCAGATATAATATAAAATCCCTAGAATAATCTGGTGGGCGTAACAAAGGTGCCGACAGCATAGCTTTTTTCAATGCCTCAAACACAAGTTGTGCGGTTTCATCCCATACAAAAGGAGTGTCTTGTTTAAGCAAGCGCATGAAACCTTTAGTGATCTTGGCATAATTAACGATAAAACGTCGAAGAAAGTTGGACTTTCCTTGCAAGCTTTGAATTTGCCTGAGAGAACGAGGAGGAGGCAGATTTACAATGGCCTCAACTTTTAAAGGATCCACTTGGATGCCTCTACTAGAGACAATGAATCCGAGTAATCTCCCTGACTCGACGCAAAATACACACTTGTGGGGATTGAAGCGAATTTTATAATATTTGCATCTTTCAAAGATCAACCTTAAATGATCTAGGTGTTGAACTCTCTTGCGAGAATGTGCGGGCAGATCATCAAGGTATGGTTCAACAATGGCTTTTATGTCGTGAAAAGAAAAGTTCATAGCCTGTTGAAAGGTAGCCCCAATATTTTTCAATCCAAAGGGAATTTTTCTATACGCAAATGTACCCCAAGGGAAAATGAAAGCAGTTTTATGTTGGTCTTCCGGTTTGATTTGGATTTGATTGTAGCTGGAGAAACCATCCATAAACGAGAACACCTCACTCCCCGCACATGCATCTATGTTCTGGTCAATAAATGGTGTGGGGTAATTGTCCTTAGGAGAGGCTTTATTGAGGTCTCTAAAGTCTATACAAACGCGAATGGTCCATTGCTATTTATCAACAGGAACAGGATTGGACACCCATTCAGTCAAAGCTATGGGATATATAAAACCAGCTTTCAACAACTTTTCAACTTCTGCCTTCACAGCCGCTGCTTTACATGGGTTCACGGGTCTTAATTTCTGTCGAACCAGTTTGGCATCAGGATAGGTTCGGATTTCATGTTGAACAATAGATGGATCAATCCCTGGCATCTCCTCATATGACCAGGCAAAGATATCGCGGAATTCCTTGAAAAGGGCAATGTAGATGGCAATCTCCTCCGGAGAGCAATTTTCACCTATATAGATATTTTCCACGACATCTGGGTTCACAGAGATATTGATAGGTATAGTGGCGGAAATGTTTGCCATATTCCCCTTAGCAAACACCCCTTCCCTAGGCAAAGGGTTAATAGGTACCTCAATATCTTCTGACAGTCTCACTTTAAACTCTTGGTTGTCTATCTTGCTTAGTTCTGGAAGAAAATAGGATCGATGATGAAGATCCTCACAAATCTTATCATGTCCACTCATGGCTTCCGAAATAGCTTCATCGGAAGGTAAAATGGTATCTAAGCAATCTATGGAATGTAAAGAGTTTTCTGCCCATGCGGGCAAATAGACTTCTTCCAGATCGTCTGAGACTGTTAGAGGATCTGGAATGGGATCAACAGTGGCTTGAGTGATGGCTTGATAAGCTACCTCCACTGCCGATAAGGGCACTTCCGGTTCATGGGGAGTTGGGAGGACCCAAGGATCAGTCCTATCGACAACCGTAGTGATGGACTTCCCCACACTAGTATAACCAATGTAGTTCACCGGGGCTGGAAGGTCAAATGTGCCCATCAATGATGTGTACATTCCAGCCCCCAAGCTCTGTGCAGCAGGTTTGGCCTGATCAACCAATGGCACAGTGGATTCCTTAGACTCTAAACAGCCTTTTCGGGTAAAATCAAGTTGGTCAACAGTAACCAACTTTCCCTCATGTGGAAAAACCATGACATGAAGAACAACCGATGCAATAGCAGACATTGCATAAGTCCAGTTCCTTCCCAGAAGCAAATTGTAGTCCAAGGGAGCATCAATCCCTTCCACTTCAACAGAAATTGCTTTGCATGCTAACTTAATCTCAAAGCCGGCAGGATACCATGAGGACGGAAGGACCTTCCATCAAAAGCAGTAAGTAAAGTGTTTGATGGGACCAGCTCTGGGGATCCAAGAGCTTTCCAACAGGCCAGGGACATAACACATGTAGAGGCTCCCTCATCAACAACTGCCCTTCCAATGGTCTTACCACCATGGACGACATCTATTGATAGGGCTACATGGTAAGGCATCCGAATTTTGACATCCGATAGATTGAATTTCGCCATGAGACTCGAAGAGTCCATGCTACCTAAAGCTGCTAAGAGAGCATCCCGTTGGGCAGGACAACTCTGTAACACCTCTAAAGCTGGCATTGCACACGGGGTTTGAGCTAAATCTTCAACCACAGAGTAGTTTGAAGCAGCCCTAGCATTAGGGTTATGCAAAGTCTTCTTGAAAACACCTTTCGGTATTTTCGGCATAGTTTTGGCAGTTTTCTCTATCGTGAGAGGGTTTAAAGTTTCTACTACAACTTTACCCTTCTCAGAAGTCTCAGTCTCATAATTTTTGTTCCTGGTTTGCAACAAAGTCAAAGATCGAACCATGTTGATATAATTAGGGCCAGGGGCAGCTTGAGTGCCCCCTGCTACATTAGAAGCTGAAGCAGAGTTGTGTCCTTGGGGAAACGGGTCCTTCAGGACAACCGGTTGTTGAGCTTTGAGCAGCTTCTGGGCTTGATCCATAAGGGGACAAAGGTGAGTAAGGTGGTCCTCTTGGCACAACTTACAAGGGAACTTAACCTTCTTCTTTTCTTTTTTGCCCCCATTAGCATTGTTCGCGGGCTTTGGCTTGTTTTGGTTTCCCTCTCCCTTCTTACCTTTCTTTTTCTTCCTGCCAGGCTGCTGATTGCCCTTCTGAGAGGTTTGAGCAAAGACATTTGCATTCTGGGGAGAGGGGGCAGCCTTTGCTGCCTCCGACATAGACTGTTTGACAGACAACTGGTGAAGTTGCTTAGTTAAAGACTCTACGGTGGGAGAGTTAACAGACCCAACCACACCATCGACATGGGGTCCAGGCTTAGGCTTCTCCGCCTCATGCGAAGGCCTCGGTGCCTCAGGGATGATCTCATACAAGATCCCAGACTGTGAATAAATCAAGTCTAACTGCTAGGCCCTGAGTATGGATTCTTCTTTGTTCGTTACTCCTGATGTGGAAACATCCTTAGATATGTATGGCAATAGTGATTTAAGGAACCATTCTAACAGAAACTTAGGAGGAATGGTGGCTTTAATAAGGCTCTTTCGCCTCCTCCACTCTTGGATATGATCCGAGATGTGGGTAGCCTTTTTTTGTCTAAAAGTATACAACAAGTCCGTTCTGAAATCATATCAAACCGGGAGCTGAAAGTGGCTAAGGAAAGCACTAGCCAAATCCCAGAAACTACTAAAGGCAGCAGAAGGCAATTCAATATACCATTTTGTTGCCGTACCTATCAAGGTCCTCTGGAATAGCCTCAATCTAATTGAGTCCTCATTCAACAAATTGGAAGAACACCATAAGTGAAAAGTGGTGGCATCTGCCCCAGGATCTTCACCAGTTTTGCCTTCGAACTTAGGGATGTCCGATGGTAACTTGGTGGGAACATGTGGCCACAAGGGGTCATGCCTCACTGGGTCATTCATCAATTTTGACAAGTCTGGCAAGTTTAAAGTTGCCAGAAAAGGAAGTTTGGGTCTAACCGGGGCACTAGATGTGCCAGCTTGGGGATTGGAGGGACCTGCCCCCGAATGCCCATGGGAAAAAGTGGGGTTTCCCCCAGCCACCGGTTGTGAAGTGGGAAGGTTGCTTTGAAACGGATTCCATCCGTAAGCCACAAGATTGTGTGTGGGAAGTGCAGTGTAAGAGGTTCGGGCCGTCCCCATAGAAACAGGAGACTGAAAAACAGGAGCAAGTATCCCTCCGCTAAATAGAGAAAAGGGAGAACTCGTGTATGGGACCGAAATAGGGGTTTGGAAGCTTTGCCCATAAGAGGTGTTGCTCCCAAACTGCACTCCTACATATGAAGGAGATGGACCTACGTATGGATTGGATGGGGGAATGTGCCCCCCATTCCAGGGAAATCCTTGAACATAAGCCGAGGATCCTACCGGACCACTCTGGGTAGTGTAAGGAAAGGAAGAAGGAATGGTAGGTATACTGGGGATCCCAGCAACCGTGTCACCAGAAGTACCTCCTATGTTGGAGTGAACCGGTGGTTGAACCACCCAGCTCGCAGGAGTCAAAGGTGTAGAAGGCAAACTAGATCTAAGGGCATTTACTGGGGGAGGTAGTACCCCTTCAACTGGAAGGGTTGAGGTGAACAGAAAATAACTTTCTTCTGCAGAAGACATGACTCTACCCACAGGGACACCTAGCACTGGTGAATCAAAAGGTCTAACCTGTACGATCACAGGATCGTTTAAATCAGTCAAGGGGGAGTTAAAATTTCTTGCAAACTCGTCAGTCTGCAATTATTATATCTCAACTGTGTCAAGATTGAAACGGTTAGCAATGAGTTCTGGTTCACCAAGAACTTCACTTATTCCTATAGGTTCAAATGAACCGTTTGTGTCTAATCTCTGCCTTTGAGGTAAAGGTGGAGGCTCCAATGCAGTGATAGGAGGAAGGTTTCTCAACCTTCTTGACCTTCTAACAGGTTGGTCCTCCAGAATTAAAAATTTGACAAATCACACCCTAAGGCCAACTAAAACACAGGCAAACCACCAAGCATACACTAAAAAATTCCTAAAGTCTCAAGCAATCAAACCAGGGTAAAATATATACTTTCCCAAAGAAAGCTGATGAATGATTACTTGGCATCCTTGAAGTGGTTCTTAGGCACAAGCGGAGGAATCACCCACCGCCCTCCTACACTTTCAACAAGGGTTACCTTCCAAGCCCGTTCAAGGTGAACCAGAAATAACCTTCCGGTTTACCTAGGTATGAACCCTAAAAGACAAGAGACTACAGGCTACCTTGGCAATACCAACAGTCTGGGGGGACAGTCGTCAGCCGAACTCGTACGCATGGGCAGGGTAGCTGAGCCCAAAAATCTGTCTAGGACAAAATCCCCAGATGCGTAAAAGTCCTTGGTTACGCTTTGACAAGGATTCAGAGGGTTATCTCCTCTGTCCCAGCCTCCACGCGGCCTAGTGCTTAACTCCCGTTTGAGAGGAGCTTCCCAGATACAGTGATAGAGTCAAGGATTTTCCTAAAGAAAGGTCCACTACGTCTGAGTTTATAACTTGTGGGAAGTTTACACTTCCTATCCCACGAGTCTAGCCTAAGCTAGTAGGTGAAAGGCCCCTAAAAACAAAAACTTACTAGTAAATTTTAATTTATGCGTTTATTTTAAAGGGCTGTTCTTTACTCAAGAGGAAATGGAGTGGTATACTGTATGATGTTTTGACTCAAACAAGAAATAAATGAAAGTAAAGGTGTATTCAAAGCAAAATTACCATTATAAAAACAAACTTCTTTTTAATTTTTGCAAATATGTATTGATGAATGGAAAGCAACGATGAAAGAAACTAAGCCTATATTTTTGTATATTTTGAGATTATATTTTAAAATGAAACAAACACTACTTATGCAGAAACACAATGCAAAAGGTTAACTATGTTTTCTTTTCATGTTTAAAAATGCTCAAAAATCTACTATGCATCTACAATGCACTATGCTTGAGCAAACTTGAAACTTATAAACTTTATAAAAGTAACAAACTGAAGCAGATAGGCTAACAGAACCAAACGACCACCAACAAAGGGAAGCTAGGAACCCTAGCTTGGGTGCAAACAATGACAAAAATCACTGCAGACTTACAAGGGCAAGTGACAACCAGCTACTGTCAGAAGACAGACTGGAAAAAACAGAGCCCAAGACCCTGATCACTGATCTAGACAAAGACACTTTAACCCACAACCCAAATAGGCCAAAATACTCCAGGATGCAAACAGTAAATAAACCAAGCAAAAAGACTCAAGAGCTTCCGAAAAAGCAGAGAAGTGTGATCACCAATAGTATTCAGACCAACTACATAACATTCTTAAAGAAAGACCACTCAGAAAAAGGGACTAAACAAATAAAAGAACAAGCAAAACTTTTCTTAAAAATCCCCACTTCCAGGAGTATTCGTGACTGTCAATAAGAGCAACTCGCGAATGACTTGCGACTGTCTAGTATTACAACCCGCGAATTCAAACCTGTATTCGCGACTGTCTAGAAGGACAACTCGCGAATGGGTATAGAATTTTTTTAAAAAACCAAGAAAAACCAAGGACTTTCAAATGCTGAAGCAAATAAGAACCAGGATAACAGATCACACACAGACTTACAGGAAAAGACTGGTCAGGGGGACAGAAAACAACCTACAGCAATCCGGGCTCCCCAACGGAGTCGCCAGTTCTATTGTACAAGATTACACACCTAAGAACCTAAGGTCTGGGGTTACCAACATACTCAATCAACTTGTAGACAATTGAATCTAAAGGGAAGTAAAGAAAATAGGAGGATTAGAAAGACTTACTCGATTACTGAAGGTCGATCCTTGCTAGTCCTCTTCCGCTCCGCTTCACCTTCAAAGTCTTCAAGGTCGTTCTCCTTCACCTGTTAAGATACAATCTTCCAGATACAAGATGATTCATATATATATGCAGGTTAGATAAATCACAAATAAAATGCATAAACATAAACATTTATCAAACCAAGATACATAAAACACATATGGAAGAAGGATTCTCTTTATTATCAATAATGAAGAAGTTCAGATTACAACCCAACGCCTGAGACAAGGACTCCTCTGCAACCAAAGGATTCTGAGTTCCACTGCTCCAAAGACTTCTGTATAAACTCCACCAACATAACTTTTCTCTCCAAGTGTAGGTAACCAACACCCTCCCCAAGGCCTGTATTTATATGGGTGAAATAAGGCAGTTCTCGAAGGTTGGGGAAGTTGTAGTAGTCAGGGAAATTAAGTAAAATGAGTTAACTAATCTCCAATTAGCGCATGTTTTATGTTTAAATGTTAAGAGACACATTCGCGGGTATGTAGTAGAGCAACCCGCGAATGATTCGCAACTTATCATAAGGGTAACCCACGAATACATAGATTCGCGACTTGCATCAACCGTGACTCGCGAATGACTCGCGAGTTGTATAATAGAAGAGTCGTGAATATAGGTCAACATAGAAAAATAGCAAAGTAAATAGCTGGGTATATAAGGAATGTATTTCATCATAATCCAAGCTATAGTTTTTTGGGCAAACCTCTATCCATAGATGTCCTTTTGTGTGCCAACATGAGGGATGTCGGCACTCAGACGGAGAGGTGCCATTCAGGTGTATAACAGTATTGGATTATTTTGAAATTTCTTGCTTATGAATATACATGTGTATATGATTTGGTTATGATATTCTAAGCTCTTGTTTAACAAAAAAAAAAAAAACCATTGAGAATAAACTAAACATGTGAATCTATTCAATGTTTAAGTATAGGTATCGCTGGGAGCAAGGACTATGAGAGCATCCTAGGGGTGCATGTGGACATGTGACTGTCCTGAAGAGCTCAAAATGAGCAGTAATGAAAAAGGTGCTAGTGAGACCATGAAGGTCCTAGCAGCTGAGACAAACCATGTTGGGAGGTTGCATGGTTAAGAGGTCTGAAATAGACCAGAGACACTAAGTGTCATGGCCAAGAGGGATTGGTCCAGCATTCACGGTGAAGTGAAAGAGTCTGAGAGCATGAAAACCACAGTGGTGGTGTGGGTTCCAGGATGGAACAAGACAAAGAGGGGGAAAACTCTTGCTGCTCTCTCTTTCCTTTTTGATTATATATATATACTTATGCATTGTGAAAACAAAAGATTGTTGAATGCATGTATGACTGAAAATAGAATGTGTGTATTTGCTTAAAGTAAATTGTGAATGCTGGAATAGTTAATTCCTTGCCCAAGAATGGACATGAATGAGCTCATGTGCCTGTTGGGAAGGCATGAAGAGTATGAAAGTCTCCTTGAAAAGACTCTGGACTGTCATGCCAACTAGGCAATTAATTGGCTGATTTTAATGCCTATATTATGCATGGTCTAACAGAATTTCAATGATGCATTTCACAGGTGAGAAAAGTGAAATCCAGTAGTGCACATTGATCATGGCAGCAGACCAGAAGCTGTTGGGTTTTGCTAGAAGTCTCCTTCAAACGATTTCCAAGACCCAAGAGAATCTTGGAGAGATGCTCAAGATACAGAAAAGGCAGAATGAGATGAACCACCAGATTTTGCAAGACTCTATTTGTTTGCAAAAGGAGGTAAAAAGCCTTCTGGGAGCGATCCGTAAAGGAAAGGAAAGCGGGTTAATGATGGGACATTCGTCCAAGCGATCCGTTAAGAAATGTTCCAGGCATGAAGACTCAAAGGAAATTGAGCAGGTAAAGATGAAGCAGCCAGTGAAATGTTGGAAATGCGGAGGACATCATTACCGCCGGGACTGCCCAATGAGGGAACATAAAGATGGTAGCAGCCACAAAGTTCCTAGACTTGGGGATGAGCCAAAAGCTGAGAACCAGCAAGAGAAGCTCGCAGAAGCTGAGGGGCTTGGTCCTGAAAGTTCAAGTAAATAATTGAACGTGGGACAGATCTGCAAAATTTTGAAATTTTGATGTGCAAATTGTATATGTATTCCTATGTATTGGAACACCAAGGACGGTGTTATTCCAAGGGGGAGGGGATTGTAATATCCCTGGTTTTGACCTCGGTTGCATTAAAAGATACATGATGTGTATATTGTAATTAATCGTGGTGTGGAGCTAAAGGCAAAAGCCTCACCATCGATTTGGATGTGTTATGTTTCAGCAATTGGGACCGTTGCCGATGGTATATTGAGCTATCCGGCACATAATAGTTTTGGCATCATGTAAATATGCACATTAATTAAAATGAACCTACAACCAGCTATGACAGTGCAACGTTAATGAAAAGGGCATGATTTCCTAAGGTTAAGGGGGGGGATTGTCTAACCCATGGGAGACATTGGGAGATTTCCATGTGTCGACCACCCATTTAAAACTCCTGTTGTTAGTTGGGAGCAGTTATGGCTGGGAAGTGGTGGGTGGCAGGACTGCCAATCTTTGCCCCACATACACCCCACCAACAGGATTGCTCTTCTCATGCGGAGGGCAGGGGGATAGTCGACATTCTCTCCACTCTTCCACTCGTGGTTTCGCCTTGTTCATCTCACGCAGGCAGTTGGAGGATCTGCTCTCAAATTTTGGTTGATTGTAGTCTATGCAAGTTTTTCCCTTCACGCAGGGAGTATTGTTTTACCTCATGCGCAGGTCAGGGGTGTGTTCTCCTGCGGCGAGCCTGAAGAGCAGCCTGAGAGGCACAATTTCGGTTGTGTAAGTTTTCCCCTGCCGATTTGTGGTCTGAGTATGTGTTCTCCCCTGTCAATGTTGGGAGTTTGGATTCTTTCCCATTTGCAGACTGTGTAATGCTGCCGTCATTTCATTGTGCGATTGGGCTGTTGTTCTTCCCCTGGTTTTGGGTTGTTGTGTGTGCAAGTATCTTTTGGATTGCTGCTGAGTTGTTTGGCCACGCTAGGGCCAAGAACAACTCTGAATTTCCTTGCTTGGCTTGAGCTATTTTCACCATATTTGGGTTGTCACCCTGTCACCCTTTGGTTTTCTTCACAGAGCTGTGAACTGATTGTTTTACTGTGGGTACGAAGTGGTTGGTCTTCGAACTATGTGGAGTGGGATTAAAGGCTGGGTATGCTTGAGAAACCCGGGTTTGGGAGCCACACAAAGAGAGTTAGATGGATGGATTTCTTTTCCACAACCCCGGAAGAGCTCTGGTAAGGGAAGTCAGGGCCTGAGTGACTGTGAAGTAGAGAAGGGATTGATTCCTGGTGTTGGGTGTGCGTGGGTGTCTTAGAAGTCAGGCTAGCTTCGGTGTAGGCGTCCTTAGCTTTTCCATGAGCGTACCAGTTTAGCATTCAACCTTTCCTAGCTCCTTGATGGCTTGATAGACCCAACTGTGTTGACTTGGTTGTATTGTGTATCCTTGGCTATGTGTAAGCCTACTTAGTCCCTTATTCCTTGGGGAATCATGCCCAGCTTGTGGGTGGCAATGTTACTGAGAGATTGATTAGCACGCTAGACTATGGTTGGGTGGAACGTTGCAGCGATGTATCTGGTTGCAGGATGAGTTCTTACAAGATGAGTATTCTTGACCATTTCGTCTTTGCAGTTATATTTATTATTAATGAATAATGATGAACATGTTGATGCTTGAATGTATGTTTGCTTCCTCTGTATGTTGAGTAATTATGCATTCTTGCATGTTTTCTGTTTTAACCATTTTATTTCAGCATTATATGCATGTTCAACTTCATGGGGCTAGTTGCCCAGATGTTTGATGGTTTGGTAGCGTCCTCTTCGCTAGTCGGAGGGTCGGGTATGTTTCAGCTCCGTCAAATATCTGACACATCAGGGGTCGCATATCTGACCCCCAGAGTGTCCAATATCTGACCCTTAAGCATCGGATATACGACGGTATGGTGTCGAATATTCGACGGTTTGTGGACCCAGTAGTGTTGGATATTCGACCCCTTAGCATTGGATATCCGATGGTATGTGTAGGTTTAAAAAAAAGATGTAAGGTTTACATGATTTTAAATTTTTGGTCCCATATTTTCAACGGTAACTATGTTCAAGGTGTCGAATATCCGATGCATGGCCATTATAAATATAATTTTTTTAAAACATTTCAACATGTTTGTTGTAGAAGCGACGGACGATTTGCGAAATTATTTGTTCCTCGATGGACGATTTGCGAAAATTATTTGTTCCTCGACGGACGTTTTCAGGAATTGTTTTATTCTTCAACGGGCAGTTGTGGGATTTTTTTTCATCATAACCAAAAAAGGTGATTTTGCGGGGGTCAAAACTTGAAGAATATCATAACCAAAAAAGGTGATTTTGCGGGGGTCAAAACACATGATTGGCATGTCTTCATCAAGGTAATTATTATTGTTATGTCCATATAATTTTTTTTTTCATTTTACTGCATATATATATTTTTTCTTGTTTATATACTCTTTGTTTAATAAATGGCGTGGTTTGTATATTTATACAGTATGTTCTACCTCTCTCTCTCTCCCGGACAACTTCGACAATCATGTCAAACAAGTTATATATATTCTTGGTAAATACATGAGGTAACTGGCGATTACTTGCATGTGCTTAGTGTTTCTTTAATTCTCCGTATAATTTATATTTGTTTTTTTTGTGCACTATTTCAGCATATATTGTAATTTAATGTTTATTTTTGTTAAATATCGTTATTGGTTTGCGTCACTTGTATATGGTTGACATCTAAAGAAATCCATAAAGAAGATATAAAGTATTAGAGGAGAGAAATTCCCTGTCTCATGTGTGAAATGCAAAAGCACCTACCATCGACATTTTTCAATGCATAGGAACACTACCTCATACACTAAGTTGAGGAGATTGAGTTGTGTGGACCTGTGTACTCAAGGTCCATGTGGATGGTTGAGAGGAACTTGAAATTTATGAAGGGTTTGGTGAGACAACGAGCACATGCTAAGGGTTCTATGATGGAAGGATAAACGGTATACCAAAACATGTTGTATGTTAGTGAATATCTTCCTATTTTAGCGTCAAAGCTCAATTTATGTCGCATTTGTGATTCAGACTCCAATAAAAAATTTGAAGGGGAGCAACTGAAGGGGAAAGGTAGATTGAAGAAGCTGAAAGGTAATTATTAGCTAGTGGATTTTTATTATATTGTTCATATTCTAATTGTATTTTCTAGTCATAAGTGCTTCAATTAAGAGCATATACTTTGTTTAGGAGATTTACACCTTTCTTTCATTTTAATGGTTATTGTCATTAAACAGTTGGTCGAGAATGGGATGCAATTCATTTATACATCGCAAACAATCTTGACTGGATGAAGGTATGGATTGAACGATGTGAACAATCAGGTCATGGAATATCATGGGAAGGTGTGGCTTCATTGGTAAAAGTAGCACAACGCAATGGAGATAGAAATCTAACACAAAGGGAAATCGATTTGGCATATGGTGTAAAAGATAAAATGGCAAGCATATAATTAATCAATCCCTTTAAATCTTTTATTTTGCAAATTACATTTTGACATACATGTTCTTCTTTTCCATGTATTGCTGCATAAGGAATGAATGGTTGTGTAATCTTTTCGTGTATTGCTTATTGTAGGTAAAACACCATAAGACTATGGTCTGCAATGGAGGTAGATATCGGATCAAAAAATTGGATGAAACAAAGAAAACATCATATTCTAGGATATCGGCTGTCTTTGAGGTTACCAATGTTTCATCTAGAACTGACAGACATCCAGAAGTCTCAGAAAATTGATACTATGGGTATTTGGAAGATATTATACAGTGTGACTTTAAATCCTTTAAGGTAGTTCTATTCGTTGTCAAATGGTACAGGTTACGATTGAATCAACATGATCCCGATAGAACTATTATTGAACATGATGATGGATTTACCATGGTAAACACAAGGTTGTTTGAGCCAGGAACAGAGCCCTATGTTCTTCCAAACCAATGTGAACAAGTATTTTACTCAGAGGTTCTAGGTAAAGCGGGTTGGTCATTTGTTGTGAGACATGATCCAAGGGGAAAGCCGATAAAGTATAATCTAGATGATGCTAATGAAGAGGGTTTTCTGGAAGAAGGATATGATGATGCAAAGCATGGTCAACATGAGTTAGATGATGATGATGATCCAACAGAAGATGTACTCCAAGAAACAGTTGAATCCGATGATGTAGCAAACAATGCCGATGAAAGTTATACCGACGATGACACGATGAGCATAACCGATGATGATGACGATGATGATATGCCCAACCTTTACAATGTTGAATCTGGATCTAATGATACAGATGATGGCTTAGATGAAGAATACAATGAAATATAACTAATGAAAGGTAAATATCCCCATGATCATTGTCATTGTCGTCATCAAAATCATAATTATCATCATCGTCGTCGTCGTCATCAAAATCATAATTATCATCATCGTCGTCATCATCAAAATCATAATTATCATCGTCATCTTCATCATTATCATCATCATTGTCATCATCATCATCTTCATCATGATCATCTTCATCATCTTCATCATCTTCATCATCATCGCCATTATCATCATTAAAATTAAACCTAGATCAAATTAATTACTTCATATCATCGTCATCATCATCGTCATATTGTCTTCATCATCGTCATATCGTCTTCATCATCGTCATCCTCATCAACATAATCATCACCAACATCATCATCTTCATCATAATCGATGAAGATGACATTGTTATCCTCATGATCATTGTCATCATCATTATCAATATTGTCATCGTCGTCATCAAAATCATAATTATCATCATCATCTTCATCATTGTTGTCATCATCGTCGCCATCATCATCATCTTCATCACCATCATCATCATTAAAATTAAACTTAGATCAAATTAATTACTTCATATCATCATCATCATTGTCTGTAGCATCATCATCGTCTTCATCATCATCATATTCATCATAATCGATGAAGATGACATCGTTATCCTCATGATCATTGCCATTATCATTATCATTGTCATCAAAATCATAATTATCATCATCATCATCGTCGTCTTCGTCGTCATCAAAATCATAATTATCATCATCATCTTCATCATCGTCACCATCATCATCATATTCATTGCCATCATCATCATTAAAATTAAACCTAGATCAAATTAATTACTTCATATCATCGTCATCGTCATCTGTAGCATCGTCATCATCTTCATCATCGTCATCGTCATCGTCAACGATGAAATATAATGAAAGGTAAATATTTAATTCGACCTATTCTTTTATCTTATTTCTTTTTAAAAAGATTTACGGACATCATCATCATCATCATCATGTGAATGATCATCGTCATCATCCTCACCATCCTCATGATCACCATCCTCAACATCATCATCATCATCATCATCTTCATCATCATCATCATCATCATCATCATCATCATCGTCATCATCATAATCACCCTCATCGTCATCTTCATCATCATCGTCGACGTCGTCATCGTCATCTTCATCATCATTGTCATCATAATTGTCATTGTCATTGTTGTCATTAAAATCATCATTATCATCATTGTCGTTGTCGTCGTCATCATCATCGTCATCATCATCATCTTCATCATCGTCGTCATCATCATCATAGTGTGAAGATTAGTGTTTTAAAACACTAATATCTTGATAGTGTGAGTTAATTATATTGCCAAATTCTATAAATAGATATTAATTTAAAGTGATTTATGCCTAAACCTTTATCATTTGATAATGCACATAAGCTACATTGTAGTTAGTAACACACATGGTTTTCTTTTGACGGGATATTTGCTGATAAAAATAAAGTGATTATAGCTATAAATATTTACTTTTATTTATATTTGAAATATTTTTCCATAAAATATTTTATATGAAATTTTAGAATTTATCATTTTATTTTTGTTTTGAATGTTTTAAGTTTATTTTAAAAAAGTATTTAATTTAAATAAGATATTTATATAGAAGAATGTAGTTAGCAAAATTGATGTCCAGGTTCTTAGTAAAAGTGTATGTGATAATAAATCATTGTTCTCTTCTTTCTTTTATTAGGAATTTATGACTTTTTTTTATGATGGTGATGACAATGATGACGACAATGTTACCATATTGGTCTATCATATTTTGTTATACTGAATCCAAGCTCAAAAAGGGCACAAATAAGATTATAATGATTATAAAAGAATTGGGCCCTTCATCATCATCATCATCATCATCTTCATCATCATCGTGTTCATCATCATCGTCTTCATCATCACACATCATCATAAATCATCGTCTTCATCATCACACATCATCGTCTTCATCATCATCATCATCACACACCATCATCTTCATCACACATCGTCATCATCATCATCATCATCATGTGGTTCATCATCGTCATCAACCTCACCATCCTCCTCCTCCTCATCATCATCATGAACATCATCATCATCATCATCATGTTCATCATCATGAACATCATCTTCATCATCATCATCATCATCATCATCATCTTCATCATCATCTTCATCATCATCATCATCATCTTCATGAACATCATCATCATGTGGTTCATTGTAGTCATCATCCTCACCATCCTCATCGTCATCATGAACATCATCATTATCATCATCATCTTCATCATCATCAACATCATCTTCATCATCATCATCATCATCTTCATCATCATGATCATGATCATCTTCATCATCATCAACATAATCATCACACACACATCATCATCATTATCATCATCATCAACATCATCATCATCAACATCGTCATCATCACACATCATCATTATCACCATCACACATCATCATCTCCATCACACATCGTCATCATCATCATCATCATCATGTGGTTCATCATCATCATCATTCTCACCATCCTCACCATCCTCACCATCCTCATCATCATCATGAACATCATCATCATCATCATCATGTTCATCATCATCAACATCATCATCATCATCATCATCATCATCTTCATCATCATCTTCATCATCATCATCATCATCTTCATGAACATCATCATCATGTGGTTCATCATCTTCATCATCCTCACCATCCTCATCATCATCATGAACATCATCATCATCATCATCATCTTCATCAGCATCAACATCATATTCATCATCATCATCGTCATCATCATCATCATCATCATCATCATCATCTTCATCATCATCAACATCATCATGATCATCAACATCATCATCATCGTAAACATAATCATCCATCAACATCATGATCATCCATCATCATCATCGTCGTCGGCGGTGGCGGCATCGTCGTCATCATCACCAACAACATCATCACCATCGACAGCATCATCAACGTCATCATCACGTCATTATCAACATCATTAGCATTTTCATCATTTAATATGATATCAAGATGGTCATCACCATCATCATCATCATCATCATCATTGACGTCATCTTCATCATCATCATCTTCGTCTTCATCATCAACATCATCTTCATCCTCATAATCAACATCCTCATCTTCATCCTCATAATCAGCATCCTCATCTTCATCATCATCATCATCATCATCATCATAATGATTGGCATCATGGATAACATCATGATCATCATCAACGACATCCTCATCCTCATCATCATAGATTCACTGCACACATAAAGACTCACATAGATACACCCCCCTCTTTGTATATAAAAAAAAATAAAACATAGTATAAATAAATAAATAAAATAAAACATAGTATACATATATAAATAAAACATAGTATATATATATAAATAAATAAAATAAAGCATAAATAAATAAATAAATTAAAACATAAAACAATATATATAAATAATTATAAAACAATTATTTATAATACACATATATAAATAAAATAACAAAAACATAAAACCACAAAAAAACACTAACAGTGGCGCGCTATTTTCCTTTCATCTTCACGAGAAAGCTTCTTCTGTGCATCTCGTCCGGTGCTTGTGTTCAGTGATCACGAGAAAGCTTCTGCCTCTGTGATGTGCATCTCGTCAGGTGCTTGTGTTCAGTGATCACGAGAAAGATTTTGCCTCTGTGCTGTGCATCTCATCGGGTGCTTGTCGTTCAGTGATCAAGGGTCGATCTACGTAACTTGGCCAGAGAACAATATCAGTGGGAGCAACGATTTGGACCGACCACGAAGAGTAAGGAGAGTGGATTGTGGTTTTGTAGCAGACAAGGAGGCCAATTGTCAGTCGAGACAATGCATCCCAAAATTTTGAGTACCGTGCCCTAACTCATGTCTATTTTTAATTTGTTAAGATAGTCCTGCAAATCTCCAGGGTTTCTTAGCTAATAGAGGAAAGGCAGAGGCTATTAGAGCGGGCTTAGACCTAGGTTGTGCAGGGTTGGTACGTTTCAATCCCGCCTTCTCAATTTATGCTTTGGATAAAGCAAACCCCCATTTTTACGCGGTCGGATGGTCCTCACTCTCTCGTCCAGTGGTGATGTGTTCCTTCTCACTCGGTTATGGTGAACGGGATCTTGTGTGGGTGAGCAATTAGACACCTCATTTATTTACCTTTCCTACTTGATTACTTTACTTTTACCAACAACCCAAAGGGTCTATGTCTATACTGAATGCTTCTTCACCAACTTGAATCCTTCCTTATCAACTTTCAAACATGGGTTTTCTTCGCTGTGCATGCATTTACATTGATCAACTAATGGCAAACCCAATTTGATAGTTTTATCTAACCCGCATTTGACCCATATTGGCCGATATGGATTCTGAAGTTTGGCTAGTCTGAGCGTTACAATTAGTGGACGAACCCACCACATTTTGGTTCGCATTCAAACTGGTTTGATTGTTTTTATGTGAGTTATCTCAGCAACCGGTTCCCAAATAAGATATTAATCCGACCCCACCCAAATGAGATGCTTAAGGGAGGTTTAGAGAAGGATTCGAGTTCCACCATATCCACGATAGATAGAGTTTTTCTTCTCACATGTATGCTCGGTCCGATCGAGAAGGATGAAAATTGGTCACTGCCCCAAGTAGGATTGATGAGCCATATTTTGTTATAAGCAAGAAACTAGAACCTAACCCATAGATCATTCAAGATCATTATAAAAGCCCTAGGTTAGAAAGAAACTAGAACCTAACCCAATATTTTCCAAATTGTGACAACAGGGGTTTGCCAGAATTCTGCCAAATGTTATGGATTTCTTCTTTAAGGTGTTTTATTATAGAAACCTTATATTAGAAAGCAACTCGAACCTAACCCAGTAATTCCCAAGCTCTAAACACCATGAGAGCATGGCCTATACAATATATTTTCATTAAGTGATTGAATGAAGTAATCCACTTACAATAACTATTTTTTCAAAATATTAAATTTTTTTCTACATACCTGTTAATATCATCATCAAACAAAACTATCCATGAGGCCAAAGTTCAAGAACTCTATCCACATGAACTATATCTCACAAAAGATAACAAGTGTTCAGCCAAGGAACGATGAAGATTCATGGTATTATGCTTCACAAGTTTGCGATGTTGCAACCTAATGAAACATAATACCACGAATCGTCACCATTATTAGCCAACACTTATTAGCTATTTTAGAGTTAGTGAATTGAAAGTGGCTAATTCAATGCAAAAAAGAAAGGTAATAAGTTTGACTAAATAAACTATTTTGATAATTGTACCTACATCTTCCGCTACATGCATTGCTTGCATGCCTCACCTATCCCGACGTACTATCAAAATTATTATTATTGGTATGTGTACCTCTCTCATTGACAGTCTTCTTCCTATTTATTCTCCAAAACAACTATATTATAGGGCCTTTTGGAATGACATTGTTTTGCATGCAACTTTTATTTTGTCAATCTAGCATAACTAAAGCACCAAACCTACAAACATACTATCAAAACAATAGAATATAAGTTTGGGATACTATATTTTTCCATTCGGTGATCCAGTACCTTTTGTAATACCTTCAACCTTCAAAAGATAGGGGATAAGAGAAGGTACATGTGGTACCTAACAAGGAGAACCTAGATAATGCCTATAAATGAGTCATTAATGGTGATGATAAAAAATAGTTTCACCTTTGAATTGCTTCAATAGCCTATAAATAGTAAAGAATCCCTACTCTAGAAATATCATTTCACAAAATAAAACACACCATAATCCACACGTAATTGATAAATGAATGGAAATAACTATCAATGGGCAATAATAATAATAAAAATATACCCATAGATCTTAGTTTAGGGATGTATTGAGGTTTATACCACATATTTGATAATGTATGCATCCAATACTTGCTAGTTACTTGATCACTAATATCAATTGATATACCATCACTCTTATTGGTAACTCCAATTTTTTCACATTTCTAGTAACCTACAAATTCCATACTCTTTGTTTTCACGGAGTTTTTGTGAGGTTATGGGTGCAAAAATAGTGGATATTGGCATCCTAAGGTTTATATTGGTACCTTCAATTTTTTAGATACCATGATAGTTTTATGGTTGCTAATCCCAAGGATCCTCCTTAATTGATACGTCATGATAGTTTTATGGTTGTTAACCCCAAGGGTCGTCAATTGGTAGACGCTCATGTGAAAGCTCACATAGGCCTCAAGATCAAATCTAAAAGAAGAAGAAAAATCTAAAATTAAGTTTAAATTTAAAGAAGAAAAATATAAAATTAATTACCATTTTACGCAATATTACATGCATAAATATTTTATTATTAAATATTAAAATATTTAAAATATTATTTAAAATATTTTATTATTATTAATTTAGGGTTGCCTTAGGGTTGAAAATTAGTATGGGAAAACAAGTTAGTGTTGCCTTAGGGTTGAAAATTAATATGGGAAAACAAGCATCATCATGAAAAGCTAATAGGAAAAAATCAACAAATATTACAGACTGATATAAATGTATTTAAAACATTCTTTTCATTCATGAACGTGCCAAGTAGCAGATCTGGAAATGTCCGCTCTTCACCACCATGGATTATATATATATGCACTACAGAGTAGCACTGAAGAGGTTAAAACATCCACTCTACACGATCTCCAAGAACTCAACATCATTATTTGTCCATTACTATAAAGGCATTGTACTAGAAGATTTGCCTGGACTTGTTGATTTCACGGTGAAGTTGAATGTAAATGATAAAAAGAGAGGAGCACTAAGCAAGTTACAACACTATTTAGGAAATCGAATGAGTAGAGATATAATGTCTACAACATTCTGCATACATCCTTCACTTGAATGATGTTAGTTCTTGGCAATCCTGTAGAGTGGATGTTTGGTTGCTCTATTGGTTGTTTCTTGGAATTTATAATAAACTTGGCCCAATATCATGATTTGACCATGAGGTGCTTAGTTGAATGGAAATTGGGTTAGATAATACTTGGCCATTAATGGACAATCATGAATCTTATGGTTTATGCTTTGGGTCTTGAAGCAAGTACTAGGTATTTTTATGTCCTCCATTTTTTATTTGAACATTTTATGTCAATTTTCATTGTGTCTGATTTTTTTTTGCCCCTCTTACAATTAACACGATAAGATGACCTTTATGGTTTAGACAGTTGGTTAGCTTTAGAATTATTCCCTAGTGTGAGTGATATTTGATGTTTCCTTGCCCTTTTTCCATCCCCTTGGTTTCATCAAATCATTGAGGAAGGCATGATATAGTTAATTTAAGAGCCTTTTGATTTGTACAGAATATTCTTTTTGGTTCTTTCCACTATGGGATTGCCTTAGGGTTGAAAATTAGTATGGGAAAACAAGTTAGCATTGCCTTAGGGTTGAAAATTAATATGGGAAAACAAGCATCATCAAGACAAGATAAAATGAATAAATCAACAAATATTACAGACTGATATAAATGTATTTAAAACATTCTTTTCATTCCTGAACGTACCAAGTAGCAGATCTGGAAATGTCCGCTCTTCACCACCATGGATTAGAAATATATATAGTAGGTTACCACTGGGAAATATGCCTCTGAAGTTCTGGGTTATGCACTACAGAGTAGCACTGAAGAGGTTAAAACATCCACTCTACAGGATCTCCAAGAACTCAAAATCATTATTTGTCCATTACTGTAAAGGCGATGTACTAGAAGATTTGCCTGGACTTGTTGATTTCACTGTGATGTTGAACATAAATGATAAATAGAGATGAGCACCAAGCAAGCTACAACACTTTGTAGGAAATCGAATGAGTAGAGATATAATGTTTGCAGCAGTCTGCATACATCCTTCACTTGAATGATGTTAGTTCTTGGCAATCCTAACATCATTAAAGTGAAGGATGTATGCAGACTGCTGCAATATCATGATTCGACCATGAGGTGCTTAGTTGACTGGAAATTGGGTTAGGCAATACTTGGCCATTAATGGAAAATCATGAATCTTATGGTTTATGCTTTGGGTCTTGAAGTAAGTACTAGGTATTTGGATGTCCTCTATTTTTTATTTGAACATTTTATGTCAATTTTCACCATGTCTGATTTTTTTTTGTCCCTCTTACAATTAACACGATAAGATGACCTTTGTGGTTTAGACAGTTGGTTAGCTTTAGAATTATTCCCTGGTGTGAGTGATATTTGATGTTTCCTTGCCCTTTTTCCATCCCCTTGGTTTCATCAAATCATTGAGGAAGGCATGATATGGTTAATTTAAGAGCCTTTTGATTTGTGCGAATAGTCTTTTTTAGTTCTTTCTAATATGGGATTGCCTTAGGGTTGAAAATTAGTATGGGAAAACAAGTTAGCATTGCCTTAGGGTTGAAAATTAATATGGGAAAACAAGCATCATCAAGACAAGCTAAAAGGAATAAATCAACAAATATTACAGACTGTTATAAATGTATTTAAAACATTCTTTTCATTTGTGAACGTGCCAAGTAGTAGATCTGGAAATGTTCACTCGTCACCACCATGGATTATATATATATATGATTGTTGTAGGTTACCACTGGGAAATATGCCTCTGAAGTGCTGGGTTATGCACTACAGATTAGCACTGAAGAGGTTAAAACATCCACTCTACAGGATCTCCAAGAACTCAACATCATTATTTGTCCATTAGTGTAAAGGTGATGTACTAGAAGATTTGCCTGGACTTGTTGATTTCATTGTGATGTTGAATGTAAATGATAAACAGAGAGGAGCACTAAGTAAGCTACAACACTTTGTAGGAAATTGAATGAGTAGAGATATAATGTCTGCAACAGTCTGCATACATCCTTCACTTGAATGATGTTAGTTCTTGGCAATCCTAACATCATTTAAGTGAAGGATGTATGCAGACTGCTGCAATATCATGATTCAACCATGAGGTGCTTAGTTGACTGGAAATTGGGTTAGGTAATACTTGGCCATTAATGGAAAATCATGAATCTTATGGTTTATGCTTTGGGTCTTGAAGCAAGTACCAGGTATTTGGATGTCCTCTATTTTTTATTTGAACATTTTATGTCAATTTTCACTGTGTCTGATTTTTTTTTGTCCCTCTTACAATTAACACGATAAGATGACCTTTGTGGTTTAGACAGTTGGTTAGCTTTAGAATTATTCCCTGGTGTGAGTGATATTTGATGTTTCCTTTCCCTTTTTCCATCCCCTTGGTTTCATCAAATCATTGAGGAAGGCATGATATGGTTAATTTAAGAGCCTTTTGATTTGTGGGGTATAGTATTTTTTGGTTCTTTCTACTATGGGATTGCCTTAGGGTTGAAAATTAGTATGGGAAAACAAGTTAGAGTTTCCTTAGGGTTGAAAATTAATATGGGAAAACAAGCATCATCATGAATATAAATACTAGATCGGCATAAAAATTTGTTTCATAGAGCAGTATGGGTGAACAATAGAAGACTACAAATCAATGATAAGTTAGGGTTAATCTTCATTATAAAAGGACCTTTGGGTAGGCAGAATAGGGCATCAATTCATCCTCCATTGGATTTCTTCAACCATTCATCTCACTCCCCTTCATTCATAGGTCTAAAAATATTTACTTTGGGAACAAAGTACTTATACAGTTCGATCAAAGACATCAGCTGTGCAAGATGTTGAAAGTAAGGATATTGTTTCATGTTTCACTTTTGTTGTCAAAAGGAATACTGAAAAGTTAGGAAGTACCAAATCTAGTCATTATGTGCACGTGGACTTAATGTAGGGAGAGAAGTCATGTCTAATTTTTTGTTCTTGAATGGGAGCAATGATGAAACCATAATAGTGGTTTATAGATGGCAATCACAGGGCAACTGTCAAACATTGGAAAGAATCATTGCATTGACAGGGGCCCTTAATGCAGAACAAACTTGGTATTTTAGGGCCAACTGGGGTTGTTACTTCTCTTGTGCACAGGTCTAGAGATTTTTAGGGTTGTTTTGTGACCTACGATTGCGAGGAAAGCCACCAAACACTATTATTTGCTATTGATCTCCTTCAAGAGACTGTCGAGAATCACCTAAAGCACAATCCAAATTGGTTTATAGGGTCTAAAATTAAATGGTATTGGTTTTATTTAGGTTTGTTTAGCCCCCTTTTGTGGAGAAAAAGCACCCAGAATTCATGATACTACTATAAATTGTTGTTTAGGAGGTTGGAATAGCACTTATTTATTCCCAGAATGAAGGTTTGAGGCTGTTGGAGTGCCCAGGCCTACTCTTTATGTCCATATCTGTGCCCAATTTTTTTTGTTAATGTCATTTCAACCCTCAAATTCAACCCAACATTTCTCAAAGCCTGTTTTTTCCATTGTTTGTCATTTTTCATAGGGTTATTCATGCCCAGAACTACCTTTTAACCCTCCAATTTGGCCCAGGTTTAGAGGTACGCTTGTTTGGTGATGGATAAGTGCACAAGGGTGCCCAAGATGCTGAAATAGGGTTGCTTCATACCCTTTTTTACTGTCAAACATGTTTGTTTGTGCCCAAAATTCATGTGGATGCTGCTATAAGGCATATGAATAAGATTTTAGGGTTGCTTTCACCCACAGATTTCTCATTTTCACAGCCAAAATATCAAAGACCGCCTCCTATTACCATTGATAATCATCTTTTATTGCTGCAATGTGCCCATATCTAAAAGTTGCCCTAATTATAGCTGACTTGAGATGCTTTATTGTTTGTTGTGACTTTTAGAATGCTCCCAAAGTGCTCAGATTTGTCCCTTTGATGCTCATACTTGATTCTAGAGTTGTTTATGCCCATAGGACTACCCAACATTGCTCCTAGTGTGACATTGAAAATACCAAGTTTGTTCTGGAAGCCCTAAAGAGGGCCAATGCACCTTGGTGTACTGGTTTATTTTTAGAGGAAGGCCTTCTCTCATTATTTGAGGAACATTCACCCTTGGAGACACATGCATAAGGGTAGTGTT